>CM068320.1:6215000-6227500 GCA_034766995.1 Acanthacorydalis orientalis | reverse complement strand
ACTTTTTAAAGCCACTTGTATGCCGATCAGATATATAACTTGAAAGATGTCGATTCCGCAGCCGAGGCTATGACCTCAACAATTGTCAGTGCTACGGAGAAATCGATTCTGAAAACACCCAGTCGAGTATTCCGCCTTCGGTACTCTGGTAGTCAGAATCCTGTTGCATTACCATCCGCGATAAACGCCATACTCTTCAATATTGGAAAATGTCTTCGACGGAGGTGATTCTGATCGAGTTGAAGTAAATAATAGTGGAGACAAAGAAATCAGCATTACGAGCAATCCGTTGTATATATTCTGTAGACTACATTATTATTAGAGATCCAAAAATAGTTGAATACTATTGATTTACGGGAGAAAACTGTGATTTTTGTTATGTGTCCAGCCACATAGATGTAACGATTGAGAGCCCAGTCGATACGTGATAGCTGATGAAGCAGACAGTCATGCGTCCACGCTTGTATTCACGGAAATTGTTTCGATTGTTCAGGTCTATGATCGGAAACAGCACTTTAAACGTTCTGTCTTCAACGCTTGGCAGCGAAACTGGACAGTGCTGACCGCAAACAAGCTACGGAGTCTTTAAAATTCGGTTCATGTCTAGAAGACATTCGTCCGATCGAACCGAAGAGAACAGATGATACTCACAAGAGTTCGCAACGGCCACATAAGATAATCGGTCTCTCAAGACTCACCCACGTGTTCATTTTGAAAAACGAAATCCAACCGATCTGTCAGTCTTGCATATTTTAACGGAGTGTGTTCGTTACGAAGAGACTAAGAATATGTTGGGATTATCTAGTGAAATCAACAACGTTCTCGGTGACGACTTCGACGCTGTCGACAGAGTCCTGGCTTTTGTAAATGAAACTGGGTTTTTTAAATTAATTTTATATTCTTTTAAATAAACTGATTTTGTTGTTTTACTGCAATGTGCCGGAAGTTGTTTAAAGTTAATTATCTCATTTTAATGTGAAAACCCTTTAAATCTATGCATCCAGTTTATACACTCACAATGTTTTGTCAATATCGTCCTATTTATTTCTATCTCCGTGTGGAACTTACAGGATTTTTATATTATTTATATGTGTTGCTCGATTAAGATCAATATTAATTTTAATAGTTCAGTTTTTTATGTGTTTATATAATTTATTTAGGTTTAAATAAAGAGTAGTTCAAAACCTAGGTGTTGAATCGTGTGTTCATTTTATTTCTGTATAAGTGTTCGGGAGCTAATGATCTTAGAAGTCGATGCGTCTGTAAACCACAGAATTTATCTACCTATCATCATTGGATCCCTCATTTCTATTATCAAATATTATTAAACTATTTTGCGATTTGTTACCTGTTTCACTTTTATACATATAGGTTAATAAAATAATTTAATTAAAAACGCTTTTTCAGAAAAATCAATTCTTCCATATAAATATATAGATACTAATTCATTTTATTCCTATAATATATATATATATATATATATATATGTATATGTATATATATATATATATATATATATATATATATGTGAGTGTGTGTGTACGATGTTTTTTATAAAAGTCCAAAGAATACATAAAACTTTTTTAATAATTTAATAATGAAGCTACCCCCTTTTCAGTTTAATTTAAAAAAATAATTCAAGAAAGATTAGCTCTTATTAAAATATCTTGGAAATGTGCATTAACAAGTTTTAAACTGCAATTACCATTTGAAATAGGACAATTGCGATTTTAAGTTCAAAATGGTTTGTTTTGGGATTGAGTTTGTGAAACAATTAATTACTAGAAAAACATTTCAACCAAAATCAGCAAATTGCATTCCAGAAGACTGAAATAATTCTGTAGATTAATGTACCATTTGTTCATTTAATTAGTTTCACTCGTTTATAAATGTAGATAGTTTGCACGTTTTGTATGGAAATAGATAATTAATACAAAAAAAGACGGCAAATATAATAATATAAAACGATTCAAAATTATAAAATATAAATCATGTTAGTTTACTTACCTTAATTTCACAAAAAAGCATTTTCTAATTTATAAACCTTATTTAAAAAGTTTTTATCCGTACATCAATATCAGTATTTTAATACACTTTTGTAAAATATAATATTCTGAAATATATAGGAATATAAAATTTAAATTGATGTAATAAATCGGCAATAATTAATAATTATTTTGAATTAAGAAATAATAAGACATATACAAATTATACATATACATATATATATATATATATATATATATATATATATATATGTGTGTGTGTGTGTGTGTTTTTATGTGTAAATATTTATTACAATTAAATATTAATGAAACTTTTGTTCCTTCTAGCGTTCTTATTTTGACCAAAACAAAATACACAGTACAGTTTAAACTTAACCAATGAAATGAACTAGATTAATTTACTGTAGAACGTGGAGTGAATCTTCTTCGAGTTTCTCGACTAACATAATTTTCTGTTTCAAGGACTCTCTATTAACGTCTGCAGCCATGAAGAGAGTTGACAGTATATTAAACGCAAACAAATATTGCTAGCATCTGCAAATGATATGCACTTGAAATAATTGTTGTGAGTGATGCTGTTTAGCATTCAAGTCTTGTATTATACACAATTATGACATGTAGTGTATCGAAAACGAACAAATGTGATGAATTAAAAAATAGAAAAAAATATTTTTATTTTATGTATTGCTTAACCGATTAACATTTGTTTACATGAATATGACATAAAATAAAAATGTTATATCTTTCTTTCATTCCATTTTTCATATATATCTTATATATTTTGACTAATTTAAAAATAAAAATAAGATATCATCATGTAATACATCCTTTATTATATAAGGTGAATTAATTAACTGCAGTTTAATTGAAATTTGGATTAATTGAACTTTCTTAGTAATGAAATGAATTAAACCAATAAGAGATATAATTGAAATACGAAGTCAGCACCAATCGACTGGAACTAATTTTGTATGTATTGTATATTTATTCACAGAAAAGTACAATTCGGCTAAAATAAATAATCAGTGTACATTAATTAATATCTGAATTTTGGTTTTATAATAATATATTTTTATCGAATAAAATATATCGTATTTTTAAGAACATTTTGTTTATATAAAGAAAAAGAAATTTTTATTATTTATTAAATTAATATTTTATAAACTTTTTAAAAGGCGTTTATGACGGAATTTTAAACACATTAATTAAAATTAACATAGTCAATAATTTGTCATTATTTAAATATAGTATTCGAAGTGAAACAAAGGAGGTTTTTATAATACGCTATAGATTTAATATATCGAATTCTCGGTATAAGAGACCACGATATAAGCGACATTTTTGTAAGCGACTTTTGATATAAGCTACCGAAGTAGCTTATATCAAAAGTCGCACAACAAATAACAACAAATAATTGGATATCAAAATTTTTGTAGCCAATATACTTTTTTCCTCTATTTACACTAAATTAAAGTTTAGTACTATGTTCTGTTTAATTCGTGCTTTTTTTACACTTTAAGTGTACCTATATAATAATTTAAGGAGCCTACATTAGTTTAAAATCTTGGAAAATTCGATTTTTTGTGTATTTTTTTATATATTATTAAAGATTAAAGTCTTAAGTTTCATTATCAAAAAGAATTTTATCGTAATTCTAAGAATTTCCTGAGAAGCGATTTTAGTGGAGGCGGTTCGCAGCTGGACAACGCTTAGCTCGAGAGCGTGCGTTCGTTTTTCACGTAACTATACTTTTCAAAATGGTGTACATCATATCTCAAAACCTAATCACCCGATTAATATGAAATTTTGACTGGACGTTGTTAATAACGTTCTCTATCGGGCGACTAGTTGATTTTTTAATATTCATTACCATTTATTAATGACAAACAATTCTTTGAATCAAAAATTAACCTTTTTCAAACGGATCCCATTATTGCTATTTTCAAAATTTCAAAAAAGTATCAAGTAATTCTAGAATTCTTACATTATACTATTAGAACATTATTCTGTTTTTGATGTCAGATTAACGTAATTGCTGAAATTGTGTACACCGATTGGCAGCAGATGTAGTTCTTTAATTTATTTATATATTCACAATTTGTATAAATTTTTTAACAAAAAAAATAAGATAACTTGCCCAGGACATGTATTAAATGTGTACAAAATTCAATCCTATAACATTAATATCCACGTCAAAAAAAATATCAAATTCGTACAATTTTTCAATCGTCAAACTTATGCAAGCTCATTAAATAAACAATCACAAAAATGTATAAAAAAATACTTTGTTCCCTATCTGTTTCGTTTAAATGTGAAACTAGTTATTAATAGTTTCTTATATTTATACATTCCAAGCCTTTTCATACCTCCAACAAAAATTTAGTTCCATTTCTCGTTATAGTTCAGCTTTTTTACAGGTCACTTTTTGGAGAAAATTGATTCATCTTGGGTCACTTATAACAAAAATTTACTGTAATAAACATATAAAATTATTATTTTGGTCATGTCCTTACTTTTTACTATGATCAGTTTCGATTTTCACCATTATCAGATAGATATTGAATCAATTACGGTTGGATTAAACTTAAGTTCAAAATTTTCTAGGGATGAAAGTTGAAATCGGTCATAGAAAAAAATGAACTCGCACGAGACCTACAGAGTTCGTATAGAATATGAACAACAGGTAAATATAAAACTACAAAAATATACTAAAAATACGAAATATATACTATACGAAATGTGTTTTTTGCGGTATTTTACAAATTGCACTATTTTTAATAATCAAAAAAATATTATAATATAGTTTAAAGCTGTATCATTATTTATTAAAGTATATAATATAATAATTTATGTTGAATTTTTTTATACATAAAACTAAACATTTTTAATATGTAAAAGTATGGCTATTTTCTCTCACGTAAATTATGTCCGTAGAAGATTATATCATTTGATTGGTGAATTTGGTAATACAGTAAAAATAATAAAATCTTTTTCAAATTTGATAACAAGAACATTTAATATAATGCATAAAGTTAATTATGTACGTTTATTTATAATTTAATATATACCAGCGGGTGAAAAAAAACTAAAAATATATATTTGTGCATATATCATTAGTTTGAATATTATTTTATTTGACAACAGATTTAGAATCAGTTAACTATTTTCCATACAAACTTTCTACATGCATAAATGAGCGCGTCTAATTAAATACACAACTGGTGCATTAATCTGCAATGTTATCTTAGTTCTTTGGAATGCCATTTGCTGAATTTGGTAGAAAATGTTTTCTACTGATTAATTGTTTTGCAAACTAAGTCCCTAAATAAACTATTTTGAATATAGCTTGGTAAGACTTTATATAATTGCCCTGTTTCAACTGGCAATTGCAAATTAAAACTTGTTAATGTATTTTTTCTCATTATTTTAATAATGGGATCTTTTTGAATGAAGTTTCTTAATTTTATGTAATGCTTCATTTTTTAAATGGTCATATATATATATATATATATATATATATATATATATATATATTTACATATGTATGTATGTATATATATGGGTGTGTGTGCATGATGTAAGAATATTGAAGAAAATCTTGAACATTATTTTTAATTTTTGATTTCATATTACGTAAATTACATATTATTTAATCAAATTTGATAAAAATATTACTTGTCTTTTATTCCTGTTAGCAATAGCACTTAAATAGATAATATTTAAAAATATCTCAAAATGAAAATATATGATGCAAAATTTCCTTCATGGTTTATAACGAATTTACTATTCATTTAATCCATAATTTAAATTGTCAAAAGTATCATGGTGTACAAAATAATAAAAAATATTTGTTTATTATTAAATTAAAATCATGGCAGTTAACAGAATTAAGTGAGAATCTGATGCATAAATCTGAAATGATTATATAGTTTTTTAGAATGGTATTTGCAGATTTTGCTTCAGAAGTTTTTCTCCGGATTAATTGTATTACAGAGTCGTTTCCTAAATAAAGCATTCTGAACGTAAATTGGTATATTCATAGCACTGTTCCATTATGAATAGTAATTATAGTTTGAAACTTGCTAATGCATTTTAGCTGATTATTGAATTCATGACTACTCTTTCCTAAATATTTTTTATACTTATAATACGCTGATTTTTTTTAAGTTATCATTTTTTTAAATAAACTTTTAGATTATTATAGATCATATTCATTCTTTAATTTTCGACTATACATCATTTGATGTATACTCAATTTTAATAATTAGCATTTCATTAATTTGATTACTCTTAAGTATGACCTAAAATAATCTTCTTCGTTACAACTACTCACAGAACTGTATAAATATGCTTTCAATATTTCACTATTAACTTGTATATTTATTTAATTGAAGAGCAATTAATAATATAACCGAATATTTCTATACAATTAACTTATAATTGTTTCCAACCAATGATGAATATAGTAATCTTATGCCTTAGTTAAATGCGTTAGTACGAATTTTTTAATTAAAATAATTTTTCATTTGTTATTCATATTAAATTTCATAATATATTGAAACTTGCACTTAAAAGCGAAATTTGATTATTTAATCAATAATTACATATATATATATATATATATATATATATATATATGTGTGCATATATATGTGTATATATATATATCTATATATATATATATATATATATATCTTTTTATATAAATATTTATCGATTATAACAGAGTACATATAACTTTTTTTGCTAAAATTTAAATTTAATTTTTACTTTATTTTATTTTATCGTTTTTATGTTTCAAAAAAATGTTTGTTTCTTTAAATATCTAACTAACAGTAAAATTGAAAATAAAATTTTATGTATAAAATGTATACATTTCAAATAAATGATAAATGATACCATTATAAAAAAAAAAAATTAAATATACATTAGAATACATTAAAATGTAAAAAGATAATTATCAATTGGATTATATACTGAATAGTACTAATAAGTATGTATTTTGAAGGTACACTACAATCATTAAAAAAAATCAAATTTCTTGCATCAATTTAATTGTACAATTAATTTTTTTAACAGATTTATCTAAAAAGATACACTACTCTAATTTAAATTTATATACTGCGATTACAAATTAAAGAAAAACATATATAAAATTTTTAAAAGCAAATAATAAAGAAAAGTATTAAGTGTTTATCATATGTAAAAATAAAATATGCATTAACATAAATGCGCAGTAAGTTCACATTCATGAATATTTACATATAATTTTTCTACACACAACTCAAGAACACTCTACCTCCAGAATTCAGATGGTGTAAAAGAAAGAAATACTTATACAGACTTTGATATAATAGAGTAATGGTATACTCCAGAAGGATTTAAAAACTTTTCATCTATTCCAACCAACAAGATAATAAGTTCTTCATCCTTCCATCATTCTAGATTTTTTTGTGTCCCTATTGTTTGTTTGTTTTAAAGTATCATTGTATGTATTTTGAAGATTGCATCAAAAAGAAAAGCTTGTGATACTCTGTCTTATACAAAAAATATTGTATTCTTTCACTGAAAGAAACTTATTAGTTTTAAATACTTAGAATTAGAAGACACTTCTATCAAACTATACTAATTTTTCTCGTCTATTGGTAAATAGATAGATTGGTATCTATCTTTCTATCTGTCTGTCTCAACTATCTATCTACATATCTTTATATATATATATATATTAAATGAATTAGTACATAATTTTTATTAATTTTATATCCAATTTTTAATATCCTTTCTATAAAATTAACTAACATTTACAAAAAAAAATATTAAGAATTAATATTTGTATAGTTGTATCAAAATTTCTTTAATAATAATCACCAATGTATTTTGAAAAATACATTTACTGAAGGATAAAAAAATTAAAAAAAATCAGAAATGTTAAATGCCGTTTCAGATTTTTACTGGCTTATAAACAAAAGAAAGTCCTAGAAATAATTTCTTCTATATCAAGGAAGAGAAATTCAAACAGTAGTATAGACAGAAAATTCTATTTTTATCAAATTCATGAATTTGTCTTTGTACTATGTAATTTTTTTTTTATTATAAAGAAGTTATTATATTTTTCTAGAAACACCGATTTTGATGTCATAATGTATATAAAATCGTCTTTTATACATTATTTTATTCCTTTGAAAATAGTTACTTGTACTGTGAACCTTTTTATATCTATATGTGAATGCATCTATTTATGTTTATAATATATATTTATACATAAAATACATACGCATATATATATATATATATATATATATGTGTATATATATATATATATATGTTTATATATATATATATATATATATATATATATATATATATATATATATATATATATATATATAAAGTGATGATTATCGTGCTAAGAGATAATAAAAATCTTGATTTTATAAGATTGTTCGCTTGTAACATCAAGTAGGCTAAAAACAAACAATCTTTGACAAAATATTCAACGCCCACTTGACGTCACCGCATATCTTGAATAAGAAAAAGATTCAAACACAATGTTCAAGTAGGTAGTACACCTTACATTCCCACTGAAAGCCGCTGTGCCTTCGTGTCTTTACGTTGCGATGGGAATACTTCCTCTCAAGCTTCTCGGCAACCTCCAGACTGGTCCGCCGCAAGCTTAAGGCTGTTATTCTCACAGCAATGCTGCCACTATACCGAAAACACACGTCCCCGTTTCTATACTTGTGTCAATAAACGTCGGGGCAATAATTTAATTTATTATGATTTAATTTAACGCCTTGTACAATCCAAATACAAATATTTTTGAGCTCGGCTAATTGAAATATTACGTTACGTTTCGTTATAAACTTGAATTAATTATATAACACTCGGATTCAAATCTAATCGCTGCACATTTAACTTTAGGTATAATTTATGATGTTTCATGTATAATTGATTTAATGGTGTGTTTTGCTTTCTGCCATTTTAAATATGTTTTCATTGTTATGATTTATATTAGCAATTAATGAGATGTAATTAAGAATTACGTTTTTAATATGTACTTTATTTTGCTGTATTATGCTCAGATATAAGAAAAGATATTATTTGATTGTTTTATTTTTATATTTGCTTTTGTTATATTATTTAAAATTTATTTACTTAATGTTTCATTTTAAATAATACAAACACATTAATATCAAATGTAATATGAGAACCTCAGATATAAACTTTTATTTAAAATATATTATATTTTAATATATTGGAAAACATTTTTGTAGTTAATTTTTAAATATTGATATATATTTATATATATATATATATATATATATATATGTATAATATATATATATATATATATATATATATATATATATATATATATATACGTATATATATATATATATATATATATATATATACATATATATACATATAAATAAATAATGTATTGATATACATATATTAACATATATATATATATATATATATATATATATATATATATATGTATATATGTGCGTGCGTGCGTGCACGTTCAGAAAGATAGAAACACAGTTATTTTGTAAATTAAACATTAAATATCATTATATATTCATTAATTACTCTGTAAAAATATTATTTTTAAGTGCATTTATAATGACTTTGTTATTATAATATCAAATTTATTTGAATATTTCTAAGATATTTGCACCAGAATATACCAAAAAATAATTCTCTGATATGTTCATTAAAACACTGCCAAGATGGCCAGTATATATATATATATATATATATATATATATATATATATATGTATATGTATATGTATATATATATATATATATATATATATATATATATATATATATGATTATATTAAAAACATTCGATTTGAAATTACAGTACAACTAAAAACAAAGGTAAACTTAAAGTTAACAAATACATTTTTTGTATACCATAAAAGTCATAAATGATTCAATTTTCAGTAAAAATTAATTTCATAATTGCTCGAAATACAGTTGCAGATGTATCTTAGCAGCTTGTATGGAAATTATGATCATTAATTGTCTTTATCGACTATTACAGACATTTCCGAAACTGGATTATTCGTAATAAAATTACGATGTGAGCTAGTGAGAATTTTCCCAGCTGATTATTGAGTTGTGTACAATGTCTGCCAAGAAGCAGACAGACATTTTAATAAGTTTTATTTTTTTATATTATTTTGATTCATTTAATAACTTTGTAATTAAAAAATTACGTTTTGTGATTTGTACCTGTTTTTTTTTAAAAAAAAAGAAAACAGAATTCATTAAATTTTCTAAATACATTGCCTTTTCAATATTATTTTAGGAACTCTATTGCTGAATTAAGTATTTTTCTAGTTTAACATTAATATGTGTGTGTGTATATATATATATATATATATATATATATATATATATATATATAAACATATATGTATATAACCAGCAGTATTTTAAATTAAAATTCAATATTTAATATACAATATCAAATCATTTAATTGAAAATTAGTATTTTCATTGATTATGTGTATTTAATAATATTCAGTGTTTTAGATTAGTACTTAATAACAACCATTTTTAGAGTAAGTTACGAACATTGCTCACGTTCTTAAGAAAATAACTTTTAAAATATACAGTAAGAATCTAAAAATTCCAATAAGTATTCATAGTGAATAAAAAATTTGAGAAAAACATGTTGCTCACTACATTACAATTATGTATCAGAGGAGTATTTTTTAATATTTTTTATTGTATGTAATGTAGTTTTTAATCGTTAACGAAACCAAATATTAAGTGAAATAATAATTGTTGATAGAAGTATTAAAATAAAAGTTATTGATTTTTATAAAAAATTGAAATAATTATATAATAAATTGAATTTATGTGTATGTATGTAGGTGTGTATATTTATCAGATAAATTTAGTGAAAATTCCTTAACAATGCTCAAATATGTCAATAATTTTCAACGTGTCGCAGCTCAGGTGCTGAATATGGTTTCAGGCAACTACCAGTCTCTAGTTGTCTTCATAGATGTAATATAGCTGCTTGTTCAAGGCATGTACCGAAAAGGTAAATTTAAAGTTATATAGTTCAACATATTATAGTATATATACACGCATATATAAAAGTCATAAATTTTAAACTTTTAAAGTTTGTAAGAGATCTTAGAGTTTTATAGCAGTACATATGTTAATATTTTATCATTCAAATATGTAAAAAAGCAATAGATGTAATATACCTAGCTCTTATCATTTATAAAGTAATAGTTTTTTTTCAAAATAACTCTGTGGTTTGAAACAAGAGAATATATTTATGTATAAAAAGGGATTTTATTGTAAATTTTATTTTTAGTTAGAGTTCTTATTATTATTTTACATACTTATAAATAGATTTCTTTTCGTTTATATATATATATATATATAAATATATATATATATATATATATATATATATATATATGTTGTGTTATTCGAAAAATCAAGTACTCATTTAAGAAAAAAATTCAAAATTTTAAGATTTTTTGATCAATTTGGATATTCTATCATGAGATAAATTGAATTCCACTTTTAAAGTTATAAAAAACTAAAAATATGAACTTTTTCATTAAAAAAAGTCCAAGTTGATCGAAAGAATATATACTTTTAGGGGCATTGGTTATAATTGCTTTGCATTGAATATATCGAAATAAAAATTATATCACGAAACAAAGAAAAGAATTCTGTATTTACTGATACGTAATTACAAATATTGTGTCAAAAATATGGTCATCTTTCATTTCATGCATATGTATTCATATATATATATATATATATATATATATATATATATAAAGTGACTTCACTATTTTGTATATTTTTTATACATTTTATGTATTTTATTTATCCATCGTAAATAAAATTGGACAGAACTGAAATTTGCAAAAAAAATTTTGTTATTTTGTGATAGAAATCCACAGTGTGTGTTTAAAATATTATAATGTTTTCAGAATAACATTTCATCAATATAGTATTTTTTGAGAATGCAAAGAATATTTTATTATTTCTTGAGTTATTAAGATTGGGTTATTGAATTAGTGTATTCTTTACAATAAGTGTTTTAATGGAAACCACTTTTTTAAAATAATCATTTAAGGGCTGCATACGTAATAATGCATATGAGATTCAAAACACGTATATATATATATATATATATATATATATATATAAATGTATGGATGTACACCCGTCCCTCAATTTACGCGGAGTATCCGTTCCACGTGGATTTGTTTTACCCGAATAAAAATCGCGTAAATTGAGTCTGTCAGTATAATAGAAAAAATATTGAAAATAGAAGCTAGTAAAGTTGTAGAAACACATATTTATTTCACATAAATTAAAAAAAAAATGACGTTTTAGAAAACAAAAGTAGATAAATTTTATTCTGCGTCACTTGTATACACTTATTACGTACTTTTAAAACTTATAGGAAAATATATTTTCTGACTTCGTAAAT
>CM068320.1:6167500-6210000 GCA_034766995.1 Acanthacorydalis orientalis | reverse complement strand
GATAAAAAAGTACCAACCTGTGTTCGTAATGCTCGCTAAAAAAACATTTACTTGGTTCGTGAAAATGTATTGGAAGAGCCACGAATGTCATTTGCACGACGTTCACAGCAATTGAGTTTTTTACAGACAACCACATGTCGTATTTTGCATAAAGATTTATTGCTGAAGGCTTATAAGATTCAATTAACACAGGAATTGTAGCCAGTATACCATTTACACGATCGGAGATTTGTTAACTGGATACTGAAACAAAATTTCGGTTTTTATAAAAAAGTGATACTTAGCAATGAGGCTCATTTCGAATTCTCTAACTACGATAACAAGCAAAACTCCCGAATCTGGAGTGAAGAAAATTCTAGGGTGTTCGTTCAGAAGCCACTGCATACAGAAATAATGACTGTTTGGTACGCACTTAAGTCCGTGGGGGTCATGAGTCTTTATTTCTTTAAGAATCAGACTGGTAAAACGATCACTGTGAATGAAAAAAGATACCGAAACATGACAACCAATTTTTTGTATACAGAATTGGATGATATTAATCTGGAAGATATGTGGTTCTAGCAGAACGGTCCAAAAAGTCACACAACTATTGAAACAGTTGATTTATTGAGGACGAAATTTTCTGGTCACGTTATTTCCAGAAATGGAGACATTAATTGGCCACCGATATCCTGCAATTTAACACAGTTAGACTATTTTCTTTGAGGTCACATTAAAGGACAGCTGTACACCGAAATCCTAAAACAATTTACCATCTAAAAGATAAAATCCGAAGAATTATTGTTGAGATAGAGCCTCAGTTGTGTAGGGATGTTATTGAAAGTTTTAACAAAATAATGATTGTTTGTTAGAAAGAGCGCAGCGGTCGCATACACGATATTATTTTTAAATACCCCCAACTATTATTTATAATAATGAAACTTGAAATTTGAGCGCAAATTCTGTACTTTATTTCAAATTAAAAAATTGTATCCTTATTGGAAAGCTATATAAAGGTGTGTGTATATATATATATATATATATATATATATATATATATATATATATGATTATTTTGAGTATAAAATATGTGAAAGTACATAGATACACAAATAAATAAAATTGATATGCAGTGTCTGAAACTGTTTGAACTGCATTGTATAATATAATAACATATTGTTTGGAATATAAAGCAGGTTTCGGCATACCTTATTGATATCCAACTAAGATAGATACCAATTCAGAACATATGGATTTGATTAATACATAACTCATATACATATATATATATATATATATATATATATATATATATATATATATATATATATATATATAATATTATGTTATACATATATATATATATATACATTATACGTTATACATATATATATATATATATATATATATATATATATATATACACACACATTGAAATACATAATGTATATATGTTAAAAACGAAATCATATTGTCCTTAGGTATTATACGATATACAGGCATTTCATACGGTTGTTCATTTTCCTTGTTTCAAACTAAATGTTTCGTTTGCATTGTTGCCTTTAGTTAATAATATACAAAATTGTTTGTCGGTATTCACACAAGTTGTAAACTAGGTTCGTTAATACAAACACACATGTATCTATATTTATGGTTTGTACAGAAATGTGGATACACACACACACACACACACAAACGACATATGTACGAGATGCACACACATATTTTTATATTTGTAATCCGTTGGAGCGTTCATTTAAAGGTTGTACCTTTTTAAAACGTTTAATTTTTGTTTTCCCCTGTTAGTTTCAGCACGTACGTTAGATTATGGATATCTTCTTTTTGGTTTAATCTTGTTTTAAGTAAATCTATTCATTATTTCTTAGTTTAATCTGTATTCTTTTTATTTTGTTGTTTATGGGAATATTTGTGTATAAGTTTGTTTTGTCGAACGATACTAATTTTTTTGTCAAAAAATTTTGAATATATTGTGTTATTTTTCTACTAGTTCATAGCTATTTTCCATAACGTGTTTATTTTCCATTTTTTATGTTTTAATATTTTAGTATTAAGTTTGGAATTTGTTTCGATTGACCTTCTATATAATTTATTAAAGTTTTTTTCGTGTTTCAGAATTAAAATTAATGGGTATATTTTTGTTAAGTCTTTTAATTATTTGTAGTGTTTAACAGCTAACTGTTATTATTTTTTTGAAATAATTATCGTTTATGAATTTGCACCACTTATATAAACTTTGGCGGTGGTTAAAATAAATTCTCAAATTAGTAATGAAAAACAGGAACTCAATATCTAAAAGGAGGAATACCACCAAACATATATATATATATACATGTGTGTGTGTGTGTGTGTGATTTTGTGGATGTTTGTATATGTGGGTATAATATATATATATATATATATATATATATATATATGTAATATATATATGTAATATATATATATATATATATATATATATATGTATATACATATGTGTGTGTATGTTTGTATATGTAGATGAATAATATATACATTGTTAAACACTTAAAAAAAAATTAAACGTAATTAATATTTGAAAAATAAAAATCACTATCCATTCTTATAAAATTGTAAAAAAATATAATTTTAGTTATATACCATGTCAATAATATTTCATGTCTATCCCCAAGTGAAAACACCAATTACTGTCGATTATTTATAACAGTGTTGATATTGAACTTTTATTTGAAACATTACATTTTATTGAAAGAAAATTAAACAGACACTCAAAGTGGATATACTATAAAACGATTCAAATAAACGAAATGGAATGACACGAGCAAATAGCACATTCCATTTAGATACATGATATCACTAGGAAAAAACGTGCTATCCATTTAACCTCATCATATTTCACTCATTGTGACCTTTTGACCTGTCCTACATAGCAATCATTCCAAACACAAATTCTAGAATCCAATATAAGCGACGGATTGGTGTGGATCATTTCGTGAAAGAAGAGCTTTTTATATCCAAGCGGAGATATAACTGCCGTTCGTGTTTTTATCTACGACTGCCGTTTTCCATTCTTTGATGCGGAGAAAAACGTTCTATTATATTAATCCTGCGTTAATAAAGATTTTTTCAAGTTTTTATATAGATTTTATCTAATACATTATATATATATACATGTATATGTATATATATATATATATATATATAGAATAAATAAAATGCATAAATATACTATTAAGTACATACATACACGAACAAGTGCACATACAAATATATAAGAGAGAAAGCGCGAGATTAAACTTGAGCTGAATAATAAACTCTACAGTTAGTATATAGATTCCATTTTAAAGACAAAAGTATTTTATTATATGTTCCATGTTTACATAAACTTGATTTATACTATAACTTAGAGAGATTCTCATCTACTCCACAAGATACAAAAACAGTTATTGAAAATATTCAATAATTGATGATAAATTATACTTTATTTTAGCTTATACTTATTTTGATAATAAATGCTATTATACTTAGAGCGCTAAGGTACATAAAATTCTAAAGTTTAAAAAGGTAATGATTATTCTGTAGCTGAGCACTCTGAGAATGATGGCATCAGTATTAAATAAATGTAAAATAATCAAAAATGAACAATAATCAGTTATTCAATATTTATGACTGAAACATTTATTTATGGTTTTTGATGTAAGTGAAAAATATATTTGAGAAAATGAATATAGCCAGTGGCGAAACCATATTGTGATATTTTAGTGATTGGAGATTTTTTAAAATATGTATATACGAAATAATACGAAATAATGTATGAAAACATATAATAGTAATGAAAGCATTCTGATGTTATTAATATAATAAGAAGAACGGAAAACAATATATAGATAATGAAAAATAATAATTGTAAGTCAAATTCATAAAAAAGAGGAAATAAAAATATAAAAAAATAAATATTAATTGAAAAATATTGAATTATTTCAATGAGAAGTCTTCAGAATGTAATAAATCAATAGTGACTATATAGAAGAAATATATATATATATATATATATATATATATATATATATATGAATATATATATATATAAATATATATATATATATTAATATATATATATATATATATATATATATATATATATGAATATATATATATACAAAAATCATTTTTTTTTTAATTGAAAAAATAGCTTCAAAATCTAGGAAACTGGAAAACGTTTTCTATAAATAATTTGTACATAAAATTTTATAAGATTAGAATGTAGCTGGTTGTAGAATTTAAACTTTTTACTTTTTGGCCAAAAATAATTACAGATTTCTCTAAAAATACATTTATATTCTTATACAAACTATTTGAATAAATGTATTAGCAAAAAATATAGATATAGTAGTAAATATCGCCCTTAAGCAATAAGTTATCATTAAAACTAAAATGGTTATTAACTATGTATTATGAACCATCTACACAGGGATTTTTGATGTAATATATGTTAACATTTTTATAATTTCAGTAGTAAGTGCAGATATAATATACGAATTCAAAGAAAATTTGATGTTTATGACTTTAAACAGTTGGATTAAGATAACATGCTTTTTACTGCTTAAGTGGATCAAAATTTAAATTATGATAAAATTACAAATACGATCATTGTCTTTAGCAGAGCAATAATGTGAAACCAGATTCAAGTTCGATTGAAATTCATATATATATATATATATATATAATAAAATATATTTTTAATAAGTGAAGATTTATATAAGTTGTTTTATAAATTGATAAATTGATACAATTTGTTCGTGTATATATATATATATATATACGAACAAATTGTATCAATTTATCAATTTCTAAAACAACTTATATAAATCTATACTTATTAAAAATATTTTTTTCCTTTCAAATATAATAAAGTAGAAGTCTGTATCTGGTGCATTTCGCTACTTAGGATTATAAGAAAACTCAACAGTGCATTAACGACAAAAGAGATTATATAAGTAAATTATTAATTATTTAAATGAATTAAAATTTACTCTAAAATGTGTCTTGAATTATGATAATGATGATCTATTTCAGTATAAATGAGGTATATATTATAAATAAATTAATAGTTGCAAATATCTACAAGTGACCGAAATGAAATTTAAATCACATGTACATATAAACAGATATTTTTATATTGTTTGCTGACAGTTTGAGAATTAATTTATATATCTAACGAGTGGTAATAGTACATACACTCGAATTGTTTTAATAATGATAAAAATAACCTATTTTTAGTACTGAAGTAGCTTATGTAGCCTAGATGCTGATAAATTTTCAGTTATTAAATTGACTGAAATTAAAAATGATGTATTCTGTACAAAAATGCTTTTATTCTTAAATCTATCTCAATAAATTATCTTAAAATGAGTGCATACGATTATATCAATTTGAAGAAAAAATTATGACATTAGTAGCGAATAATAAGTAATATTTTCTATGGCGTAAATATTTCGTGAAATTTAATATCTAAAATCTGCAAAAGTATAATTAAGGTAGACGTTTAATAGAAATAAAATTAGATAAATTTCATAATAATTTACTTGAAATTCACAAAATCTGTTCATTTCCTTCTACATGTTTAAGAATCAAGAAAGTATTAAAAAAATGATTTTAATTCTGAAAATTTAAACTGTAAAAAACAAACGATATTCATTAGTTACTTTCTTTTGATTTAAAAAAAAATATTTAATTTTTGTCATTGGTTTAAAGAGCCATTATAGTTGAATTTTAGAATATTAATGATCTTCAGAGATTAAACATGGTTTCTAGATATTTATTTTATAAAAAAAATCAACACTAGTTAGCCGAACAACCAATTGAAAATAAGAAAGTTCGTTACTATAAAAAATTATTTCGTGTGCTGTTTTAAGAATCAGTATCTTTGTTTACTACTTTTTCAAAATTTTACTAATACTAAAGATTTGTCTTGGATACTGAATAAAAATATTAATGAAATTGATAATTAGCTTATGAAATTCTATAATTTCCAACAATATTTACTTCTCGGCGCGCCCCAAAATACCATCTATCCATCTAAGAATGTAAAATAATTCTAATAATTTCTAACGATATTAAATCATTATCTACATTTGAAACTAGACTACTGCCATCTATTAGTATTTATTGACAACAGATTAATATTTAAACAATTATAGCATTTGTAACTATTTTTTGATTAAGGCTGTGGAAAACAGAAAATATTCGCCATGAGAACCAACTCTAACTTTTTAGTTCCACTCTTACTCTGAATGTAATACATTACTAATCATATATAGCATACATTCTTAAACAGTGTAAATACGCTACAGATTTAAATAAACGTAAAGTTCTTTCCACAGTTTCAATTTTAAATCGGATATTTCAAGAATTTCAAACATTTTTACTACTTTTTTTGCTCAACATTTACTAAATTACAGTAATTCTAGCTACAATCGTATACTATATGTGAAATTATATTTAATTTCATGAAATAGTTTAGAATTGATCCAGAAGAAAAGTTTTATATGCAATAATTTTTCTTGAAAGTAGCAACTAATCATTGGAAACAACGAAATCAAATATATATATATATATATATATGTATATATGTATATATGTATATATATATTGAAATATTGAAAAATAAAATCACACAGCACAAACCGTATGATAAAATTGGAATTCCTTGAGTTGTGGAGAAATTCGTTATCAATTTTTAGTGATAGCTTGTGATAGTTTATTACTAGCCGCTGTTATTTTGAATAAAAAATACAATTTAAAAACAAAACGAAAAATATAGTTGAACTTCTCAGAAATTTTAAACATATATTAAATAATAATAAAATGCATTGAAATAATAGAAAGTGTCACAAGAAGTCTAAATATATTTCAATATATTTAAAGAAACGAATAAAAAAAATAGAAAATCTGAAATGGAAATCGTGAGATTTTTATCAAATCCGACTCTACTATTACGAATTCAATTCAGAAAGTTCAGATTTGACCTCTTGTACTATTAACTTATGAGGATATTATAAAAAAAAAATGTACAAAATTATCTACTGTAATATTGAAGTTTTAATATTTAATATTGAAGTATTATATTAGATATTGATTATATTTACTCAATTCATTCTGCATTTTTACGAAAAAATACATCAATAAAAAAGAATGAATTTAACTCTGCTGAAATTGTACCTGGAAACTAGTTTTTAAATCCTGTAACTATATCCTAGTACATTTAATTACAAATAAAAATTTTACTTTACAAGTAAATTTTAATTAACTGTAAAAAAGTGTGATATCTTTTTTTGATAATCTGTATTACAAAAATGAAAAAGTAATATCATACGCATTTAAAACTTTAATCGTGAAAAATTCAAGTTTTTAATAAAAATATAAATAATAAAAATTAAACTCCAGTATCAAATATATATATATATATATATATATATATATATATATATATACAATATATATATATATATATATATATATATATATATATAATATATATATATATATATATTAAAAATATATTAACTTACATGTTTTAAAGAAAAGAGAGACGGAAGTGAGATAACTGTAATCGTCCTTACCTGAAAAAAAAAGTATT
The DNA here is from genome assembly GCA_034766995.1 of Acanthacorydalis orientalis. Classification (NCBI taxonomy): domain Eukaryota; kingdom Metazoa; phylum Arthropoda; class Insecta; order Megaloptera; family Corydalidae; genus Acanthacorydalis; species Acanthacorydalis orientalis. Next base: position 6,202,385 of record CM068320.1, on the reverse strand, counting down.
AATTAGAAAAGTTTCAGATACGGAAAACTTTTCAAAACAAAGTTTTAATGAACACAATCATCAGTTAAATCATTATACAATACTCAAATATTTTTTGTCGATTTGTTTTATGTTTACCGATAACAATTCATGTGTTTGTACAAAACTAATCAAATTTACTTAGAAATTTGACTTTGAAATTCAGTTAATGCAATTAAAAAATGTCGATTTTGCTACGTTAGCTTCTACTTCCTCATATATATTGTTCGTTAAATTGGTTTTATCTAATTAGTTCTATAATTGTATATATATATATATATATATATATATATATATATATATATACATATAAACATATGTGTGTGTATGTTTGCATTACAATAGATACATATAAAGGAAGAGTGTATAAATGTTTGTTATACTGAAAATTGAAATAAATTCTTTATTTAAAGTTTATTTACATTCTAGGTTTTATCAATTAATATTTTACGTTTTATTTTTATGCTGAAAAATAATGTATATAGACATGTTCACAATATATATATATATAATAAATGAAATTTTCTATTATAATTATATTTAATAATTATTTTACATTTAATAAATTTGTACTGATTCACATATTATTGACCTCAAATTTTGGGAAGCTCTAAAGTAGAATAAATTATTATGTCCAATTGGTCGTTAATGTCATCTTCAAAATATATGATTATCTATTTTCATTTCATTATTTCATCAATAATAACTAATTATTTTCTTTTAGAACTGTTCATCATTTTCTCCATGCTCCTAACTTCAAAATATATTAAAAATATATCGATTATATAACATATATAACTATATGTGCGTGTATATATATATATATATATATATATATATATATATATACATATATATATATATATATATAACATTATATAGTAATCAGATGAAATGCTAATCCAAATATAAAATATTTTTTATAAAAAATTTTAATTTTATGGCAAATAAATATGTTAGTAACACATTGACATGAGTGTATTAGAATAAATATGTTTTAATGTTACATTTTTTCAAAATTTTATCTGAAATTTTTAGTAAAATTGTCAGTCTTTTCATATATATTCTAAATAATTTTAACAAAAATGAAAATATAGATTTTCAAAGTACTTGAAAGTTTTTTAAACTATACTGTGAATTAAGTGATAATAAATAAATAAATTGTTAAAGCCTTACATAATTATCAGAATAAAATTAAATAATATACATAAACATTCTTATATTCGATCATTTTTATGTTTAATGAACTAATCAAATGTAACATGATCAAATGTCTGTATATAAATGTAATTGAATATTTAGCCAGGATGAAACATTTGATTCCATATAAAAATTATTCTTATGAATCTTGAGTTATTGCGCGAGTCTCTTCATGCAGGTGTAATATATGAGGCCACGTCTAATGCAAATATATCCTGAAGAGATGACTGGAGCGATTTCCTTTTTAGATGACATCGTCGAGGCAGGCTTGAAAATGTTATGAATAACATAAATCATTTCAGTTTTGTGTCCTATCGAAAACTTGACGATGAAATATTTATATCATATATATATATATATATATATATATATATATATATATATATATATATATATATTTATATATATATATATATACACAAATATATAAAGCATACTTTATAAAGTTTGTCTAAAAGTAGAAGTATATAATAAATATCATATATAAATATACTTGTATATAAATAATAATGTTAAAATTAAATAATAAAAAAGAAAAAAGATTATACTCTAATAAATGTAAAAAATTCATCATATTTTCGTTCAAATATTTTCATCATATTTTCATCAAATTTAGATAATTTGCACTTATAAATACTGTAAATCCCAATGTATAACCAGGTTTTAATTCACAATTACTGAAACAATATATAGAATTTACAATTATTGGAAAAAAGTTTATGAATTTATTACTACAAATATCAAGCATACATCCGTTATATGTATAATTTAAAGTTTAGATAAAGTAAATGACAATGACATGTGTATATTTTACTGTGTGAAGTTACCTTAAATTAAAAAATGAGTATAGTGTGAAATGAATGTAATAGTATATTTCAATTTTTTATATAATTTAATGTAGTAAGAATATTGTTTCTACTCTAAGTATCATATGTGTCAATTTTTGATTATTTATCTGTTTCTCTCTCTTTCTATATATAAAAATACATATATATATATATATATAATATTTATGTTCACAAATGAATTATTTTCTTTCTCATACTAGAAACCACAAAAAATTATCATTTTCAATTCTTTATCATTCGAATTTGAATGTGAATGATATCATCTTCAGAGTACAAACATACAAAAAATTCTTTATAGATATTTTTTCTGTAGGCTATGTATGCCTATGCAGAAACAATCATCAAAAATTATCTATAATAAATTACAGAACAATTATGTACAAAAATACTTTTTTGTGATTAGTGTAGTGAGATAGTTCATTTGGAATTGAATTAAGTCACAGTACCAGAATTCTATTCTGGTGTTATATTAAGTTTTTTCAAACTATTACAGGATAAATACCTTTTATTTTTTTAAAAAATCCACTTTGTTCACAAATTTTTATTGCCTATTTAATTTAATTATCTGATCTAACTAGAAATACCTTATTTCAGATATTTTCAACCTAGCAGTTATTCTCTATTACTTTGAGATTATCTTTTTTCTTACATTATTTCCACTCTCAATTCTGTCCACATATTAATATTTATATCTCTCCTGTTTGTTTTCATATATACTTTACTTTCTTCATATATTTTTTTGTTATTTTTAGAATACATCTTATTATAGTTATTTGCGTCATGTGAACTTCTTTTATTATTATAGCATGCATCATCCAGATTTTACTTTCGTAAGATATTAGAGATAAAATACATTAATCTAATATTTTCGTTTTCAAGGAATAGATTATTCTTTCAAACGAAATTCGTTTTTCTCTCTCTTTTTCTCCCTCGCTTCCTCTCTCTCTCTCTATATATATATATATATAATAAGTTAATTACAAATTATTTCTTATAATACACTTTTAAAACTGTTGTTAAATTCACTTTCACAAATGAATTCTTTTCACACTAAAAACCGCAAATTGTTTTTCTGATAAAAATATTCAACAAATTATTATGGACTATTTTTTATTTTTACTTATGAGAATTTAGATGGTAACACTACAAAGTCCATGTACAGAAAAATTTAATAAATTTCTATTTACATATTAAAATTAGATTTATTTGTAGTTTGACACTTTGAGAGTGATTACGTTTCCATTAAAATGTCCATAAGCATCATAAAAAATAGAAATAGTTTTTTGTCATAATTTTTTTTATGTTATTTGACAGGTGAAAACATATTTTTTTTCTGAAACAAATTAATTCTGTTATATTGAAATCTAATATAAACTAATTTATATCTTCATATTTCATTTATTTCTGTCAATTTGGTAGCTTATCAATTCAGTTATCAAATTAAATTTAATTATTTTAGATTAATAAATAGTTTTTCACTTTGGTAAATTTATATTGTTTTCTTATTTTTTTTTTCCTAAAATTATATCATAACACATTTGCTATGCGTACAGAAAGTGGTTTAATTTAACAATTTTCTCTATTTTTTTAAAAAAAATATACGATTACTTGTTTTTAAATATATTTACATTTTTATTAACTGCGATACTTAATGCAAAATGTCATTCATTTTGATTAAAATCTCAATTTTCTAAACAATTTTCTCTCACATTAATGTTACAAATATTCCAAACAATGGCAATATGTAATAAATAATGCTAAACGATGTATGTACAATATAAAATGAGAATATTTCATTTTGATATACGGTGATAGAATTTTAAATAAAACCAAAATATATTTTATTTAATTTATGTTCACATAAATAATGTTGAAACTTTACGGACATTCAGATATTTTAATAAAAGAATACATTTTATATGCTTATATTAAACATAGTTATAAAAAGTTACAACTGCGTCATCGTGTGAAACAAAGATGTATTTTATCTGAATAAAAAAATATTTAAATGGAACGTGAATGTTTTAGTGAATCTACAACGACCAAGTTCGCAATGTTCACATCGTGTTCAATCCTATCACTAGCACTCTATTATATATCATACGAGATTATGAAAATACAATTTATACATTCACATGCAGACACTAGTTGCATTTTGATGCAGTTCAGTTCATGGTTGTGATAAAGGCACTATCACGTACTTGGGAATTAGATGCAAATCTTTGTGTACATTTTGTACGTTCACAAAATGCAAAATTATGGTATGCAGCAACGATATGGATTTTCCTGAAAATGTTGTGTATTTTTTGTAACTTGAAAATAATCTTGTGGGTATAATAATTTCATTCTGTTTTACAAGATTATGGGTCGCTGGAGTAATGTTTTTGTATACTATATTTGAACAAACAAATTATGATTATCTTTTATTTTTTCACAACACAGTTCTGACACTGTTATAAAATTCACTTTCTCAAATGAAGTATGTTTTTACTCCACAAATTACAAAAACATTTTTCTATCACGGATGATGGCATCGCTATCAAAATTCGTACAGACAACAATAAAAATTTAATTAATAATAAAGAAATAATTTACATAATTTAAATAATAATAAAAAATAATTCACATAATTTAATTATTGATTAATACCAATTTACTGAACATTGTTTACCAGATTTTTTTTCTGATTTATGTAGTAAAAAAATATTTAATTTAGAAAATTTTACTTTTTATTTTGTAAAAATTATTATTGGATATAGACGAATTTAAAATTTAACATTTTAAATTATTCAAGTATAAATGTACTGCATTAAATTATTTTTACTTTAGATGTTTATTTTCAATTTTTTTACAAACACACTATCATACACATCTTAACCTAACAATTTTTAAAATTACCCAGAATTAGTTTTTATGATCACTGAGATTTAATTTAAACTTGAAACTTGACTAATGTTTAACTCTTTTTTTACACAGGAAATTGTTCCATTTGGTTTTTGACTGTTATATTTTTCCTTATGAACATGTCAAAATGTTTACGCGTTTATTGATGCATTACAAATGATCACAGTTACTCATGTGGTACATTTGGTTTTGTTTAGTAGAAGTTGTATTTTATTTTTTTAGTGGTACAAAAAGTCTTAACAAGCAATATATACAATCATTTGTACTTTATCACTATATATATATATATATATATATGTTTGTATTTAATATTATTGTTCATGTGTAGCATCTTTTACTAGCGATATTTAGTTCGAAATAGAATAGTCAATATAGAATTTATTCAAATCGTAAGGTGTGTGGTCTTATACTCTGATGTTTTCTCATATATTTTTAATATTTATTTTCTTTCATAATATTTCTTAATATTTCTTTTAATGGAAATACGAGAATGATTTTCAAAATTAAATAATTCCTTGCAATTGATTTTAACTTTTTGATTTTATATAAGAAAATATATATATATATATATATATATATATATATATATATATATATATATATGTATATATATATATATATATATATTTAGCTCCTTTTTATTTAATAGATCAATAATTACGACGAATAAACATAAATTATATGAGTGAAATACATACTTTTCGTTTTTCAATTAAGTAATTTTTGAAATTAACCGCATTTAAACTTTTAATTTTTATCTTACTGTGGCTACTTATTTGAATCTTGGTCGATTGTAAAAAAAATGTGTACAACATTTTTTATTAAAATGTTGTCATAAAATTACTTTAAATTAATAAAATTTACTAAATGGACCTTTTTCTACTTTTATATTTATGAATCAATTAAGAAAATGTAATTGGAATATGCTAATTATTTTTTTATTAAAATTTCTGTGACAGATTGACAAAAGAAACAAAAAGTATGTATATATATATATATAGTATATTTTATTTTATTTGTAATGACTCTAGAGCAGCAAATAATTTATTTGTCGTTTTGGACAAAATGAAAGCAACAATGAGTTAAAAGTTAAAAAAAATATTGATTTTATAATAAGTAATGTACATTTTGCAAAAACTGCCTATAACTTTTATTGACTCATTGTACTAACAAACTATAAAAGATAATGGTATGGCTTATCTAAACAATTTTTATGACTGTTTATATTATACAATAATTTCATATAATTTTTCATATATATTATTGCATTTTTTTGGCGCTAAAATATAGAAAAGCTTTTTGAAAAGGTCAAAAAAAGTAAATATACCACAAGTAGGTATTATGTTTTAATTAAAAATAATTAATTTTGGAAAAAGTTTAATATAATGAATGATTTTATTGATTCTGCATATACAAAAACATTGTTATAGGAAAAATCTCCAGACAAGTGTCTAACAAACCAACAAAGATGAATGAATTACATCAGTAACCAAAACAGTAGAAGTAAATCAGGCAAGTGAAAAGTTTCTTTCTTTGATGATGACATAGATTTATTCTTCATATTTAGACTCAACAAAATTTTAACGCTCAACTAAATAGAATTTATATCTTAAGTCAGAAATTCCAGGCACGATTAGTATTATTTGCTAAATTTTTAAGGTATACTAATGAAACGATCTGTTTTTCCACTAATATCAGTTGTATTTTTGAGATAATAAATTCTATGTTCGGTTCGAGCTTTTAAATTATCTTAAGAAATTTATGATACTAAGTATTGTCTAGCTAAGAAAATATAATTCTTTAAGAGCCGAACCTAATTGTATTAGCTTGATAGAAAAATAATTGTGGTTATGACCTTCAAATTCATATACATTTGATTTTTCTAGATATTTTAGTGCTCCAGAATTGTTGTATAACTAACTGATAACTTTTGTGCAAGCTCTAGAGTAGTTGTGGCTGATTCTGATTCAACTAACGCCTTCAATTTGTTCGTTATAAATTGAAGAAGAACGCTCGCGGCCTTCTTCATCTTCAAGATTCTCGTCCCTAGCACGAAGTTTTTGTAACTACCATTGCACCTTACGTTCCATAACAGTTCCCATACCAAAAGTATCGTTTAGTTAACGAGCAGTTTCTGCTGCTCTATCACCCGTTTTAAACTCATTCAAAAAATTCTTTTTTTAGCTTCTTTTCCATTTTTAACTTGATAGCCCAATTTGAAAAAAAATATTAATATAATCAAAGTAGATTTTACCACAAAACTGGCCGAAAAATGAACTTAAAATGATATTAACTTGAGTAAGATAAAATGACACTTTCATTAAAAAAAATAAAGTTGAATTCAGGAAACAAAAACTGCAATTATTTACCTATAATACCTAAGTAGCAAAATACCATCTAAGAAACCTTATAAAATTTAGTTGAAGAATTAAATTAAAGAAACACATTTTATGCGTATGTGTATGCTTATTTTTTAAATTCAGTAAATATGAAATAACGAACAGCAGCACAATTGTATCGGTCGTCGGCAAGAATACAATGAGTGGCTGATTTAAAATGTTAAGATAACAAATTAAGTATCGAGTTATTTGGTAGATTAACCATGCCCAAATTTTTTTAAACGATCACTACTTCAAATTTAGATTTCAAGAAGAAATAACAAATATAATTGAACACAAATGCAAAATCTAATTAAATGAAAATGTCAAAATAGAAATTAAAATGTTAGCTTTAATTAGGGAAACAAGACGTTTGATTAATTTTGTGAAATGTATTAATATTTATTTCTGGTTTGATTAATCATTAATTTGTGTCAAATACTTTTCCGAGAAAAACATTATATTAAACATTATTCTCGTACAGCGTGCGTATATCTCTAAACGGATGAGATAGCCATATTGTATAAAATTGTAAACGTACACTCCCAAACACATAAAATACTGTTACGTTACCTAATACCAAACGCGAAACATGAAATTGCATTGAGACGAGGTAACGGAAACGAAATATACTTAGATTGTAGTGAATGCTGTCGGAGAGCATGTTCTTCCTGCTGCGGTTTCACGCCGGAGGAGAATTTAACCCTGAATGAGACTCCAGGGACCTGTTACTGCGTTACGTCACGCTGATTTACGTATCGCGTAAATATATATACATATGCAAAAACAGAATTCAGAAAAAGTTTTGGCTGTGCGTGAGGTTTAATATCACAGAACATAAATAGCTCCCACAATTTAGTTCATGACACACTATTTAATCACAATCAGTTGTAGAATTTTTTTTGTTCGTTTCATGTTTATATGATTTGACAAATTTCAAATCAAAATATAATTGAAATTTTTATTTCCAGTGAAATCTATTTTAAGTGTAAATGTTTTTTAAATCTTTTTATATAACAAGGCATACATACGTACACATTATATATATATATATATATATATATATATATATATATATATATATATATATATATATATATATATAGGTACAATTTATAATATTTCTCTTTCAAAATTTTAAGTTTGTATAACTGTGCTTCCGTTGAGATGTTCTCGTTTTCAATTAGATATTAGTCTCTAATATCTTCTTAAACATGACATACATACCGAAACTATTAGTGAATTGAGGTGATATGAGATGAATTTTTTGAGATATTCTTCATAAGAAAGCATTTCTCTCTATATTTATCATGTGATATATATATATATATATATATATATATATATATATCAAACTTTTATCATTTATATACATATATACATATATATATATATATATATATATATATATCAAAGTTTTATCATTTAAATACATATATATATATATATATATATATATATCAAACTTTTATCATTTATATACATATACATATATATATATATATATATATATATATATATATATATATATATATATTTGAATAAAATGTATTCACTTTATTTCAGGAAATGACAGTTGCATCAGATGTTATTTGAAGAAGAAATGATAAAATATGATTGGTTGATTGATAAAACAATTTACTTCAAAAAATCGATGCACTCCAGTAGATAAGGTAAGTAGTTTATTTAATTACATTACTGGGTCCTTAGCCAATATGAATATAATTACATATCGATAATATCCTAATATAAATATATTATAATATAAATCATGTTAGAATTTTTATAGTTAATCTAAATTTCTATAAATACCAGTAAAAATAGTTAATATATTAAAAAAATGCATCTTTTGAATATTTTCAATTAGAATTCATACTTTAGAAAAATATATCCTCAATTATACATTCTGCTTCATAGTATACGTGTTCAATTACTTTCTACTTACATATATGCATACATTTGTATAAAGAGGAAATCCTAGAATCAAGTGTATTTAGTGTACGTTTAATTCCGAGATTAATTTCGTAAGCTGGAATATGTTAAAGTTTTGATGTTTTCTGCACGATAGTACAACCTAACTGTAAACGTTGTTTTGTTCGGTTGGACTTGCTTTTAACTCCTATGTTCTTCACTGATTTATGCATTCTCGTGTGCAACTTTGATGAATAAATTGTTATAAAATTATAGTTAACTGGAATATTACTTCAAGATGAAATGCAATTTTAAATACTTTGTTGTTAACAGAGGGATGATGTATAATAAATAATGTTATCAATAATATAATAGACATTTTTTGAAATAATATCACTAATGTATATATCTATATATATATATATATATATATATATATATATATATATATAATTGGTGTTCAACAATATATTTTCAAATAACCTGTATTTACAAAATATAATTATTATTATTTTATAATATATTATTATTTTAAAATAAACGAAGTAAAAATTTAGCCAGTAGAAATTCAATTTAACTGAGATTCAATATATAAATAACGTTTAAACTTGTAGTGTATATATATATATATATATATATATATATATATATATATATATAAATATATATATGCATATGTATGTATATATATATATATATATGCATATGTATGCATATATATATATATATATATATATATATATATATATATATATGTATGCATATATATGAATATGTATGCATGTACTCGTATATGTATGTATGTATATTTATATATGTATATATATATATATATATATATATATATATATATATATATATATATATATGTATATATATTATAAAATCAAGGTTTTGCAAATAGAAAATTTAAAGTTCTGATAAAATGATTTATTCTTATTTAATAATAATATATAATAAAAATGTCAAATATATCAAAATAAAAATTTCATTATAAATTTAATAGGTTCTTAGAATTTTCAAAAAGGGCTCTTTATATATTTATGTGGCACCTTTTCTTCCTCAGTTTTGGTGTTTTCATTATATATTTATTTTTTATTTTTTATATCTGAATTCATGAATATAACTTTGAATAAAAAAAAGTATCCACTTTCAATCATCATTTATTTCCCAAATAAAATATTTAAGTCTAAAATATATAAATACTTATACTTTTTTAATATATTTTTTCAAAATAAAATTTATTTTATATTTATTCTTTCATTTTTTTGTTACAATTTCAAATATAATTTATTTATAATTTATTTTTCATTGATGAATTTAGTAGTATGTAAAATATTGTGTTCGGATTATTATTAGAATAATAATAATTAAAAATCATCAATCATTAATCCATAAATCTAAGAAGTTCTTTTTTACATTTAAAATAATGAATGGGAATTTCATAACCTTTTTTAATTGAAAACAATTCAAGAGAAAATTTTGTTTGCAGGCATTTTATGAAAGACTAAAATATAAATTCTTTTAATTTCTTGTATTGAAAACATTACTTATATATTGACATATATATTATAAAAATATATTTCATTTCCATCAAAACGTAAAATTACTGAAACGAATAAATAATATTTTTTTATAAATTATGACGTAATTATGTAGATTCTTTAGGAAAAAATAGTAGATAATCTATTTTTTAATTTCTTGACAATTAAATATAGAAACATATTTATAAAATGAAACTATTCATGTATCATACATGATACCATGCTCTTAAAACTCTTTACATTTCAACCGACGGCAAAGAAGTTTCATTTCTGGCACGCGTGCTGTGTTACACACCTTTTTTTATAGAAAAGAAAATACTATTCTTTGATTAATTTCCCATTATAGCTTTCTCCTAAATGATTTAAACATACAAACTAAAGCTGCAATTTTTCTACCCTGTAAAGTTATTTATTTAAGTTCTTTTATGTCTTCACTTGGACTATTCAACTTGAAATGATTATTTAAGACGAAATGTGTAGCTTCTTCTTATGAACGATTGATGTCCCAAATTTTAATAATAGAAAGTAATTTTTATGCACTGTATCGTTCTCAAATAATGACTCCAATAACTGTTACTTCAATACTAAAGTCAAATAATTTCTTTTTTTAACTATAAAGTTACAATTCTTCACCATATTATTATTAAATTTGGATCATTGTGATAGTAATGCTGTTTTCAAATCAGAAAGATAACTGCAATGCGATACTTTACATAGTAATTAATTAATTTAATAGTAATTAAATCAAAAAAGAACCATAAATGAAAAAATAGTAACACAGAATTAAGTCCGTTGAATATTTTTTAATAGAAAAAACGTTTTTCATTTTTTTAAAAAAACGTACACGTAACTAAAAAAATTACTAATAGTAAAAATTAGATTATGTAACTTTTTATAGAAATATTCGACATAAAGTTTTATGTATTTGCACATACATACATACATATACATATATATATATATATATATATATATATATATCTGTATGTATTCTTTACTCAATTTTTTACTTAAAAATACTTAATTGTTTATTGATTGTACTTTTTCCAGCTCATACTTATTTTTAATTTAATTAATGTGATTCAAATGTAAATATTATTGTCTTTTTAATTAAAAATATATGAAATTGAAATTTTACAATAAGAATGTTTTTAAAAAATATTTAGAATATATATACATATATATGTATATATATATATATATATATATGGCTGAAGATGATGATATATATATATATATATATATATATATATATATATATATATATATATATATGTATGTATTTGTTTTTTAAAACGAGATGAGTTTTTATACTCAAGTTTTAAAAAAATTCTGTTCGGAAAAGTTTTAACATAATTTTGTTTGAAAATTTGTTACGGGAAAGAAAGCCTACAATAAATTTTGAGAAACGATCACATAAATAGATTGCTAAAGGGTTTTACTTAAGCTGAAAATGATAATTTGTCATGAATAAATTATTAAAACTTAATCCTTTAAAGCATAAGGCTCGAGCCTTGTGCGCGATATGTTTAGAGATGATAGTGCTTTTATTATGTCTACCAGATGCTTTCATCTACATGATAGTACCTAAATAGTTAACACTAGATATTGTCATAATACGTCATAAGCAGGATCTCATGTAAAAGAGATGGTGTATATATGCTTAAATGCTTTTACAGTATGTTATCACTTTCTGAGATCAATAACAATGTTCCCATCACGTGGCTATTTTGATGATGTCGGATGAATGATATAGCATTATAATTTATACATAAATATATTACTCGAATACATACTAAAATATTAATAAGTGTTATGATGTTCAATTGCTTTGATAGAGCAATATTAGTGACAGTATTAATACTAGTGATAGATGTTAGGATGAACAAAGAAGATTACATGTTAATATTTTGACACCATATTAATTTTCTTGTTTAATGGTATTCTTAAGAGCATATTAATTATTTGGTTTATCTTATGTAGTGCTATGCTACATATTCAAGTAGTGTTATATCATATGTGTAAATATTTGTTTATTACAAATGTTTGTATGAAATATTGTTTACCATATTTTAAAAAACATTCAAATTTATTATATGGTATATTTTATTTCAATATATTTCTTAAAGAACTTTAAGTGTAACTAAAAACAATTTTTTAAATAAGAAAATGTAGTAAAATTATATTAAATTATTTTCTTGATGCAAGTACAAAATAAAAAAATCATACAAAACTTATCAATTTTCTTAAAGAATGGATTCAAATAATGCTTGTAGTTATAGCTAACTTGGTAATATATATGACAAGAAAGATCGAAGATATAAATAATGCCAAAGGATATCTGTATAATGAATTCTTTTTTTATACCATAAACCACACCAAATTTTTTGACCAAAAATATTCAATAAATTATTATTAAATGTTTTCAATTGTCGCTTATGCGCATTTCAATAGCAACATCATCATCTTCAGAGCGTGAAGTTATCAAAAAATCTGTAAAGTTTTCGGAAATTTTATTGTCAAAAAATTACATTATTTAATAAAATCATTCTCAAAAAATTGATGTTGTTTTTGAGATGAAAAATACTTCATTTGTGAAAGGAAAAATCGTTTACATTTCTTTCCTTATAAGAACAAAAAAAGGAATTTAATTTTAGTTTTAACTGTAAAATTCATCGTTTATATAACATACAATTCAAGAAATTATGTACATTTTTTGCAAACAAAATTTAATATTCATTTTATTTTAAGTTAAAAATGAATCGATGTATATAAAGTAATTAACTCTTTATATATGACATATTTTTAAATCAAAATACTAGACAATAATTATTGTCATGTTTCAATATAAGTATAAGTATATTAAAAACTTCCTGATAATTTTTTATTTCATATTTATTATGTGTTTTTTTGTAATATTTGAAAAGTAAATTCATTTGTATATAGCGAATAATATCATAATGTTCATTTATCATTTCGATCATTTAATTTCCTAGAATTTTAGGACTTATAACTAAATATTTGCGTTTATGCTGGTACTTTTAACTAATCGATATAAATTTCGTTAATAATAATATTTCACACCTTTATAATAATGGTATTGAAATATTTATATTTTTTAAAAAAAGTATCTTCATACGTAATTTATTTAAACATATCAAAAATTCAAATACAGCTACAAAAAACATTAGAAAGAAGATACAAAATTTAATAACAACATGCTATGTATACGCACAATGTATGCTGTAAATAGCGGTTGAAATATATAAAAACATTAAATAATTCAATTCAATTAATATATATATATATATATATATATATATATATATATATATATATATATATATATATATACATTCATACATAAAAATATTATTTAAATTTAAATATGATTTATTTATATAAAAAATCTAGTCATAAATTATACTTTGTATATGCAAATTAAATATTTATTTAAATTAAAAATATTTAATAAAAGTATACATAGTTAGTTTTTCATATACATACAATAAAGCATTTGTTTAAATTTAATCACATATATTTTTCCTTCTAAGTGTTGAAAATAGACGTAACACTATTTTCAAAAAGAATTCCGTAGTATATAAAAAGAAAAAATAAAATAAAAACACAGAGTCATATATCCTAATAAGAATGATAAGAAGAGATAATACATTTTCCTTTACTTCTTGTATAGTTAGGACAAATGACCAGTAGACTGTAACAAAATTCGTAACAGAAACATTATATTCACATCTTTGTTTAGTGTATATGTGAAAAAATAATACTACCTTTGTCTCTCACATTTTATATTTTACATGGGTGTGGAAAAATTTATAAGAATGTGAAACATGTGGGTAAAGTACTCCTTTATCTACTCATAGTAAGAATATAAGTGGATTGTTTAGAATCATTTATTTACAAGCGGTATCCAATGATATTTATTTAATAGAGATTGTTTGCTCACGTATCAAAATCATTTTTCTTTATATATTTTTCTTTTCTTTTTGACAAATTGGATAGTTTATTCCGTTATGAATTATTTTTTTCATTTCGCACTATATATACATGCAGCATAATATATATATATATATATATATATATATATATATATATATATATATATATATTTGTTTATGTTTAGCTTTAATACTTAAGCATATTTTTCATTGAAGCAATATTTAAATACAAATGGGTAAATTTATAATTTATGTTTATATTAAGTTGGTAGGAAAATAATTGCGATTTTTTTCTCTGAATTGTAACCTTAATTTTTTTCAATGAAAGTGTTATTTCATCGTCTTCATGTAAACATATTTTTAAAGCGCACTTTTCGATTTGTACTTTTGTGTCATCCACTTTGGTTTTATTATTAATTTTGGTTCAAATTGGGCCATTGAATTAAAGATGGAAAAGAAGTAAATAAGAGCAATTTTTATATAATCTCAAAACGGATCGTAAAGTAACAGAAACTGCTTGTAAACTAAATGATGCTTTTGGTGCAGATGTTGTTAAAGAACCAACGGTGTAATAGTGGTTCCAAAAATTTCGTGCTGGGGACGAGAGCTTTGAAAATAAAGAAGATCGCGAGTGTCCATTTTCAGTTCATAACGACCAACTAAAGGCGTTAGTTGAATCATAACCACGCACAACAATTCAAGAGCTTGCACAAAAGTTAAGTGTTAGTCATCGAACAATTTTGGATCACTTAAAACAGCTACAAAAATCAAAAAAGAGAAAAATGTGTATGTATCTGAAAGTTATAAGTCGCAATTAATGTTCTACCAACCAAATACTTTTAAGCTAAAAACAGTTTTTTATTGATACATGTAATATTCATTCTTAACATTCTACCTATGAGTAAGTTCTCTTCTTCTACTGTTCTTCGGAGTTTGTAATTTTTTCATATTTTTGGTACGTCTATCATATTTTTGTTGGTCTATTTCTAAGAGTCTCTCTCTCTCTCGTTCTCTCCCTCACCATATCTCTCTCATTCTCTCTCTCTCTCTCTCTCTCTATATATATATATATATATATATATATATATATATATATATATTTATATGTGTATATATATATATATATATACACACACACACATATAGTACAGTCACATCTATTCGCTATTCATTTTCGGATTTTTTACATCATTTATATGGTATGTTAATTGATTTTTCATCTTGTATTAGCTCTTCATTCTCCTTTATTCTGTTATTTTTATCTCATACCTGTTAATGAATTTATGTTATTTGAAATTGGAGACCTATTTTGATATTCAAGGTCATATTTATTTTCATTTTTTTAAATAGTTTCTAAATTTAAATATTATTTTTTGTGGTTGATCATTTTTCTCTATTTTTCAATATTTCCTAGCTCTTAAGGATGATTTCGAAAATAAAGGTGTCAACTTTAAACTAATATAAATCATATAAAATTACTTTCACAGATTAAATATGAAGGTATATCTTAAAATTAGGTTAGGACAGATCAGAAAATATCGTTTTTTTTATTAATATTTGATCACTGAACACCATAAGCTGAATTCATTAAAATATTTTAGATATATATTCAAAGGTATTATGTTATTAAATTACAAAAACTAACTTTTTTATTCTATTTATATTATATTATTAATAACTAAGTAATCGTTCGTGGATTTATATATTCGTAACATAATAGTTAAAAATAATATTATGTAAAAACTAACTGACTGAAAATAATGTCTCTTAATACAGAAAAATCTGGTGTTACGTAGTAAGAATTCTCACTACGACTTGAAATGTTCAACTTTAACTAATTTTAAATAGCATTCTCTTCATTCCTCTTCTCTTCATTCTACAATGCATGACTATGTGTAATTGAAAAAATTGCATTTTGAGTTACATAAACAATTTTAAGCCATGCCACCCATATATGTCAACTAAGCCTCAAACTAAAACGCATCTTAAATTGTTAAGATTAAAATAAAACGAATCATTTTAACATTATAAGACAACAAACCATTCTAGTAAAATATGTATCTCTTCATTTTTCTTTCTTCTCAATTTTAATATTCTTTTTATATATGATTTCAGTACAATGCTGAATTATTGTGAATATTACTTAAAAACTTAGTAATTATATCTTAATTATTATTTAGTTGTATAAATATATATCTATATATATATATATGTATATATATATATATATATATATATATATATATATATATATATATATATATATATATACGAGGTCAGACAATTAAGTAATGCGACCGATTTTTTTTCTCGGCCTGTGGTAACACTGCGAACCTGTAACTCCGCCACCGTAATAGCAGATCCCTATTCTCTCGATTGAGACCTTGACCACTCTCGTACGATCATTTCTTCGCCAGCTGTTTAGTGTTTTGTAACAACGCGCGAGTAGTGCATGTCACGAAAGCCCACCGAATGAACATCGCTCAAGATTGTCTCGAGCAGGTTGAAAGTGACCCTACTCTTCTCCATCGAGTTATTACTGATGATGAAAGTTGGTTCTTTCAATATGACCCCGAAACTAAACGACAAAGCCAACAGTGGCTGTCCCCTGGAGCACCAAGGTCAAAGAAGGCGAGAATGAGCAAGTCCAAAGTGAAAACCATGTTGATTTGCTTCTTCGACAGCAAAGGGGTGGTTCACAAAGAGTTCGTACCACCTGGACAAACCGTAAATCAAGTATTCTACCGCAATGTGCTCGAAAAATTACGAAAAAGGGTGCTCAGAGTGCGTCCAGAGATCGCGAAGACTTGGGTTCTGCATCACGGCAATGCTCCCTGTCACAGTGCGTTCAGTGTCTCTCAGTTTTTGGCGTCTAAAGGCATCGCAACGTTACCACAACCGCCCTATTCACCGGACATGTCACCCTGCGACTTTTTCCTATTCCCCCATATGAAAAAATTCGTCAAAGGTCGACATTTTGACTCCGTTGAAGATATCCAAGAATCTGTGACGAGGGTACTCGGAGAGGTCCCACAAGAAGTGTTCCAGAATTGTTACGAAAACTGGAAAACTCGCTGGAATAAGTGTATAGATGCGGGAGGGGACTACTTTGAAGGGGATCGCAGCGATGTACCTTAATTTTTAAATATACTCGATTTTTGAATTTTGTCGCATTACATAATTGTCTGACTTCGTATATATATAAATATATATATATATATATATATATATATATATATATATATATATATATATATATATATATATATACATAATAGAAACTGCTTATATTTGAAAATTATTTTCCTTTATATATTTTTCTTTTTTTTGACAAATTGGATAGTTAATTCCGTTATGAATTATTTATATATATATATATATATATATATATATATATATATATATACATATATATATATATATATATATATATATATTTATATATATATATATATATATACATATATACATATATATATATATATATATACATATATATATATATATATATATATATATATATATATATATATATATATATATATAATTATATATGTATATGTTAAATTGTTATAATTATTAAGTAACCATTGAAAACAGAAAATAAATATAATATTTACATACTGTATCACATTTTTATGCAGAATAGTTTTCCATTAACTTGTGTTGATTTAAGCTTAACTAACTTAAAAAATCGATTGATTAATTATCATCTAAAATACCACTAATCAGTAGCACATTATTATACTTTTCTTTCACATCAATTTAATTAATATAAGTGTATTATTTCTTTAACACAGGTAATGAAAGACCGTGTGTGGTTGACTGATTACAAAACGAAATCCATATACAGAATTTAAAAAATAACATTAGCTGTGCTTCAAAATGTTTCTTAAAAACGTTTTTAAAAATAAATATTTTTATTACTTTTAATACATTCTGTAGAATATAGATTAAATTTGTACTGTTTTTTGTATTAAAAAATTTGTTATTATATAATTAATAAAAATTTCAGATTGTTATTTTTAATAAAATAGATTTTGTAATCCTATTGTTATATGATAATACTACTCATCCAGTGGTCAAAAGATTCTTAACACAAATATTCGTTCTTTTACGTCTGAAAAATTATATAATAAATGTATATATACTTCAAAAATAATTGTAAGTCGAAATTTAGAAACCAAAACATAAATTATGTTACTATAAACAGTATTCAATGTAGATAATTAACATCACATTGATGGTTTTTTAGCGTTCATAATTCATATAAGACTAATTGATATGTATTTTAATCAAGATATGGTTTCAAAATTCGTTAATATTGAAATATTATACATTTAGTAAAATTACACAAATACATTGTATATATGTATATATATACAAATATATGTATATGTACATATAATATATATATATATATATATATATATATATATATATATATATATATATATATATGTATCTAGTATTTATCAATGTTAATGAATACTGCTTCATTTTAAACCAAAGAAAAATAATTACATAAAAATATTTTTTCTAATACGTATAAAAATAATATATAAATATTTTCAAAAAAGTTATTTTTTTTAAATGTTCTTGACACTATAGTTTTGGTATTATGACTAATGTTATTTTCACAAATGAATTTTTCACACACATTACAAACCTTAGGTTCTTTGTTAATCATCAATGTTCAATAATTAATTATTGATCATTTTTTATTGTTGATTGTGTGCATTTATTTTACCTTGTTAGCATGATCAAATAATCAATGAAAATTAACATGGAAAAATGATCAATAATAAGCTATTGAACATTTCACATCAGATTTTTTTGGGATTTGCAAGGTGAATTAAACATTTTTTGTGAGAGTTAACTTAGCAACAGTATAAATATATTGCAATTAAGTATATATTTAAAAACCGCCGAAAGATCTCAAAACGTTAATGTACAGATTTTTTTTTGTTGAATAAAAAATTACTATGCAATCAAAGGTACTTTTTTTCGTAAACTGTCTTCTTCATTAAACATTTTTTGTAAGATTTAAGTATAATGTATTATTTCCAAAACTATTGACTTCTAATCATGTGTATATTGGCCATTCAGTGCTCAAAAAAAATGTTATTGACTGATAAATATATTTATACTACAAATTGTAAAATCAAAAATTGTTAATAACACAGTATACACTTTTAAATCTATAATAATATATCTATTTTATTACAATAAATTTGTTTTGCGTTAAATAAAATATGGCGCTTAATCATAGTCTGAAAATAAAAATCGTTAATAAGTAGTTTCATTTGAGTGGCGTTTTATTTTTTGATCTTTAATTTCATTATTTTTTTTAAAAATGCGGTTATAGTAAAATTTAAGTAATTTGAAATTAATAAGAAATTTGATTCGTTTAAATAAAATAGATATAAATTAATGCTACTTCTTTTTTCAAAAAAAAGGTAGTTAATATAAAGATGAAAACTAAATAATCACCGTTTTGAAAAGTTATTTTTTCTAAATCTTTTCTCAAAGCATAAAATGCGTTCTTACCATAAGCTACTCGTATTAGTTACTTTTCGCAAGGTAAGCTGCCAACTGCAGAGAATAGACAAAAAGTAAAGATAATATTCTTGGATTTAAGCTTATACAATCAAAGTAGAGACTGAACGGTAGAAATTTTAATTGTTCTGTTTTCTAAAAAGTCTGCTGCTACTTCAATAGTGCAATTTAAAAAATAAAAATTTATAAAAAAAACAATTTCGCTATGGGATCAGTGCTGTGAACGTACATGGCTCTGTATTTGTTATTGGAAAATGTTAGAAATTGATATGCGATTAAAGAAATTCTATTTATGATCTTATGTAAGTACAGACAAAGGTGACATAATTCTGTCACTGTTTTCATTGCGGATACAAACTAGTGCTGCGTAGAACTCTTCCGCTGCTTTAGTTCTGTACCTGCTATCTGCTTTAATTCTGTCACGGTTTAAGTCAAGACTTTGAGATGGGAATTTATAATATCCAAAACTGATACATTGAAAATCCATCTCATGTTTGGTTAGATGTTTCAAACTTTTAATTGCAGTTATTTTTGTAGGTCATCAAATTAAAAAAAATATCGATTGGTGGAAACTTTTGTTTTATATTAAATAAATTTGTAATCTGAGGATGGTCAGCATAATTCTTTCAACCGTTTTAAAATAAAAGTTGATTTTCAATTTAAACTTCCACATGAAAATATTAATAAAACGCAAAAAATTAAAAAAATCATGTTACTATTTATTTAATATTTTAGTTCAGCACAGTACAATTATGAATAAAAAATTATATCGTTCAGATGTCTACCGTGGCACCAGTGGAATAATATGCAATTATCATAATTTTCGATTACATCGCGGCACAATACCTTGTTCCGTCATATATTGCTCCATAATTAATTTTGTACACATTTTTACTCTATAAGAAACACTTTAACACTTTAACATGATACGAGGTCAGACAATTAAGTAATGCGACCGATTTTTTTTCTCGGCCTGTGGTAACACTGCGAACCTGTAACTCCGCCACCGTAATAGCAAATCCCTACTCTCTCGATTGAGACCTTGACCACCCTCGTACGATCATTTCTTCGTCAGCTGTTTAGTGTTTTGTAACAACGCGCGAGTAGTGCATGTCACGAAAATGGAAATGGAAAGATTGTCTCGAGCAGGTTGAAAGTGATCCTACTCTTCT
Source organism: Acanthacorydalis orientalis (assembly GCA_034766995.1). Taxonomy (NCBI): domain Eukaryota; kingdom Metazoa; phylum Arthropoda; class Insecta; order Megaloptera; family Corydalidae; genus Acanthacorydalis; species Acanthacorydalis orientalis. The sequence goes on along the minus strand of CM068320.1, from coordinate 6,180,895 downwards.
CGATCGTGTTATTACTGGTGATGAAAGTTGGTTCCTTCAATATGACCCCGAAACTAAACGACAAAGCCAACAGTGGCGGTCCCCTGGAGCACCAAGGCCAAAGAAGGCGAGAATGAGCAAGTCCAAAGTGAAAACCATGTTGATTTGCTTCTTCGACAGCAAAGGGGTGGTTCACAAAGAGTTCGTACCACCTGGACAAACCGTAAATCAAGTATTCTACCGCAATGTGCTCGAAAAATTACGAAAAAGGGTGCTCAGAGTGCGTCCAGAGATCGCGAAGACTTGGGTTCTGCATCACGACAATGCTCCCTGTCACAGTGCGTTCAGTGTCTCTCAGTTTTTGGCGTCTAAAGGCATCGCAACGTTACCACAACCGCCCTATTCACCGGACATGTCACCCTACGACTTTTTCCTATTCCCCCATATGAAAAAATTCGTCAAAGGTCGACATTTTGACTCCGTTGAAGATATCCAAAAATCTGTGACGAGGGTACTCGGAGAGGTCCCACAAGAAGTGTTCCAGAATTGTTACGAAAACTGGAAAACTCGCTGGAATAAGTGTATAGATGCGGGAGGGGACTACTTTTTAATTATACTCGATTTTTGAATTTTGTCGCATTACTTAATTGTCTGACCTCGTAAATACTTTGAAGTTTGAAAAATATTCACTACTATTATCTGGACACTCATCTTGAATCATCCTTTAGTATTTGTTATAAATTAGGCGAAGAGCAAATTTCTTAAACAACAAAAAATATTTAGTATATCCGTAAAACCAGTTTGTAGTACGTGTTTATATGGAAATACGTAAATGCGAATATTTTCTCATTATGTTGTGAACTTACATCCGTTTTTGATATAACCAAGGATGACTATATGTATATATATATATATATATATATATATATATATATACACATATATATATATATATATATATACACTCGTATATTTATTCATATAAAACATTCTGTTTCCCCTTATGTACTACAGAATTACATATCTCTTGAAAACTAGAAGAAGTCTCATCATTTCGTTATTATTGTTTTGTTATTCATGAAACAATTGTCGAAAGACAAGTTGAGGCTCAGTGTACGTTACTTTTTCAAGGATTATTAGCAGACGTAAAATTATTCACACTTTCAGAGATTTTACAAGTTTCTTACATTATTAATATTTTCATATATCAGTTGGACCTTTTTTATATAAAGATTTATATACAACAATAAAATTATTTGTCATGTATTTAATATTTATAACAGTTTTTGTTTTTCTTAAAAATTTACTATGAAATTGTATATTTTAATTGTAAGTAAAAATGCATGTGTAATTTCTTATGCGTCACTAATTTTTAAATGATTGTATATATTTATTATCAAACAAATATATTTTGCTACTATACTTTTAATTAAATACATAATATTCAAATGAGGATTAATTATAAAAAATAGTATACATTTCTTTTAAATTACTGTTTTTTTTAAAAAAAATTACAATTTAGTATTTGGAAAATAATAATAACTATATTTACTATTTCTTTAAAAATTCATTATATATTTTATTTTGTCATAATTATTATAACTATTCATCAAAAATTTGATAAAATTCGAATAATGCAAAAGGAAATTATTATATTAAATAGATTACAATTAATTAGTTTTTGTAATATTTCATTCACTACAGTTTACAGAATTACCAGTTAATACACCACAATTAATATAATTTTATATAAATGATATAGTTATTTACTAAGTTACATTTTGTAGATGTTATGATAAATCATTTTATACATTTATTTAACTATTTTTCTCTATTTTATAAAATAATATATTTATTGTTCTAGCATATAACATACATATATATATATATATATATATATATATATATATATATATATGTATATATATATATATATATATATATATATATGTATATATATATATATATGTATATATATATATATACATATTTGTATATATATATATATATATATGTATGTATATCTATATCTACATATACAAATATGTTGCTATACGTCCTCAATTCCAAAGAAATTGCTAAGGTTTCTTTGGCATATTAACAAATCTCATTCTTACATTCTGAATTTTTGTAATTTTCAACAGAATCGCTTGATTGAAAATCAAATATGGTTAAATATCAGACAATATAATATTCGTCTATATTATCAAATATATTTTTATTCTTTGTTATTTCGTCCTATTTCTAACTTCTACACTTGGTAATCTTATGATACAGCACATTTAATTCCAATTGTATCTCATAGGTCTGATATTACAGATAATATATGACTGAATAGTATACGAGTATTAATCAGCTGTTCTTTATACGTTTATGTTCAAACATGGTATTCTACTGAATGTCAAAGAGAATATAGAAAATTGAATTTCTATAATTTATTTTCTGTCTATATATATATATATATATATATATATATATATATATATATATATAGAGAGAGAGAGAGAGAGAGAGAGAGAGGGCGAGAGAGAACGAGAGAGATATCTAGATGTATATCTAGATATATGTATATTTATATGTATATATATATATATATATATGTGTGTGTGTGTGTGTGTGTGTATGTATATGTGGTCAGCCTCAAGCAATACAATTCAGGAAAATCGACAAAATAAATAGGTTATAGAAGTATTGTATGGAAATAGTAATGATGTATGTGATTTATAAGAATTTTCAAAACGATAATTCAATTTTTCGATACATTGGTAATAAAAGTCGAATTAATATATTAAAACTATTAAAAACATTACATTCTTAGTGAGAATTTAAAAAATAAATTGAAATAAATATAAGAGGAAAGTATTGTTTTCCACCTATCATTGATAAATATATAAAATATGGGACTAAATTCACTAGTTCCAGATTCGTTCACATTATTACTTCTATTTACATATGTATTTGAAATAGTAATTTAAAAATTTGAAATATTTTTTTTAATTAATTAACTTAAATATGAAAGAACAGTGTATTTTGCAATAAAAGTATATTATATATGATTTAACTATAAATAAACCTGGAAGATTTAATAACCAATATTTTGAACTTAATTTAAATTGAAGTATAAACTTATATATATATATATATACATACATATATACATATATATTAATGACATTTTCTGTGATGGTACTTTTATATGTTTGAACAATTATTAGAAGAGAAGTTTGTTTTAAGCACATTTTCCATCTAAAAATAGTATAAAAATATTGAACTCAATAATAAACTCTAAATTAAACAAGAACCACTTTGTGAACAATGAAAAATATATTTTCAAGTTTTCCGTGACATTATCATTTCAGTTAATGTGACAGTATCAGCAATTTATTTTAGCAGTGAACGTAGTGTGTGGCAAATAGAACTACCTACTTTCTTATAACCACGACAGTTTTAAAATATTGGCTGTGACATTTTCAATTACTTTTTTTATTGAATTTAACAATTCTTATATTTTCTTCTTTGAAATTATCGTTGGTCACGTATTTAATATAACTTCAAACCATGAAGATTTATTGTATGTATGATTATTAATGTAAACTTTCCTTAAGAATGATTTCTATTCGGTATATTTTTATACAGTGTCTTCAATTTTTATAATATAATTTTGGTATTGTGGATAAATTACCTTTTACACATGAATTTCTCACTCACCTTATAAACTACATACTTCTTTGTAATTAAAATTGTTCACTACTTCGTAATTGATCATGTGTGATTATTACTTTTGCAATGTATAAGGAACAAGGTAAAAGGAACAAAGAGAATTTTAAGAAAAGAGCAATTAGTTTTTTCGCAATTCAATAATTCATTCTTTTTAATATCATATGGTCAGTATACTTAGTTATTATATATAGTCAATCTCAAAAAATGGGTTAGAATACTTTTAATTTTGAATCATTTAAGTTCAATTTAGTTTTATTTTTTTAAATTCCATTTCTTAAAACTTCTTGTCAATTCAACAAAATTTAGCATAATATAATTTTTTAAGAAATTTTTTTTAAGAAAAAGCACGAGGCTATGATAATTCAGAAAATAGAACATATTTTTTATGAAATTATATAATCATTTTGGTATGCTTGAGAATAGTTAGCTTTCAAGATCCTGTTTATACTATATTTTGTGATAATAGTCACATGAAAGCACTCTACTGACTACTTGTTTAGTGATCGTATTAAAACTTGTATCACATTTTCAGGATAATCTTATATAGTTACTGTGCGACGAATACTTCAGTGTCTCTCATATACATTGTGCATTCTACGATTTTAATTAAATTTATCACATAACCTTGAAATGGTTACACGTGTTGATTGTTTGTATTTAAATTCTTGTTTCGAACTACTTAACTCCTCGTTATTATTTTATATTTTGTGTAATATATCAAAATACAATTATTTTACTAAACTGTTATATTCTATTTATATTCGACCTATTTTCTTTCATTTAAAAAAAAAAACAAACAATAAAAATGTGAATAAATTACAAAACTATATTCTACAATAGAAGAAATGAAATAATATCTTCAAAATTTTCAATAATGTGTCATTATAAAAGCTTTGTTCATATTTTGTTGGAATATAAAATTTATGTAATAATACATTTAATGATCGTATCGCAGTCGACAAAAAATATGTAAACAATCATTGCAATTCAGACAAATAATTTAAACGGAAGGAAATGGGATATAAAGAAACACGCTTCGGAAATGACTATTCATAAGTTAAATCGCCGCTAAAGCATGGATTGCGTGCATAACTGCCATCAACACATTTGATACAATCTATCTATAAACTCGATTTTAGTATTACAAAGCAAGCGTACGAATTAAAGTTGTATGTAATATTAAATCGAGCTTTATATATATATATATATATAAAGCTCGATTTAATAGTACATATATATGTATATATTTATATATATAGTGAAAAAGAGCAAGAGGTAGAAAAATATAACGTAATAAAATATACCAAAAAGTAATAAAATTATTTTATCTTTATCTACCTTATAATGATTAATGAATCAGCACTGAAATAAATATAAAATATAGCAGTCAATATAATATATTGACTGTTAATTTAAAATTACTATTAAATATTTATTACATAAGTTATGATAATAAAGCATATGTATTTATATTAAAATCAGCGTTTCAATTCTTTCCAGGTTTATAATAAAAATAATTCCAAATCTGAAATTTTATTTAATCAATCCTTGATGTATGTATATTACAGCAAACAAGTGATAATTTACTATTTCTGTGATTAAAAAATAAAACCTACCTCTTTTAATCTTTATCTTTAAATAATTGTATGTTATCTAATTCGATGAATTATTATCATGTTACTAACTTATAATTATAACTGATAAATAGTAAATTTAAGGATTCACAAATAAATACTTTTTTCATCCCACAAATCACACCAGCATTTTTTGATGAAAAATGCGGAATAAATTATTTTTGATTATTTTAATTTGTTGCTTATGGCTGTTGAATTTATTAAATGCAATACCATCACTCTCAGAACGTTATTTTACCAAAAAATCTGAAGTCAATTTTTTTTGGAAATTAGGCATTCTGAAGACGATGGCGTTGCTATCTAAATACGAATAAATCACAATCGAAAAAAAATCAATAATAATTTATTGAAAATTTTTGATTGAAAAATTTTGTTATGGTCTGTAGGGTGAAAAAAAGAATTCATTTGTGAAAGTGAATTTAATTATAGTATCAGAATAAATTCACAAATTATTTTTTCGCTCAAAAAACATTTTTTTATCACATTGTTTAATAATTGATATTTAATTATTTCAGTTGTTTGATATTTTCGATGGAGAGTTATCAAACTCAGACCTCTATAGTACAAAAAAATCAGATAATTTTCTATATTCATACATAAAAAAGATATTTCTGTATAAAAATACAGATATTGTTCCGTATTTTAACGGTTTTTGTATGTTAATACCGTCACTGAAATTCGCATGAGCTGCAATCAAAAAAGATAACTAATTAATGACTAAACATTATTGGTTACAATATTTTTAATGACGATTTGTGAGGTCAGTGAAAAATTCCTTTTTGAAAGTGAATTTAGCCACTATATTAAAATCATAATGTTAATTTTTTTTTCAATCAATATTAAAATAAAATACACATGGTTAAAGGAAAAGGAGACAGTAAAGAATACTAAGACAAATACAATATTATTAATCATGTAAAAAAGCACTCAGATTGCAAAAATAAATGATGAATGAAGTTGTCAAGATGAAAAAGGAATTTGAATTAAGATTCTTCATCTTACATTAAACTCAAGAGAAAACAATAATAAGTAAAAGAAAAATAAACTTTCTTGATCAGTAAATGTGCATACACTTAGGGCCGTTGAACCAATGTACATAAATCTAAAATTGACAATTGTCAAGTTTTGTTGTCTCGGCTATAATCAACTTCAATTCGAATTTCACTATCTATTTTTGACAGATTTGAATTAATTAACCACTTCTTTTTAATGTGGTTAATAGAAATATATGATTGGTTTTTTGACAGTAATAACATATACTATAGTTACTAGTTTTGGTGTAAATTTCTTGTATTTATTTGTAGTGTGGTGAACACGTTTTTGAGTACGATTTACCAATTATGTTCAAAAAAATACGATAAATTTATCTTTAATTGCAACATCTGAAAATTTAAATAAATTATACAATTTTTTCATATTAGAAGTGAGAATATATCTATTACAATATATCAGACAACATATCATAATGTTATTAATAATTCCATAAACGCAGTTATAATTACATTTCAATTATTTATTAGTTTAATATCATAAATAAATAATTTCAATTAATGTTAAAGATTTTTCTTTCATAAAAAGGAATCTCGTTTTTAAAATCACGACATAAAAAATATCCCTAAAGTTATTTTTATCTCTGTACATTTTATGGTCAGGTAATAATTATAATAGATTTAATAATTCTTCATCTGAGTAATTTGTTTCTCGTTTCAAAGAATTTAGTCACCATGAAAACTGAAATACACTTGTCAATTGACACGAGTTAATACTGATTAAGGCTGATGAACTGAAAACTACTTAATAATAGTAAATGTTTGTCCATCTTACTTTCATTTAACAATGGGTGGTGTAACTATCACAGTTTTTTTGCAAAATAACTACTGTTGTATTTAATCTTATTAATAATAAAATACAAATCCTAATTAAATGTACTTTATAAGATAAATTATTTTTTTTGGACCATCAACGAATATTAATTAGTTATAAAGAAATATTCAAAAAAGTTCAAAGTCAGATATCGGGTCATTGTCAACTATGTGTTAAATATACATAAAAAAGTATAGATTTAAGAATGAAGATTATTGAACACAATCAATATATAGGAATTCGCTTTTATTTAAATTTAGTTATTGCTGTATTTTCTCTCTTGTCTGACTATATAACGGAAAGACAAATTAAAATACATCGTATACACATATATTATTGTGTTCAGTCATCTTTATTCTTAATTCTCTGCATTTCTTTCCATTTTTCTCTAACCTCAATATTGACGATTAACGTTAATTTTATTTTAATTATTTTGTAAAGACAAAAAATTAATATTTATTCCTTGACGTCATCTACCTTATATTCATAAATTATTATTGAATAATGGTAGACTTTGTTATAGTATAATACAAAAATAGTTTAAATATCTGAGATAAAAAAATAATTAGAATAACAACATTCTAAAATTTATTTAAAACTGTGGTGTAAAACTCATATATGAGCACAGGTCACCAAATTCAGTTTAAGAGAATCTGCAGACCGATGACAAAAAAGTCACTCAAAAAAATTTTAGCTAGCGAAAAATTGTTTTTTTATTTATATTCAAAAATAACTCATTTAAATTTTACATTTATTTTTTCATTAGTGAATTTGTAAAAGTTAAAAAAATACATTAATTTTAGGTATTATTACCAAATGTTACAAAAAAATTCAATTTATAGAAATTAAAAAAAATAATATTTTTACTAGAAACTTAACATCTTTTGGCAGAAACTATTTTATAAATATCATTTGTTTTTTGTGTTAATGATATTTTTAGTATAGATACTAAATGTTCATTTGTCAATCTTGACCTGTATGAAGTCTTATTAGTGTTTAACCCTCTGCGGGCGAATGTCAATGAGCGTCACATACGAGCTGCATCACACTTCTACTTATAATGTCTAATATCGCCGTTAAAGCGGCAAAAAATAATTTCGTTATCTGTACTATACAAAAACTAAACTAGATTTTTACTCTCCACTAATTATTATTATTTTCCAATAAAATCTAAAATTCCATTAAATACAATATTTTTTATTTAGCATTTTATATTTAACACTTCAGCATATAATTTCACTTCATACAAAAAGTATATTCGACCTAGTGAGAAATTCTGTTGAAAAAGTTCTCGTTAGAAAAGGGTTAAAAGGGAAAATAATTGTTCATATAAATATGTACTACCAAAAATTGCCAATATTATTGCTTAAACACGCATTTCAATAAAATGTTCTAGCAAGTACAAATAAAAATCTGGAATACCAACTTCATTATACTTTTCTTTTAGCACCGTGTTGTATTGAATTGTAATCAATTCCATTTGATTGTTATTTTTTATTTTTTTAATATTTTAATTATTTCAATAAAATCAAATTTAAGCTTTGGGCCACAGACCGCGTGTTTGAGACCACTGACTTGACAAAATGTTTCATTTTAAATTATTCTTATGTTTTTAATTCACACATCACACACAAACATACACACACACACATATATATATATATATATATATATATATATATATATATATGTGTGTGTGTGTGTGTATAAACAACATAAATTAAAGTATAAAAATAAAACTATCTAATTGGTTGTACTGAAACTAGTATTTTCCAACAAATAAGTTATTATATTGTTGAAATGTGTAGAGAATTTAACGTATTCAAACGGTAATGAGACGGACTAGCGTGTTTTGGTGTTTCCGGATAGTTTACCACTCGGAACAGTTCAGGATGTGGGCAAGGTAAAATCATCCGGTTTCGCTATTTCCATAAATGATGCTCCAATTCATACTACGATGAAAATCATGACCACAACAACTAGTTCCTTGACTAATAACGTACAGTGAACTAAGTTATGTTTTTCTATTTTAGTTGCTTAATAAACACCGTTTATTACAAAAAAATGTAGAGAATTTCAAAATGGTTTTAATTGTACATTAATGAATAAATATAATATAATTTTAACGAGACTAAAAAGATTTAAAAATATATTGCTATTATTTTTTCAATCTTCACCTTCAAGAAAATAATTTTCTCAATAAATCTAGTATCTCTTAAATATGAAAATAAATATTATGTTTTATTTCGTAAGGAAAGATTTTTTTATTGAGAACAATTATAGAATTTATTTTATAGAAATAAAACATTTTGATCAGGTAAAATTAATTTTTTTCAAATACTGGCTTAAAATTGTTTAGTAAGTTAATATGAAATAGGTTTTAATTGATTGTCATATTTAAATAAAAGAATCATTACGAAAACAAAATCATATATCAAAAATAGTTATAAGAACATTGCTCATAAAGGTAAATTCATCTAGAAATATATAAATTATTCAATGCCATGTACGAAGCTTTTGATTAAAAAACTTTAATGAAATGAAATATAAAATTATTATCGATATATGATATTTGTTCTTATTTTCGTTATTACTTTACTTTGTAACTAATCAAGATATTAAGACATTTAAGCAATAATCCTGATATCTTACTGACAAAGTTTTCAGTTCGATTAATCATTCCGGATGACAGTTTCCTACCCTTTAACTTTACCAAATTACATCGAGCCAGCGAGGCTTGGTTGTTCTGCCCTCAGTTCAGCCGAATGCTGAACATCATATAATATCATACTCGACGTACTCTGCGATACGCATGTTCTACATATAAGTTTCAGTAAATCGCTTTTATGCAAACTTTGCGGAATACTCGTCCGAAAATCGTAACAAATTTCATGTGTTCTCCCTTCATATGTCGACTACAAATTAAATAATAATATAATTATTGAATAAAATGAGAGAAACTGTCTAACACTTTATATTACAATTTATCTGTAAATTAATTACCTAACAACAAATATACACATCCTTATTTATAATATATATATATATATATATATACATATATATATATATATATATATATATATATATATATATAGGTATATATATACATATATATATATATATAGGTATATATATATATATATATATATATATATATATATATATATATATATATATATATGTATATATATATATATATATATATATATATATATGATTTGAAATAATTTCAGTTTTATAAAGTCTGTAATAAACATAAATTAATAAAGAACATAACAATTCAAAACCTATTTGGCATTAGAATTAATATACATGCATTACCGAGTTTCATTAAAAAAGAAAAACCGACAAAAATCATTGATTTGTAAGTATTTTGCAAATAGTAAATCAAAAAAATTGATGAGGGTCTACTAATATCATGAATTTTTCAGTTGAGATAAAAAATTGAACGAGTGGATATTCCTTTACACAGAGAAATATGATTTTGAATACATTGACACAATATTTCAACATTTTAATTTTTTACATTTTTTTTTTATTATAATCAATAATATATACATAGATTTGTAAATAATATTCATTTTGTTAACTTTTTTTTATTATTATTTTATATTTGATATTTTCATTACTCTTCAAATAATGATGAATTCGTAAATTCAAATAAGTTTTTAAAATGAAATCAATCATTTGTAAACAGAGATTTTAATTTGACATTTGTTGGATAGTCCACTTTTATTTTGAATTTAAAAATAGTGTTCTTAGTTTAATTGCGGATAAATAATAAATTATAAAAACAAATTATTAGGTTGTTTACATAATAAATTATCTTGAAAAATTTTTATTAAATATTCTTTCAACTGCCTTATAAATATAAATTACATCTTATAATAAAAAAATAATTTTATTTTGTGTTCTTTTTTTGTTCATATAATAAATTTGAAGTTGGAAAAATCATTTCTTAAGGTATTTACAAAATTCATAATTTTATTTTATGAAATAGAACTTTTTACATTTTTAATGGTGTGGAAAATTAAAAAAAATGTTGTTTTTGAGCTGTGAAAATATATGCAAAATATTAATTTCATTCAATTATATAGTATTTTAACTAAGCGTAAATTGATAATTTTTTAACGAATTAAAATATTTCAAATAAATCGTGAATACGTATTTACTGTAAAACCTTGTACTTTCAGTGAAATAAGCATCAAATTATACACCATTGGATAATACGAAAATTTAAAATGAATAAATCATAATGGGCAAACCTGTATTAAAAATAAAATTTGATAGTGATTAAAATTTGGACATAGTTATTGAATTTCATTTTTCTACCTTTTCATATCATTCTATACAATCAGAAATCAAATATAATTTAACCTTGTTATCTGTACACGTAAAAAATTAAAAATTAAATAAAACCAACTTATACGTCAATAACAACTGAAGTTAAAAACGTAACGTGTCTACCATTTAAATGATTTTTTTACAACTCGTACCACCAACACTAATGTTATGTCAAGTTTTCGTTTTTCAAATACTCAGATGTACTAATATACGACATCCATATATTATAAGTCTAACATTTTGAAGGCCGAAGAAATCATATCAAGTTATTAAGTGGTATACATAATAAACTGACTACTTTGTATATATATATATATATATATATATATATATATATATATATATATATAAGCAAAATTATCTACAAAATTAAAAAAATTGTAAAATATTCATGACGTCGACTTATTTATTTGTGGTGAGACTCTATGATACACAAAAATGTTTTAATGGTTATTGATAATATAATTCGCAATATATTTAAAAGTGATAAGCCGTTCACAGAACAATGATTTGAATTTGGAGGTGATTTTATATATATATATATATATATATATATATATATATATATATATATATATATATGTGTGTGTACATTATCAAGTAGACAAGTACAGCGAGCCTGGGTGTCGGCAAGTACAATGAGCACCATATGTATATATATATATATATATATATATATATATATATATATATAAATCTATGTTAATATAAAGTTAATTTAAGAATTATAGATGTGTAATTAATTATTATAATTAATATCGTATTAAATTTGGTTTAAAATTCAAAAAAATTTCTTATATTTATAAAAAACAAATACATTCCAAGAATAACTTAAATAGCACATTAAAAAACATTTAATCATATCATTTTAGTATTAATACTATAATTTATTTATAACGTGTACATAACAAGTACTGTAAATTATATATCAAAAGTGTACGGAACGGCAATGTAATTATCATTAGTAAATTTACGCTACTATTAAGTACTTTAAGTTCATAACGAACGTGAATGAGAAAGTCATAGAATTAAGAAATTATATTATAAGGAGAATATAACGATAAGATGTTTGATATTCATGTGATAAACTAAAAATTTTATTATATTTTCTGAACTGGAATTATAAATTCACTTATAATATACTTTTAACAATAACGAAAAAAATATAAAATAATATTTTGACCTTTTAAACGGTAAACAAACTCTTAAAATTAGAAATTGAATTTTCCTTTTATATGTAAGTAGATATTTCATAAAGAAAAAGTTTTAATTGAAAAAAGTATTTAAGATTAACTAAATTTCTGGTTTTCATAAGGAGATATATATTACACCTAATAATACAATAATGTGGATTAGAACCTTTTTTATGTCAGTGAATCATTAATACATATATATATATATATATATATATATATATATATATATATATATATATATATAGTATAAAATTAGATCTTTAAAAAAATAATTTGATGTACATAAGTAGACAAATTGACCAGATGTTTTCATTATTTTATAAAACATTACAGTGAATTAACCTAATAACAAGTTTTTAATAACTGAAGAGACACTTGAATTAATGTTTCCATTTGTTAAAAAAATATACTTGAATATACAATTGGATTAAAAAGCACATCGTTTTGATTGAACCCCTTTTAAATTCGACATAATTAAAAAATAAATCAAGCTTATACGACTAGAATGAATTGTTTCCCGGAACAAAAAAAAAAACAATATCCGAATGAAAAAGATAGATTGCGAACATTTTTTGTACTACGTACGGGAAAAAACAAAAAAAAAACGTTTCGCAGATAAATTTCATACATTGAGAAAGGGACTTTACATATATATA
>CM068320.1:6142500-6162500 GCA_034766995.1 Acanthacorydalis orientalis | reverse complement strand
ACACTATTTATGAACAGGTGTAAAATTTTAAAATTTATATATATATATATATATATATATATATATATATATATATATATAAAGTCATTTCTTGAGAGGTGTACAAACACTTTAGAGCATTTGTTTTAATAGGTCATATAATTGTTAACTGTAATATAAGAATTTTTGATTTCTAGACGCGTTATATATAATATATATATATATATATATATATATATATATATATATATATATTATTTATAGTAATAAAACTATTATAAACAACACATTATGTTTTCAAGTATTAAAATGCAAAAACGTTTAAGATATATTCATAGGTATCTTTGTGTTTGATAAAATCTCCTGGTCATTTGTTTGACAGAATCAAGAAAACTGTTAAAAGGTAGAAACATTCTAATAATGATGGGAAATACGTTTTAAATAAATTAAAACTTTATATACTTTTTCTATTCATTGTTTCATCTCAATATATATATATATATATATATATATATATACATATATATATATATATATATATATATATATATATATATATATATACATAAAGTAAATAACGCAAGAACTTAATCCACTGCAGAGAAGTATGGAAAGATGTATGTTGGGAATAACAAGAAAAGATAAAAGAAGAATAGGATGGTTACGAAAATAAATTAGCGTTATAGTCATTATAAAATTAGTGAAGAGTCTGAAATGGAAGTGGGCTGGATATATTCCAAGAAAAGGAGACAATCGATGGACAAGAGAAATTATTGATTGGGAACAAAGGTGTTTAAAAAGATTTTAAATAAGACCAATGAACAGATGAGATAAAGATATAAGAAAATTTATTGAAAATTTATGGAAAAGAAAGAATTTGAGTTGTTTGAACTAAAAATATTTGGAAGAGTTTTTCATTCAATAGTGAATCGAAAGAGGTTGGTGATGATGATATATGTGCATATAGTATATGTGTGTGTAATGTATGAGAGTATTTAAGAATAAATAATACTTAGAAACGATTTTTATTTTACACGAGTGATATATTTCATAACAAATATCTAAATATTATATATATATATATATATATATATATATATATATGTATGTGTGTATATGTGTGCGTTTTTATGAATGTATGTGTAGAAGAATGCGTATTTTCAAGTGTATGTGAGTGTGTTATATACACTATACATAATATCAAATAAGAAAATAAAACCGTTACTGTAAAGAAAGTCTCTCGTCAACTACCGTCAAGGGGTTCAAGACGATCTGAATAGGCAACACCCGGTCCAACATCGTTTTAACTCTACGGGTTGAATTTTATTTTACGAGTTCTTGGTAAAATATGTGATTCGGATATACATTCAAATATATATATATATATATATATATATATATATATATATATATATATATATATATATATAGTTATAGATACAAATCTATATATTCAAGGAATATATTTTGCAGGTTTCTTTTAGGATAATTTAGACATTAAATTAATATAAAAATGTATTATTAAATTAAATACATTTGTTATTATAAATAATATTTGGAAACAAATTGAATTCATAAACGGAAAGTTTATGAATTCAGAAAAATGTATTATTATAAAGATATATTAAATAAAGCATTGTTTTGAATTTCTAAAATATTTTATAGAAAAAAATATTTCATGGAGAAGAGCAAGATTAGATTTCTTCTTCATTATATTTAAACATTAATGAAAAGTACAAACATGTTTTTCTTCTATTCGTTGAAATATAATAAAGTATGTGAATTTGCTACCACCACTTTTTTGGTCACTTTAGTTTCTATCTTCCAATAATAACTTTAAAAGAGATATATGAACTTCAAGTAGAACTTACATAATTCTAAAATAAATAGTTGTCTAAAATCTATCCGAGAATAGAAGATGTAATAAAACTAGTAGTGGAAAGCAGATAAATTTGATTGATCCAAATATATTGAATGAATAATAGGATATATAAACAAACAATTTTAATTGAAAAGATATGTATTAGAAGTTTTATTCTCTTTTCTCTAATAGTGCTTGTTTGGAATGCTCTTTATATAACTCTTTAGATAGATAGAAGAGTGTTATATAGATAGAGAAAGATATCTATTTTCTTGTGTTACACTGAATCAATTAAATATTTAATTTATCGAGACAAAAATTGTAATATTGTAAAGTTCTTTTCATAATTCATATATTTTATTTTTTTTCACATTAATTATTATTATAAAATTTAGTAATATTTTTGAAAATATTAATCTTATCCATGTTGATACTAATTCATACTATATACATTGCCACTTATTAGATTTAATTTAGTTATTTATATTCGATAATGAGACAAATTTATGAATTTTATGAAAGAAATACAATCCAGGTTTTCATGTAACAATATTAAAAAGTCAATTATGAAATATACGTTAAGGATATTTGATTGCATAGTAGTTCTATCCAATTTTAGATGAAAAAAATGTTAAGAAAACAAAAATGTTTTAAATGCGGAAGCCATATAATATTTGAAAAAAATCTAAAATTATGTTATTTAAAAAAAGAACGCAAATTACAATTAAATGACCATTAATTACTTTTTATTGTACTATATTTCGAAAATACCTTTTATACATAATCCCATTTTCGTGTATATATATATATATATATATATATATATATATATATATATATATATATATATATATATATAAATATTATTTCGTTTCTCCAGAATTGTGAAAGATTACTGAAGATGGTTTACCTGAAAATAAAAAGAACAATATTTTAAAATGTAAGAAAGAGTGAAGTATAAACATTTTAACTATACTTATACTAAACAAAATTCATTTAAGAATAATATATATATATATATACATACGTTTATATATATATATATATATATATATATATATATGTAAATACATACATACATATGAAAATGTGTACATTCTATATAAAAATGTACGAATAATCTAATATAAAGTGCATAAAATAAAATTTATTGAAAAAACCTTCAAAAAACAAATATTTTAAAAAGTGAAAGTAATATTACATGAAAAAAATCGAAGAAATATTTTTTATATAATGATATATGTATCTATATACAATGTATATATATATATATATATATACATATTAATATATATATATATACATATATATATATATATATAATGACTTTTTCAAATTTATGTACATTTGGTCGTTTGAAGAAAGAAATTTCATAAAAAAATTTAACATCTGACTAGCTTAGTTATGAAGTAACAATTGTTAAATATAAAAGTTTCATTCAAATTTTTTCATTCCGAATATATTTCGCATGTAAAAAATGCAGGCTCGAAACACAATCTGTTACACGAAAAAATCTAGCTATTTTTCAATATCGTATCCAACGAACAAATCATTTATTCAAGTCCAACAGGGGTAGACATATTCGACGTAAAATAAATGCTTACAAGAGCGAGATAAAGTTACTGTATACATGTATCTTTATGTCACCATTGGCGTTTGTTATGTAAAATACTTGTTCAGTGAATTAGATTTTTTTGCTTTTTTATTTTCAAGTTGATGGAATAAAATTAATGTTTATGAATTGATGTTGCAATTATTAAAATCTTATACTGATATTTGAAATCATGATTTTATTAATAAAATAATTAAATTCTTCTATAGATTAATATATGTGTACAAAAGTTTTAATTACTAACAGTTTGTGATAATAATTATATAAAATATAATATTAAAAGCTAACGTAGAATGGAACGAAATATGTACTGAAATTATTTAATTTAATTAGAAGAATTTTATTTATTTTGCGTGCGTGCGTGCGTGCGTGCGTGCGTGCGTGCATGTGTGCATATATGTGGGCGTGTATAAAAATTTCAATACACTCTATTATAGATGTTATTTTTTCAATTGATTTTAATTAATAAGAAGCTATTGAACAAAACTATTACCACTGATCTGGACATTTAATATAACTTAATAGTTTTCAGAAATAAAAGGAAAATTTTTAGAAATTTTTTAACAAAAATGGTTATCTATTTTATTTAAAGTTATTCAATTTTAAGTATTTTTTAAATAATTTTATATTTATATCTAAAAAAAGAATTAGTACAGTTAACAGTGACGAATAATATTTTTATTTTGTTTGTCATTTTAATACAGATATATTTTCATGCACTATTATTATAATTTTCGCTCATAACTCGTGAAGGCACAATTTTTTCTAGATTTCATGTGTCTAGTACTTTTACTACGATGTGAAGTGTTCCTTACTGCCTTTCAACAGGGATACTTCTCATAGTTCAGTTAAAGAATATGTACACTCCCCTCGACATACTCTCTTCCTGGTCATCAATCCACTTCCTCTTGTGTGACAATTGAGTCCCTGTACAACAAGATTGAGCACAGAAGCTCATGAGATACTTCTCTCAAATTTAATGCAAGTTTCTTAGATCTATGTTTTTGTTAGCTCTTATTAGCTATTAATCTTCTTTTTATTATATATTTGGATACAACCCCCATCCTCAAATAATAAGTTTCGAGCGCAGAGGCACATCACATACATTTCGTAAATTGTTTGATATTTTCGGGGGTTTGGAATTTTGACTACAAGTCAATTATTGTTTGTTTTTCCTCTCTCTTTGGAAATCGTTTTGCGTAGTTAAATGAATGAAGCTTCAGAGTATCCATAAAGATACCATCTTACTGGATAATTACACGCATAATAAAATAAAACAATCTAAAAATAAATTAGAAATGCATAATTATATAATTCTTTTTTAGTATCTATTTTTTAACTGATCACAGATTCCTTTTATTAACTTTTATGACAAAAATATCGTATTCAATTATTTTACTTTTAAACTCAAACCTATTTTTTTTTCTTATAAAATATATTTTATTCTTAATAAACAGTTCACCTAAATAAACACATCTTTAATTTCTGGTATTTTTATTTTTAATTCATTCAGGTACACATTTCTAAAGAACAGTTTCAGTTTTCTTTTTTTTAATTTTCTCATTTCGATATCCTTTTTAGAGTATTTACAACAACAACCATCCTAATATATAATATATATATATATATATATATATATATATATATATATATATGTTTGTGTGTGTGTGCGTACGTGTGGTTATATGGACTTATTAAACTCATTACTATGTGACAAAATTCTGAAAAATAGTTAAAAAATGATAAATATATAAATTTCTATAAATATCTGTGTTTTTTATTATCTCATAATTAATTATTTTAAATATATTGGTCTCTTATACGAAAATTATACCTATATATTATACAATTTATACAAAAATGAATAATAGTTGACGGATATTTTATGTACGAATTTAATTAAAAATTTATAGTGGGTTAAATGGATAATGTTAAAACTACATTACTGTCATAAGAAAAATTTCATATATTGGCTACAAGATAAACTATTTTTATATTTTAATCGAAACTAATAAAAGTATTATTATCGTTATGTAGCAATATATTTGAGAACATATAATGCAATGAAGCAAATAACAACTTAACGGTAGTACCTAGTAATGTAGGTAATAAATATCAATTTTGAATTCGTAATCACAAATATATAGCATAAAATATAAAAATTGAGTGCTCCTATAAAATAGAAGTAACATTGTAATTTATTATTGAGTTTCTATATAAAATATAATTGCAGATGACAGTACTCTAAACTATAATTTTTGTTTGTTTATTTGGAGTTCGAGGGTGCAAAAGTATAATAATATAATTAACTAAAATTTTGCAATATATTATTAATATTTTTTTAAATAAAGATAAAAAGGCAGATCTTTACAATTATTAAGTTTGATTTTAGAATAACACAATTTTTTACATTTATGAAATAAAATTATTTAAATTTTGTTGCTTTTAATTAATATATTAGATTATAATTAAAGCGAAAATAATTTAGGCATAAAAATAAAATATTGACATACGTGACCAGTAAGTTAAATTTAATAACATGAATTAAAAATATTTAAAAACACGAATAAATATTTCTAGTTATACATTTTATTGGTCAACTCGTAATACCAAATGAATAAAATTATACAAAATTGCACAAAATCAAATATCTAGTTAAAAACTAATTAAACCTTTAAATAAAATAGAACTTTCTTTTAATAAATATAGTCCATTTTGTTATGTAAATATTTAAGATTTTTCATTAGAGAGTTGCACAGACGATTCAGAATGACTAGAGGACATCTTCCATACTAACGAGTAATTAGAAACGCTTAAAAGCATCTTTACACGTAATTGCACCCACGGGAAGTATTTGTTCGTAAAACAAGCAAGGTTTATAAAAAACTTTTTTGCAGAAAACGTCAACTTTCATTGCTTATTCGACTTTATTAATTCAGATGGTGTTTCAAAAAAATTGGAAAAAAGAAATGTACACATTCTATAAATGATATATAGAATAAAAAAATGATTAGAAATATTTTAACAGTTAAAAAACTTTTTTTATTTGTTTTTTTTTAATACTTATTTAGTAAATGGATTATTTAAAAGAAATTAAATATGAATACATATACGATTATAACTTAATAAAAGTCAAAGAATAATATGTAATATTGATAATTAATATAAAAATAATTCATTTATGAATCTGTACAGAATTTAAAACGATTTATTTTATTTAACATCTCTGCCTCTTTTTCGACTAGAGCAAATAAGTTATTTCTTCTTTCCTGTTAAATTTAATTATAGTCGATCAAATAATATTTCAGTTAAAAGTATTAATATTTGGTTATAGAAACAAAACTTTATAAAAAATAATTATTATGTTGGTGCATAATTAACGATCATTTTGCAAAGTCCTTCGAATTTGTGAAAGTTATCACATTTTGTTTAATTTTCTTTAACTAACATATTCCTTGCTATTTAATTAGTAAAAATTCGTATCGATAACTTCCATATGTGTCATATCATACTTTATCACTTCGAAAAAGGATGTACTACAGCACAGTCATTAAAAAACTCTTTGGTGAAGGAACATTAGGTGAAAGTCAAGTTCGAAAATTGTTCAATCGTTTCAAATCCAACGAAGCAAGCTTAAAAGATTGGGAACGAAGAGGTCTCTAGTCTAATTTTGATGATTAGGTTCTTCAGATGGTTGTGGAAGAAGATGAACGTTTGACAACAAGGATTGTTGGCCGAACAATTTAATGTCGATCATTCAATGATCGTTTTGTACCTCAAAAAGTTTAACACGGTGTGAAAAATGCCTGGATGGTTTCCTCACAAGCTCTCTGACGACAAGAAGGCCATCTGAGGCCGTTATATTTACCCAATTGCTTCAGATAAACGAACAAAATCTCTTTCTTCATCAAACGCCCGACCGCATGTAGAAGGTTGAGTCATGCAATCCATCAAGAACAAGGGGTGAGATCGTCTCGAGCACCCGCTATACACTTCCACCGAACCACCTACAGACTACCACGTTAATCACTTGTTCAAAAATTGGCAGACGGAAAAGTCTTCGATGATTTGGATGAACTTGTTGCCGATAACAAAGCGTGTATTGCATCGAAGAAACGTAACTTTTTTATCTGTAGAATAGAACGTTTGCCAAGAAAATGGGAAGCAGCTATTGAAGTAGACGACAATTATGCTCCAGTATGATCGTATAACTATGTTTTGAGTGTACTATATTGTTTTATAATTGAATAAATTTAGAATCAAAAAAAAAGTTCGTTAATTATGCACCAATCTAATACTTAGTAGAAATCACTTAATATATTTTTAAAAATAATGAACATAAAATCACTAATACATTTACAAACCACATAAATGTAGTAATAGAATATAAAACAAAGAATTTATTTGAGAAATTTTTTTTTGAAAATTTAACAACAAAAAATTATAATAGTTGAAATGTAAATAATGCAAAAAATTAAATTGATAAACATGTAAAGAAGGTTACATTCGTTTAAGTTCATTTACAAAGGCGTACTTTGTTTTACCAGTCACCTGTGCTATATTCCAATGTTTATAACCAATTATGAAATGATCATACTAAGTTATTGTTTACATGTAAGGAAAACTAGTTTTGAACAGGGTATAATTGACTGAATTTTTTTATATATACTTGAAATGAATGCAGACTGAGGCCTTTAATTTTTCCCAAAATGGTCCCTATTTCCATTCTTAGTGATCAAATGTTAGTATTATAACTTAAAATTACCCTTATATAACCTTCCAGTTCAATCTATGAGGGAAATATTAGCTTGAGAATACAAAGTGAATAAAATTCCATAAAGGAAATAATCTGTAAAAGATTTTTTTAAAAAACAACACAACAAATATAGTAATCTGTTTATAAATGTAATTACGATAATAAGGAATGATTATGAAACAGTATAGGATGCTCAGTGAGAAGAAAAGAATCTTGTATTGAATACGAATACTCTACAAATCTTTCTATAAAATAAAATGATAAGACATGAACATCTAAGACGTAGCACTGCAGGTTCAAATTGATCATATGTAACAAATTTATATAGAATATTTTCTTCCATAAACTCTTTTACTTTTAAGAACTTTCACTTTAACAGTTCACTTTGGTAAAGAAACAAATAAACGATGGAACATCAACAGATTACACTAACTAGCTCTAACTTACTTGCAGTAGTTTCTTCTTACTCCACTATAATACTAAATATGAGCTACGATCTGATCGATGTTCCTAATATATATATTTTTGCATTGTTTTTTTTTACGTTATCATCAGAAGAATTATAAATCGGAATAATATAAATGTAATTCATATACTTATTGAGAAGAAGAACTTTCTTTTTATATTTTCTCTTTAATAAACTATTTAAATATTCTATTGTATTAAACCCTAATTCTATTTTATATAAAATTCAATTTCGGGACTTTTTAAGAAATATAATTTCAAGATCTTTCTAACACAAATCATTTTATAATGGATTATTTTACATAACTAGTAGTTTTTATTCAAGTTCATATACACATACAGGCACCCACATACACAAACACACACTTACGTGTGTATTATATATACTTATGTGTGTATTATATATACTCGTATATATATATATACGAGGTCAGACAATTAAGTAATGCGACCGATTTTTTTTCTCGGCCTGTGGTAACACTGCGAACCTGTAACTCCGCCACCGTAATAGCAGATCCCTGCTCTCTCGATTGAGACCTTGACCACCCTCTTACGGTCATTTCTTCGCCAGCTGTTTAGTGTTTTGTAACAACGCGCGAGTAGTGCATGTCACGAAAATGGAACAGAGAAATTTGTCTCGAGCAGGTGGAAAGTGATCCTACTCTTCTCGATCGAGTTATTACTGGTGATGAAAGTTGGTTCTTTCAATATGACCCCGAAACTAAACGACAAAGCCAACAGTGGCTGTCCCCTGGAGCACCAAGGCCAAAGAAGGCATGAATGAGCAAGTCCAAAGTGAAAAACATGTTGATTTGCTTCTTCGACAGCAAAGGGGTGGTTCACAAAGAGTTCGTACCACCTGGACAAACCGTAAATCAAGTATTCTACCACAATGTGCTCGAAAAATTACGAAAAAGGGTGCTCAGAGTGCGTCCAGAGATCGCGAAGACTTGGGTTCTGCATCACGACAATGCTCCCTGTCACAGTGCGTTCAGTGTCTCTCAGTTTTTGGCGTCTAAAGGCATCGCAACGTTACCACAACCGCCCTATTCACCGGACATGTCACCCTGCGACTTTTTCCTATTCCCCCATATGAAAAAATTCGTCAAAGGTCAACATTTTGACTTCGTTGAAGATATCCAAGAATCTGTGACGAGGGTACTCGGAGAGGTCCCACAAGAAGTGTTCCAGAATTGTTACGAAAACTGGAAAACTCGCTGGAATAAGTGTATAGATGCGGGAGGGGACTACTTTGAAGGGGATCGCAGCGATGTACCTTAATTTTTAAATATACTCGATTTTTGAATTTTGTCGCATTACTTAATTGTCTGACCTCGTATATATATATATATATATATATATATATATATATATATATATATATATATATATATAAACATCATGTTTATACATTTTTTTACATTCTATACACATTTATGCATTATCAATAATAATAATAATCATATAAGGCTGCGTAGCCGAGAACTAAATACAAGCAATGAAGTAGAGCTTGAAAGCAAGCTTATAAGCTATATATAAACTATGTCATCTTTAATTAAGAAAACAATTATCTCGAATAATGAATAAGCTATGATCTTGGCAGTGTTAGTAACTTCTCTAAATAAGTAAAAACTCTTATACCAAGTTTAGTTATCAAGTCTGATCTTTGAGAATAATTACAGATAAACTATAATTAATTTCATGTAAAACAATTTTGTGTAAAAGAATTATTAATACTAAAAAGATTATTCGAAAATAGAAAATATTTTTTTATTTTATTTAAATAATTGTCTATTAATATATTTTGATAATTGCGTTAACAGAATTATTATATTATGTTATAAATTAAATTGTATTAAAATTTGTATATATATATATATATATATATATATATATATATATGTTTAATAATTTTGTTACATTATAAATTAATTTCAGCTTTATAAATTAACCATAAAATACTTTATAAAGTTTCTCAGTCACAGATAATACTTAATAGGAAATGAAGTAAAATTAAATTATAAGCTTAAATTTCAAATTATGGTTTATTTGCCCATAGTTGAAGATATTTTTTTTCAAAAATATTCTTTATTTTCATTTTATTCTAATACGAAAGTAACAGAAATTAATAGTCAATAAAGTATTTTTATTTCATTAATAATTCAACCTTAATACATTTCAACGCGTTTTGTTATAATGATTTAATAGTAACTAATGTTTATGTTAAAATTTTCCTTCTAAATTTCTTATGAATAATGTCTATAATTATGTCTACCATTAATTACGTTTTTATTTATCACAGAATAATATCATTTTGACCAGTAATTTGGAGATTTTGTTTTGTAACTTTTTTCTGACACAATTCTGACAATTTAATCAATTATTCAATGTTTTTCATATTTCAAATTTCAAAATTTATTCTAAAATATTGAACAAGTAAAATATTTTTAATTGACACAAAGAAACAAAATTCGAAAAATTGACCTGAAAAATTATTATGGAAACCATTGTTTTTTTATAATAATTTCTATTCTTTAGTAATAATGAGAAAATTTTCATAAAAATACCATCTATTCAATGAAAGAGCTCCAATTTTTCGACCATGTCACATGTATTAATTTTTGTATTTTAATAATATTATTATTGATTGCTTCTATTTATGAATAGAAAAAGAGCAGAAAAAATGAAAATTAATCTTAATATTAAACAATTATACATTAAAAATCGATAATGAGCTAAAAGAACACTATTTTTTTTTATTTTTTGAATAGATGAAGAATTTCAAATGGAAAGTATATTTTCACATAGAAAAAAATAATTTAAATGAAGTTTTCACAAATAAAGTTTTTATGTCCCCCACATATTATATTAATTTTCTTATGACAAATTTTCAACAATTCATTTTAAAGTGTTTCTTACCGTTGTTTATGAGCATTTCGATTGCGGTGATTTTCGTAGCATGAAGATACAAAAAAATCTATTGTTATTAGTTTATTTTATTACATAAAGTTATTTATTGAACAAAAAACTAGATTTTTCGGTACCTTATTGCTCTTCAAATAATGACGTTGACATAAAAATAGCCTAATCAATAGGAAATAAATAACCAATAATCAAATATTAAACATTTGTAAGAAGAATTTTTTGTGACTTTTGTAGGGTATGAGAAATATTACTGTATGAAAGTTAATTAAGTCAACTACAATTATTACCTTTGCCTTATTAATGGTAAATAAAAAAAAAAACTGAATGAAAAATACCTAGAAATTAACATTCGTATGAATATTGTTAGTTAATTAAATTTAGGGTTTCTTAAAATTACATTTGAACGAAAAAAATAGAAACTTACCATATATATATATATATGTGTATATATATATATATATATATATATCATTAAAAATAATAAGATGAAAAAGTTGGAATGTAATTAATATCGAGCATACATTCTTTCAATCGTAAATTACTGTTTTCATTATTTAACTATTCCATTAAAAACTGTATAATATTCCTTTTTAGTGTAAAATATTAAAACAAACGTGAATGTGATTAAAATTTGAAGTAGTTTCAACGAGCATGAAGTGTTTCTCATTAACTTTTTTTCTTTATAAATGTAAATAATTAAATTAATTTTCTATCGTTTATTTTGATATACATTTTAATTAAATAAAAAGTTAAAAATATTATGGTTTTGAATACGTTAATCAAAATATTATGTTGAAATATTTAATTTCAAATTTTATATAATTAAATTTCAAACGCTGTCGATCATATTCATTAAAGAATAAAACAATTTGCTTTAATCTACATTTAATTATACTAGAAGAGCATGTCTGGATGTTATATTTCATTTGACTCTGTCATACTTCTATTTGTTTGCGCAGTGAAATTTCCACCACATTAGATCGACACTACCTGTCAAAACTTTGTTTGATCGGTGTTTGCTCTAACTTCGACTTTCAACATTTCGAAAATTATTTCTCTCAAAAATTATCGTCAGATATGAATTTCATTTTCTAACACTTTTATAGCTCTCTCGTTTCTCCTGTCACAAGTTTTACACTATATTATATTGATTGCTTTTTATGAAACGAAAATACACATACGATGTACAAAATATATTATTCATACATACGTGAATATATATATATATATATATATATATATATATATATTATTTTCTTAATATAAACAATATTTTTAGACTATAATAATCAAAATTTACTTACTGTTATTCTAAAAAAAATATGTATATAAAAATAATGAACAATTAAAAATTTTACAATTGTCTATTTCTACAACTTATAAAAATATCCATAATATTACAGAATAATACGGTTAATTTTTGCATTTTAAAAGGTTGGAATTAAATTAGTTATTTGAAATTAACACTTTTTTTTATTTAATAGTCAATTGCAGAAAATTGATTTCTTTTGATAATAACTTTATGTTTTGTTTGAAAAATTGATTTTAAAGTATATTTTTGAATTGAGTTTTAAATTTGTAACATTGTGTTAACGTTTTAAATTTTTTAATTAAAGATTTTTATCACGTTTGTAATTAAAAAATTATAATTTAAATAGATACTCAGCGTGGATTATATCATTTCACATATTATTTATTACATAATATATGTATATATATATATATATATATATATATATATACACATATATTAATGTTCAAACCCTAATTGTTTTAAATCTGTAATTACAATGATACAATAGTGTCGTAGAGTGGTCTTTGTCGTATTAGATGATTTAAGTTCCTTTCTTCTCCTACTAATTTCAGGACGTGTGTCATTTTATATAGATTTAACTAACTGAGCAGTAAGTAATTGTTAGCGGATTTCGTATGACTCAAAAGTAATTTAATTCTACATGAAAGTGTTACATATGTTGAAAATAGTAGCAAAAGAAAAATAATGAGACAAAAGAAACGATAGCTTCAACTCAACAACTTTATATACATATTCAACCTATCAGCATATATATATATATATATACATATATAAATATATATATATATATTATATATATATATATAATATATACGTATATATATATATATATATATATATATATATATATATATATGTATATATAGTGTATATGTGTAGTATGTTAGTGATGTTTATATATATATATATACGAGTATATATATATATATATATATATACGTATATATTATATATATATATATATATATATAAAATATACGTATATATAATATATAAAATATACGTATATATATATATATATATATATCTGATAACCAAGAAACTTCTGTTGTTTTTGAATTGAGAAAAAAACATTTATGTATAATATTTTTATATAAAATAACTTTCTTCATCAAAATATCCAGCTTCGAATTGAACAACCCTTTTCCAGCGAGAAGATAATTTATAAATTCCATTTTTATAAAACTGATTATTTTTATTTTCAAAAAATATAGACACCTCCATTTTTAATTCTTCTTCATTATTAAACTGTTTACCACGCATATGATTGTCCAAAGATAAAAATAGGTAATAATCTGATGGAGATATGTTTGGGGAATACGGGGTATGGGGAAGGTCTCCCACCCTAAATTCATAATTTTTTATCTGGTCTCTACTGCAACGTGTGGTAAAATAAATTTATATTAACACTAAAATTATATTAACATGAACTAGATGAAATGATACTTACACTGAAAAAATTAAGGTTAGAATTTAGAAAACAAAAATCGCAATTATTTTCCTACAAATCTAATAAAATGAATTTGCATGGAAGCTGAAATAATTTCTAGCTTAAAATTGAAATAGAATTGAATAATTAAATATACTGTATTTACAAACAAACACACACGCACATATGTATATATATATATATATATATATATATATATATATATATATATATATGTGTGTGTGTGTGTGTATGTGTGTGTGTCTGTGCGCCTATAAAAAAAAAGACGAAAGCAATGTGAGTGAATATCAAACATGAAAATTAATGGTAATATCGTTCTGACTTTAACGATAAGAAAAAATCAATTTGCCAACTAGAAAAATATCGAGATTTATCCTCGCAAACTGTCACTATTGTAAGTTCGTATCATCCAATTTCACTTACCAAACAATTTCTTTGAGTCAATGTACCACACTAGAACGATGAGGGAAACTGAAAAAATCGAGTTTTCCTGGTAGAAAGAAAATCGCATACACCCTATCTTTATGTATATATCAATGTCGTTTGGGAAAACCGATCTAATATAATAAAACACATATGGGCTCAATGGCTTTGCCTTACGTACGCTATACCAAAATAAGAACGTGTTATTGGATATTATGTAGGCGCACTGTTTTCTTTTAAATAAGTGTAAGTACGTTGCAATGCTATGAAATTTCATATGTTGTTCGATATTATTTTTCATGTTAATAATATATAAAGTACGTGAGAATTTTCCTTATTCAGGTTACTTTAAATTTTTAAATAGATTGACATTTTTAACTAAACTACGATTCCTTTTAAAGTAATGTTGTACAAGTTGTAATAAATAATTGGTAAGTATTGATCGACATTAATTATTTATTTATTAATTATTTTTAACTGAAAAATAATTTTTAAATAAAATAAACATTTATAGAAATTTCCATACAACCAATAACTCATTTGGAAAAACTGCCGTTAACAATTATTCTAATTACCAATATTTCAACCAATAAATTTCAACCAATAATAAATATAAATAAATAAAATAATTCGCCAAATAATTTACATTATAGTACAACTACATCACATTTTTAACTTTATTTTTAATCCGCTACCAAATAGTTTCTTGTCAAAGAAATTATCATATAATTTTGCTTACAAGTATAATTATCAATAAATCAAAACAACTTCTTTCAAAAAAGGATGCATTTTTTTAATAAATTATAAAAAGGTAATTATAAAATATTTTTATTTTATTAAAAAAAACAATGTCTTTAGAATGTCTGTTCTGTATTAAAGTTATAATTATATTAATTTTCAGTTCAAGGTTGGTTATTGGGGATTTAGGACGCATCGACAACGGAGGTCATTAGCGCCCGAACACACATTATAAAAACACACCCCGTTTGCGCACTTGCATTCGAATCACCCCTTAATTCGAAACGCTAATGTATGTGCGCCAAACGCTTAAGAATATTTCATTAAAACATTATTTCTCTAAATGAGAGATGAAGATAAAACAAAACACATGTGAATGAACTGGACTGTAAAAATACCTAATCTTGATTGAACAATACGTATAAATATAATAAAAAGAGATGAACTCTTGAGGACAGTAAAACATTTAAAATACGGTAATCTAATATTAGGATTCAAAGGTTTTTTCGTGAAGAACATTTTAAAATGAACCCGAATTTTCAGTTCAAATTAAATTACATATATATATATATATATATATATATATATATATATATATATATAACAATTCAACAAATAATTTGCATTATAGTACAAATACATCACATTGTTAACTTTATTTTTAATCCGCTACCAAATAGTTTCTTGTGCAGCAAAAAAATTATCATATAATTCTGCTTACAAGTATTATTACAAGTAAATCAAAACAACTTCTTTCGAAAAAAGTTGCATTTTTTAAAAAAAGTATTAAAAGATAATTATTATAAAATATTGTTATTTTATTAAAAAAAAAAACAATGTTTTTAAAATGTATGTTCTGTGTTATTGTTATAATTATATTAATTTTTAGTTCAAATATATTACATATATATATATATATATATATATATATATATATATATATATATATAATCAACTAATTTACATGAAAGTACTAATACATCACATTGTTAACTTTGTTTTTAATTTGCTACCAAATAGTTTTTTGTATAACAAAGAAGTGATCATATAATTCTGCTTATACGTATTGTTAGCATTAAATTAAAATTACTTCATTTAAAAAATTTTAATTTTTTGTAATAAATTATAAAGATTTATTTATCATAAAATGTATTCTATTTAAAAAAATGTTTTTGAAATGTATATTCTGCCTTATTGTTATAAATACATTAATTTTCAAATTGAATTACATATATAAACATATATAAATACATATATATACGTATATATATATATATATATATATATATATATATATATATATGTACATATATATATATATACATACATATATATATATATATATACATACACATACATACATATACATATACATATATATACATATATATATACATATATATATATATATATATATATATATATATATATATATATATATATGTATATATGTGCATATATATAATAATAATTCACCAAATAATTTACATTATATTACTGATACATCACATTGTTAACTTTGTTATTAATCTACTACAAAATAATTTTTTGTACAACAAAAAAGTGAGCATATATTTCTGCTAACAAGTATTATTACCATTAAATAAAAATTACTTCATAAAAAAATGTTTCATTTTTTTGTAATAAATTATAAAAAGATACTTATTATAAAATGTTATTTTATTAAAAAAAGAATGTGTTTTAAATATTTGTTCTGTGTTATTGTTATAAATATATTAATTTTCAGTTCAAATCCAATTTTATATATATATATATATATATATATATATGTATATATATGTATGTATATATGTATATATGTATGTGACTATGTATGCAGTAGTGATAATAATTTTCTCGAAAAAGAAAGTGTGCGTATTTCTCAACACATACGATAGCTGTTTTACATATTATTAATTTCAAACAAAACGATACGCACATAAAAACATCACGAAGTAATAATGAATATTCATGAAACATATATATACACCCAAATCGTTTGAAATTTATTCAGGTCCAGGCCTCGTTTCTGTATTCTCAGTTTTTGGGAAAATATACGATTATCCTGCATACTGGAGTCTATAACACGATTCTAACATAAACTTTGAGAATTTTAATTCCGTTTCTACCGAAATCATTCTTCAACACACTTCAACTAAATCCTTAACAGAATAATGCGTATGTTGGAGCTTTTCTCTGTTTTGTTAATTTCAAAACCCAAATTTTCCCCATACGCCTTTATCTTACTTCATTATGTGTACTTTAATATATATATATATATATATATATATACATATTTCTATATATATATATATATATATATACATATTTCTATATATATATATATATATATATATATATATATATATATATATATATTCGATAGATAAGTAGAGAGGTTAATAGATAGAAAATGCATTTCAATATAATTGAAATACGAGCGTGTATCATAATTGAAGTAATTTAGAAACTATCTTTTAAAAGCATGATTTGGCAGATTATATTTCTTACAAATAAAATAAGTTATAAAACATTGATTGATGTACATAATGGATTTTACATATAATTATATAAGATTAAGACTCAGGTTTTCAAAATATGTAAATTATATTTAAAGTAGTAAATGCTCTTTTTATTTTTAAGTATTATATATGTCATGTCTAGGTTTTTCAATGATAGTCTGGTTGGATTCTTTTCTCTGATATCGAAAAAAGTCTTGTTTGAAATATCGATCATATTTTTTTACAAAAGAATATATAGAATGTGATTTAAAGAGTTTATGTTTTTCTTATATCAATAAAATCCTTAATATCATATCTGAACTTATAAAACCGACAGGATTTATTATTACATTCAATAAAAATGAATCCATCAGTTATAGTTTAACAATGCATTCAATCTAAAATTATTTATTTGGATGGCTCTAATATGAAATAAATGATTTTATAAAAGTGATTCGAGTTAGGAAATCGTGTCTTTTTAAACAAAAATAGAATATTTTGTACTTGACCATTCTGTATCATGTTATGTCATACTTGTTTGTTATCATAGTAGAATATATTGAATTAAATTTTATTAAATATTTTCGACAGAAGGATTTTCAGCAGTTCGTTCATTATAAATATAGAAACAGACAAATATATTTCAATAATGTTGTATGATTGTGTTACAAAAATAATTATTGCATTTGTTCATGTTGCTTTCATGTGCGCATAATTTTCACACGGTTTCATTTTGTTCCCTCCGGATCGATTCATAGATTTGGTATAATTGAACGTTTTTTTCTTGTTTATTATTTTTTTTGTTAAATATTTCATTTTAAAATAATAATAGCAGTATGTCGAAAACAACCTGCAGAAAAGTTGCTGAGATATTTGAAATATCTGTCTGATCCTCATTGAAATACTTTCAACGAGAATCATACTCTCTAAATTTTTCTTAGATTTCTCAGAATTTATCTTCTTTAATTAATGTTAAAAAATAATATTTCACAAAAGAATATTCATCATAATACAGGTCTGAAACTATTGCTAAATTTTCTTACACAAATGAATTCTTTTTTTGTATTGTTCCACAAACCGCAAAAAAATCAAGTCAAAAGTGTACAATACATACTTTTTAGTATATTTTAGTTTTTATAAGAATTAAAATCCATTTTTTTTCTTTCAATACAGGTGTGGTATTGATAAATTCAGATTCAGAAATGAATTAATCTCTTACACCACAAATCGTAAACAAAATTCCGATTGAAAATATTCAATAAATGATAATTAAAGCTCTTTGATTTAATTTTGTGCGCATTTCGATAGAGATGTCATCTTCAAAGCGCTAAGGTACCGAAAAATAATGGTGTTCTGTGCCTTAGTGCACTGAACATAATCTAATCTTCATCAAATTGCGTTTAAGCAAGAATCAAAAAAGATAATCATCTATTGAACATTTTTGAATGTTTTTGAAAAGAAAAAAGTTTCCGCAACACTTTAAACAGCTTACAACTTTTCATAATTAATATAACGAACAAAATCAAATTATAAATTGATTCTTGTATGTAATAATTTATGTCATACAAATATATCATCTCACAGCCCGAGAAATTTTTTGACAATGTCTAAAAATTTTCGAAAAGCCTAAGTGATTTTTCATTGTCATCAAAAATCTCCTCACAACCCGACCAATGTCTAAAAATCGTCTTACTCCAAGTTTGTTTTCTGAGTCATTTAAAAATAGTCTTACAGTTCGATCAATTTTATAGACATTGTTTAAATATCATCTCTTAGCCCGAGTGATTTTTAGATATTGTCTAAAAATCGTCTCCTATCTCCAATGATTTTTCTATATCATTCGAAATTCATATCCATAGTCCAAGTAATTTTTGAATATTATTGAAATTATCGTTACACAGTTTGAGTGATTTGTTAATGTTATCAAAAAATCGTATAAGAGTCGGAGTGAGTATTAGATATTGTTTAAAAATCC
>CM068320.1:6080000-6137500 GCA_034766995.1 Acanthacorydalis orientalis | reverse complement strand
GTAAGTATACGAGTAGTTGTTATGATTCACTGAAGGTGTGTGATTTTTTTTCTTTGTCGAAGAGACCGAGTGGAAATATATAATGTTCGATTTCATTTTAAGCACAATCTTTTTTTGAAATATTTGTTTCCGATGGTACATTTATTTTTAAATGATTTTTTTTTATTAAATCGTAACGAAAAAATTGAAAAAAATATCTAAATACACAATGTACAAAAGAATAATATCTAAAAAATTAAACCCGATAAGAAACTATATATATATATATATATGTACGAGTATGTATATAGTCGTATATATATATATATATATATATATATATATATATATATATATATATATATATGTGTGTGTGTGTGAAATATACGTGGACGGTTTGAAGAGTAATCTGGTTCGATATTAGAAACAACAGCATCAGTTTCAAAGCGTACTTTATTTTTCGACATAATCTCTTCGAAGCTCAACGCACTTACCATAATGATTTTCTAGTTTCGCAATTCTTTCCAGAAAGTAGTTTTTTTGCGTCTTCAAAATAACCGTTTCAGCTTTTATTTCCTATTCACTTGACATAAATCGCTTTCTTGCCAGGAAAATTTTGAATTTGGGAACAAGTAATAGTCTGAAGGAGCCAAATTAGGTAAATACGGAGGATGCGAGAAGATTTCTAACTTCAATTCGCCCAATTTTTCTGGCCAGGGATTGCCGAATGCAGCGAGCAGAGGGAGAAGTCCCCTATTATATATATATATATATATATATATATATATATATATATATATATGTGTGTGTGTGTGTGTGTGTGTGTATTAAAAAATAAAATTTTACACTGAATTAACAAATTTTAAGAAACTCACCAATGATATTAAAATTGAACTTAACTGATATTTTAATGTATGGTATTAATTAAATAACTGTTCAGTGTTGTTTTTTTGGTAGTATAATCCAACGTTATGTTATAAATATTATTATAATTATAATAGACACTGTTCATTATCTTTCATTTAACAACTACTACAATTATCAAGTCAGATTAGGAAAATACGAAGGAGCGAGTAGATTTCAAACTATTATTCGACTAATTTTAGCTGAGAGATAACGTTTGAATGAGCTAGTGCATTTTCATGATGAAACAACACTTTTTTTGACCATTCTGTGACGTTTTTTCATGATCGTTACCTTCAACTTTTCCAAAAGTGCTGTGTATTATTGGTCAGTAACTGTTTATAACTAAAGATTATTGATGAAGAGAATTCCTTTCGCATCCCAGAGAACTAATGCCTTCACCAACCGTCTTCAGCTTCTTCGGGACCGTTTAACCGAGTTCTGTCCATTGTTTTGATTGCGTTTTCAATTCTGGAGTGTAATGGTGAATCAAAATTTCACCCATGGTTACAAAATGCCTGCATGAAATCTGTTGGATTTTTCTTAAATACAATATAGTTCCAAGAAGTCGGCTGATGTTTGGTTACTAATTTGTTTTTGCTCTACAGTTAGGAAACGCGGTCCCCATCTTGCGAAAAGTTTTCTCATACGTAATTCATTATGGAAAATAAAACGCGTTCACTCAGTTGAGATGCCTATGATCTCTGCTATCTCACTCACTTTCACTTGCTGGTCGGACAAAAACATTGCGTGGACTTGATCGATGACGTGACAGTTGTTCTTGGGTCTCTTGAGCGTGCTGCAATTTCAATATTCGTTCTTCCGCGTTTAAACCGAAAATCGAACGGTTTTGTAAAAGGGACAAGATTCACCCAATGTAGGAAATATCTTCCCTTGGATTTCTTTCGATGTTTTCTCTTCCAAAAAAAGAACTAAATCATATCTCGAATTCCGATTTTATCCATTTTGCATTTTTGCACGAAACGATTGTGTCGAAACAGCTTTCAAACGAACAGTTAATGACGGAATGAATTGCAACTTTACATGCGTCACTAGACGGAACTGTACGAAAATGTTTTTTCTGCTAACCCCCTCTCCCCCAGCAAGTACATGAACCAAGTTACTCTCAGGCCACATTGGTATATACCAGGTGTTTGAATTATTTTTTCTTATAAATAGTCTATTTATATCTAAAACGCAATTACACATATAAAAGAGAAGAAGTCGATGAATTTGCATAAATCGTATCTTCTTACAATTACCTGAAAGTAATAAATTATAGTTAAAAAGTTAGATGGCTAGTTGGTTATTGGAATTTTAGGGCGCTTCAGTAAGTAAGGTCATTGGCGCTCGATTAAAAAACAAGAAAAGTATGGTCAACATATATGCATCTTCTTCTAAACATAATTCATTTTATTGAAGATTTTGAAAAATAAGTCGATTATATTAAATATTTACCGTAATGTTTTCATACTTTAAGGATTTTTTGTTACTAATTATCCATATTTTGCTCGATTATCAAGTTTATAGTATTACATTATTGATATTGTATGTTTAGACCCCATTATTACACATGCCATGTAGATGAGTTTCATTATTCCATTTGCTCAATTTGCTTTTTATGTACGAGTTTTTATGAATGTCAAAACGTGTACTTTTCTAAATATGTGATTAGTAAATACTTGAACTTAATTTCAGTAACGCCGTTGACAGAACAACAGAAATGCTTTTACTCAAATTATAGTAAAGTAATGGTCTTAAGGTAAACAATGTTGAAGAGTATTTATATCCAGATTCGAATTTAACTTTACAAATTGTCAATTCAGATTTTCGTAACTGTGCTGGTATTGTGTTTGCACAACTTTTGAAGAAACAGTCAACGATAATAAAAAGAACTAAAACATTGTGAATAAAAAAACCATATTTTTTAATAAAATTGTCAATGGCTATATATACTTGGCAGGAAATTCTTCAGTCATTCATTAACTAATTACATGATAATGAAATTTCAGATGTGTATAAATTAAGGAGTATTTTGTAGAATATATAATTTTTTTGTATTAAGATTTCATTAATACTGATTTCTAAATAAAAAGTATATATATATACACAAATACATATATATATATATATATATATGTTAAAATTCACTTATAGCCATGTTGAATATAGCGAAAATTTTGGATATAGGGACATAATGAACGACATAATGACAAATGTACATTTATTGTATTTACAGACAATAAAATTTAAATTGTGTTTCATATTTTTGAACAAGTATTAAGTGGGTTTTTAACGAAATATAGAATAAAATCGTTTGAAATTAGTCAAATATCAAAAAAGAAAAAGTATGACAATAAAATGAATTGTATTGCACTTGAAAAAAGTCTATGTACCAAGAGTTGAGTATTCTGATAACTAATTTTTTCCATATGTTTTTCTAAAGATGTATGAACAACGTTTTAGGAATAATTTCTGAAGAAGGGTCTGACATCAAACAATTTAACATATTTAATCTGTAGTTCAAATAACATAAGTGTACAAATTAGACGAATAATGTAATAAACAAGCGTTTTATTCTTTAAATTTGTACCTGATGGGAAAATAACACATGAGTAAAAAGCATTTCTATCTTAAAATAATCCTTTTTAGATAGAGCCTGGTGCATTTTACTTTTTAAATCTAAGGATTACAAGCAGAATGATTTAATTTTCTAACTAATATAAACTTTATTTTTGAACTGAGGGTCGCAATGTTCGATTTCATTTCTTGAGTCATATTCTTTAGTTTATAATAATAAATATCATCAAGCTAAAATATGGATCCAGAGCCGAAACGTGTCATATTAGAAAATGACTATAATAACTTACAAAATTCAGTTGAAAAACACAATTAAAGAAGTGTACTTTCATGTATTTTTTGAAAACAACAAATAATAAATATGATATATTGTAAATCGGCACAGTTATTCCGCGCGTCCTCTAGTACACACACACACACACACACATATATATATATATATATATATATATATATATATATATATATATGCATATGTTATATACATAATGTATTCGTGTTTTGTGGTTGTACAATTACGTTTAACAAAAATTTATGCAGACGATTCGATTTGAGATTTCAGCTTCAGGCAAAACATGTTTAAAAACATTGTAATTGTATGATTGATATATGAGTGTAAAAATATTGAAAGAGCTAGTCAATTGCCGCTACGATGAATTTAAATACGAGTTTAAACTATCGATGAAATTAGCATACTATCCGAAATAATTTATAACAAAATAAAAAGTAAACTAAAATCGCCCTATAAATATTCTAAACACGTATTGAGAGAATATTATGCATCATCCACTTATTTCAATTCACATCAAAATACAATGAAACCATGAAACGTAAATGCAAAATACATTGTTTGAATGCTATTAGTATCGATCAATTTACATTCGATCATATTTTTATATTTTCTATGAAATATGAATAAATATTTTCGAAAATAGTATACAATAAACCGTGCTAGACGTCAGAATTCAAATCGATCAAATGCATGTATATTATCGTTGTTTGTGATATGTAATGGTAATAAAGACCGAAACAGACAAACGCGTGCATGAAAATTCCTGCTGATATTGCTATAAACTCAAATAGTAAACCGATTCAAGAAAAACTTCTTAGAATAAACGTACGTGACGATAACTATAGATTTATGAAAATACCATCGTATACAAGAGAGTTGGAATAT
This sequence comes from Acanthacorydalis orientalis, assembly GCA_034766995.1. Classification (NCBI taxonomy): domain Eukaryota; kingdom Metazoa; phylum Arthropoda; class Insecta; order Megaloptera; family Corydalidae; genus Acanthacorydalis; species Acanthacorydalis orientalis. The sequence continues at coordinate 6,132,861 of CM068320.1, read as the reverse complement.
ATATATATATATATATATGTATGTATGTATAGTACAGGGTATATACACGTGCAAACAATGGCTCCTTTTTGACGCTTATACTCATTCGAGAAGCACGTCCATATTTTTAAGATAATGTTGGTTGGCTAGACGCCTGGAAAACTCCATTGTGCTGTATTGTATCATATAGAGAGAACTGTTTTCTTTATTCTTGTCTTGATAAGCATTTCCGTGCGATGAGTTTTTCTTCATAGTCGAAAATAATATTTATTATTTACACCTAGCAAGACTAATCTTTTCCGATGCATAAATAATATTCGTGAATAGTTTTTCTTATATCTCATTTAAATATTTCGTACTGAAGTCTGAAGAACAGAAAAACAAAATTTATAATTAAAATTATTCATTCTATTAGATGAAATTTATTCGCTGATTTGAAACTAATATGAACAATTAGAATGTACTTTAAATCATAAATATAAACTCCGATAATTTAATTGAACCATTTGGTAACAGCATCACATAAATTTCAAGGAAACTTCATTTCAACGAAGTTCATTTATTTAAAGTTTAATCAACTATAAAACTGAATTGCTTGGAAATACAGAACATAATTCGATCCTGTATAATATAAAACTTTTATTATATTAAATTTAACAATTATATGCAAATGACGTCTTAAAATGTCGTTGAAACTTATTTGTTTGGTATCGAAATGTGATTTGTTATGAAAACAAAAATATATTCACATGTACACATATAAATTCATCAATTTATGCCAACATGTACATGGACTTTGGGTACAAATATATATATATATATATATATATATATATATATATAACAATATTTGTTTTGGTTGAAAGTATTACTATTAAAAACGAATTATTTTCAATACATTAATTTACTATTTAATTTTCGTTTCATGTCAATTACAATATTTAATCGAGTTAAAAATTTTGTTTCATATTTACACACAGATCACACACAACTATATAGTCATACAAATATCTACTTTAATGACATTTTTGAATTATTGATAGTGAATAAAATATGTTTTTAATATGTTTATATAGGGTTAGCCAATAAGTACTGTCAGATTTTTTCGTAAGAGATCGTTTCTTCTGTTTCTGATGCAAAAGACAATTCATAACCTATAAAACGCACTTACAGTCTAAAATCTGAAACTTAAATGTCTATTTTAAAAAAAAAATCATTATATTTACTTAATTTATTAGTATTTCTTTTGATTTGAAGATGAAGAACAAAAAGTACATTTTCGTGCAATTATGCTTTTTTATTTTCACAAAGGTAAAAATGTGGTACAAAAAATTTCTGATGTACATGATGATGGTGCTGTGAATGAAAGAATGGTGCAAAGATGGTACAAAAAGTTTCATGATAAAAATTTTAATCTTATCGATGATAAACGCTTTGGAAGACCTATTGAGATTAATAACGAACAAATCTCTTGTTAAATTGAAAATAATCCACGTTATACCTCACAAGAGATTGCTGAAATGTTAGGAATATTGAAATCCAATATTGGGAACCATTTGCATCAACTTGGTATGGTTTCCAGATATGATGTTTGAGTTCCGCATAATTTAAACGCAAGGTTTTTAGTCGATCGAATGTCGGCGTGCGATTCATTGCAGAAACGCAATACGAACGAACCATTTTTGAAGCGGATTGTTACTGAAGATGAAAAATGATTGTCTACAATAATGTGACACGAAAAAGTATTGGAGTAAACCAGGATCACCTCGTTAACTTCTCTTAAAGCCAGTTTACACCACAAGAAATTCATGCTGTGTATGGTGGAACTGGAAAGGGGTATTATTTTATGTGTTCCTTCCACTTAATAAATTCAACAATTCTAATGAGTTCTGTTCATAATGAAATAGATTTAAGAAGAATATTAAGGAAAAACTACCAAAATTTACCAGTAGGAAAAGAGTAGTTTTCAATCAAGATAACGCGAGGCCACACGTATCTTTACAGACTTGGCAAACATTTAGGAAGCTGAATTAGAATGTTCTTATTCATCCAACATATTCATTGGACTTCATTCATTGGAACCATCAGATTTTTATTTATTTCATTATTTGTACAATTCTGTTCGTGTGAAAACATTAAATTCTTTAGCGGCTTGTGAAATGAATGTTTCGAGATTTTTTGTTGAAAAAGAACAAATACAAATACTTGGAGGATGGTATTATGAAACTGCCTACAAGATGACAAAAAGTTATTGATCATAATGGTCAATACAATATATAAAGAAGTTTTCTATATTAAAAAATGACCATTTGATTAAAGAAACTTACCAAGAAATCCGACATTACTTTTTAGCCAAGCCAATAGTTCATAAAATTTTAAAACTTCTGTGAATCCTCATGTTTATATACTTGTAGGCATACAAGTATAATTGTACTATAGGTTAGCATATATATATATATATATATATATATATATATATATATATGTGTGTGTACAATATATATATATATACATATATATATTATATATATATATATATTGTATACATATATATATATATATATATATATATATATATATATAAATGACTTCAAAAAGTTACTACAAAAAATAAAAATATGGATTAACTGACTTGGACAAAAACTATTCAGGATTTAAGGAACTATTGATTTTACAACAACAATATAAAAAATTAAATAAGCATTTGTAAGAGAATCTTCTTTTCCATTGAAAAAGTATGTGGAAAATATAGAATTATTATCTATAATTTTTAGTGGAAATAACGATTTTATTTTTCATTATTTTTACATATGCTTTTATTGCAAGACATCACAATATCATAACAGAGAAAGATTTAAAAAAACTGAGAATCATTTTGATTTTTTTATTTGTTTATTTTATGAAAATAAGACGTACGGTGCAATGGAGGGTCCAAAAATTTCGCCCTGGGACGAAAGCCATGAAGAAGAAGAAAATCACGAGCGTCCTTCTTCAATTCATAATGAGAAATTGAAGACGTTACTTGAATCAAAACCAGGTACAACAATTCAAAAGCTTGCACAAATTTTAGGCATTCATCATCCAATAGTTCTGGGCCACTTAAAACAGATAAAAAAATCAACAAAAAGAAAAATGTATATAAATTCGAAGACCATAAACCGCAATTTTTTCTACCAACCTAATAAATTAATATATTCGTTAAAAAAATCAGAAGCCATACAATCTTTTGGTAATAGAGAGTAATTCAATGGTTTTGTATATTTTTCTGTTTTTGAATACACAGTATATGGAAATTTTCTTTGGCTTTATTCATTGTATCAAATAAATTAAGTGACAATCGTTTATGACACCGCTTTATTTAAATTAAACTAAATTTAAATTATATAAAAAATCAAATGTATTGTCTGACAAACTAATCTCTATTTGTATAAAACTATACAAAAGTAACTTTTTTCATGAAAAAGTGCTTAAATATTTTTTAAATATAAAATATATTTTTTATGTCGGAACTGGGCGCTTGAATAAAACAAGTAGATACGTACAATCAAAGTTCAACTCTTATAATATGAAAATCATTTTAGTGTAGATGTACACGACTAGTATATATACATATATAAACATATATATATATATATATATATATATATATATATATATATATATATTACTACTTCGGATTTGAATAAGATAAAAAGAATGGAGATGAAACTTAATTCAAACAAAGTTTGAACGACTTAACGTAATGTTTATGACATAAAATATTGTCCCACTTTGTCATGTCACTTCTTTTTGTTGCATTTTTCAAGTTCTTTTTTATACTTGATTTATAAAAGTTTTGCGACATCATGAACTTAAAACCAATTAAGTTTAAATTTATTACCTATTTATTAAAGTCTGTATTACACTTCAAACTTTATACTTTTACTTTTTCTGAGTGATTTGTGAAAATCATTATATAAATATAAACCTTTATAAAAAAATATACGTCCATCCATCTATCTATATATCTATTTATCTCTCTCTCTATATATATACTTATATATATATATATATATATTTGTGTATATATATATATATATATATATTAGGTGTACAAATTAATTCGGTATCTTTTTTTATAGAAAACGAATGTTTATAGAAAAATGAAATATATTACAATCCTCAAAATAACCTCTATTACATTATATAACGTTGCTTCATCTCTCAAGTAACTGACAAATCCCTTGTTATGAAAAAGATGGTGGCTTTCAATCGATGAAATCGTAATGCAGTTTTAGTACCTATACCACGGTTTTAGCATTTTTTGCATGTTTGTTCAACACAACACCCTCTCCTAAGGCTGAACAAATCATTCCCTTGGCTAGAGCAGCATTTTTTCAACTGTAATGCGAAAAGTATGCAATGCTTAATATTATGCTTTTCGGAAGTCATCATGTTAATTACTGTTTTGTTGACTATGATAATTGTATGGCCAATATATACAGTGTTTTTAAATGTTAAGGTTGGAACTTCGAAATCCTAAAAGACGAGAAAATGTTTTAAATTAAAACATAGTTTATGACTGGTCCAATTTAAATACACAGAATTATTTTTTACTCACAATTTATATATATATATATATATATATATATATATTATATATATATATAAATATATATATAAATATATATATAAATATATATAATTTTATAACGAAAGTAATTATAGGTTCTTTTAAGTATAAACGTTTCATACTCAATTACAATATAAATATCTTGGAAAAAAAGAGCAGGAGATATATACATATATATATAATATAATATAGAAGGATGCTATTTATCTGTTAAATATGATGATGGAACAGTATTAGTTTAGGACTGTACATCAATGTATAACGTGCTTTAATCAAAATTTCCGAAAATTAATTGCTAAGTGTTATCAAAACGTTTTGAAAGAAACTTCTATATTATTCTGATGTTGTCTGATCAGTGGAAATTTTGGTACAGTTATACAATGCTTAATTGTAAGTTCGGAATAGTAAAAAATAAGTAAACGGAGAAAAAACTAAATTATTCTGTCAGTTATATAAGAGTTTTGATTTTAATATAATTATTATATATGATTATTGTAAATTTATGTGAATAATATATTAATTTGCATAGTCGTACAGAATTATTCAAATTTTTAAAACTAGCAAAAAATAACATAGAACTGACTATTAAAAATTAATAATCTGACAAAAGGTACGAAAAGCCTTACTAATGCCAATTTTTCTTCTACCTACTCTGTTTTTGTGTATTTTTGTTTTTTATGAATAATGAAATATATCAGAATAATTCCTTTCTGTTTATTTGTATAAAAAGTTTTATTAATATGAAAAATTATTGTTTTAAAATATTGTTATACCCTATTAATATATATATATATATATATATATATATATATATATATATATGTGTATGTGTGTGTGTTTATATGTGCGTTTTATGTGTGCGTTTTATGTATAAATTTATTATATTAATAATAAACACCTATTTGACGGTTCCTAATAATATCACAAAGGTGTACAGTTCACTTGTCATTTTCTATTGTTTATTCGAGGAATTACTGCTATGTCAAAATCAATATTATACTTACATGTGCCCTGTACAGCTTTATATAAAATTGAACACGACTACCTTCCATTGATGAAGTGTGTTTTCTTTTAACCATGTTATATATTTTTTTAGACTTTGCACAATTGCGTTTAAATAAGATTATTCATAAATACTCGAATTTATGAACAATTTCACTTATTGGTTTGCGTACACTGAAATGTTTATTTCTCATATTTTTTCCTTGGAAATCTAATGTTCAAATGAAACCTTTTTTTATTTACTTAACAAATTTTATAAGTTTGACAATTACGCTCTATTTTGTAATATTTATGTTACTTATAACATAAAAGAGATATGTTCATATCACAGGGACAGGAAATGTTATTTAACATACCTTTTAAATAATATTTTACATTATATTTTAGGTTGGTAAGAAAATAATTGCAGTTTTCGTTTTCTGAATTCCAACCTTAATTTTTTCAATGAAAATATCATTTTATAGTATTCATGTTAATATTATTTTAAAATGAATTTTTCGATGTGTGTTTTGGTTTTATTATTAACTTTGCTTTAAATTAAGTTATTTAATTAAAGCTGGAAAGAAAGCAAATAAGGGGATTTTTTTGTAAGGGTTCAAAACGCGCGGTAAAGCAATAGAGACTGCTCGTAAACTGAACGGATGCGTTTGGTGTGGGTACTGTTAGAGTACGTATGGTTGAATGGTGGTTCCGAAAATGTTGTACTGAGGACGAGAGTTTTGAAGACGAAAAAGCTTGCGGGTGTCCTTATTCAGTTTATAACGATCAATTGAAGCCTTTATTTGACTTAACGATCAATTGAAGCCTTTATTTGACTTAACGATCAATTGAAGCCTTTAGTAGCCTTTAGTTATAACCACCTCATCAATTCGAAAGCCTGCACAAAAGTTAGTTACTAGTCATCCAACAATCCTGGACCACTTAAAAAAGCAAGGAAAATCAAAAAATGAAAAAATGTACATAAATTTTAAGGTCATAAGCCGTAACTATTTTTCTAGCAACCTAATAGAATCAAAAAGTAGTGTTTTATTTAATAACTTATATTTGATAAAATCTATTGAATATACAAGCACTAGTTAAGAAGAAAATATTTAAAGTTTTTAAATGATTTATACTTAAATAAAACTTTTGTGACACATTTTTTATTACTATATTAGTCTTTCTGTAACCGTCAATATATTCAAATCACTACTGATATAAAAAAATAAAAATAAATGGTAATAAAACATACATCATTATGTGTATTCATTCGACATATTAGACATATATCGGAAATGAGAAAAATTTACTGTGACTCGGAGAATTATTATTAAAATCTATGAAAAAAATCAGATTTTCAGAAATAATATTTCGAAATTTGTTTATAGAAATTACTTTATTGAGTTTTTGGAAATCTTTGGAGATCGTCACAAACATACTAATCTTTTTGGTTAAATAAAATTTTAAGAACATTTTTATTACTGTCTATTTTTTAACTCTTTTACATTATATCATGAAACAAATGAGTTCGTATGAATTTCAAAAATTTGCAGTCTTAGAAAGTTAATTAAAGTTTTCAACTTATTCAGTTTTATAATCCAAATAGTTAATTTTACATACCCTTATCAGTTTTAATAATATGCACGTTTTCATTATTTTCAATTGCATTTTCATTTTGTATATACATATTTTAATTAAGGTTAATGATGGATTTTGCAATGAGGACGTAGTTTTTAATTTGAAATAAAACAAAATTTGTACTGAAATTTCAAGTTTCTTTATTGAAATTATTGTTGGGGGTATACGATTTATAAATGACAAATAATATTGTGTAAATAATCTTACAAGTAACCACTCGTTTCTTAAAAATTTCAATAACATCTCTAAACAACTAGGGGGAACTATCTTATTAATTACTCTTAGGATTTCATCTAGAAAAACCGTGTTGTCGTTCCAGTATTAACAAATCTCCGACGAAATGAATGGTTTGTGGGCTTCAATTCTTGTGTTAGTTGAATCTTATAAGCCTTTAGTAATAAATCCTCATGCAAAATACGCCATATGGTCGTCTGTGAAAGGCCCAATTACTGGGAACCCCGAGGAATTGACATTTCTGGCTCTGTCGATACACTTTTACAAACCAAGTTAATATTTTCTTCAGAATGAGCACTATGGACACGTGTTTGTGTTTCCTTATCTTTAGCTGATCCAGTTTCTTCAAATTTACCCCCTAATCGAAGAATTGATTGAGATGGACGAGTATTGTGAGAATAAATATAGCGTAATTTACGAAATGTATTTTTTATAGAACAGCCATTTTCATAATAAAATTATATTATTTCAATGCGTTTTTTTGTTTTATACGAAACTATAACTACAAATAGCAATGTCAAAATTTAATAAATGTCAAAAAAATATAACTGCCAGTTTGATATCTATAAAGTATAACCTCTTAAAAAATTTCATCCCTTTTGGAAAACCCATTATTAATATATTTGTTTTTTTTAACATGTCATTAATGTCGATACATTTATGTCATTTTATAGATTTAACTAAAAAAAATAATCAGTTATAATTACTGACTATTTTTCTGCCGTTGAAGCACATTAGAATTGAAAAAGTGTTTTTGTTTAAAAAAATGTTTTATAATTTTATTAAGTTTTTACTGAATTTAAAACTATTTAACTTTCTTTCATGAACTAGTTCCTTAGAATTTTATGTATTACTTGGATAAAAATATCGTTCAATTTTATTTAGAAGCTGTAATAAAACCTATGCTTGTGCTAATTCTTTTGATATTAAGTTTTAAGTTTAAGGATCTATAGATCATACATATATGCATATACAAACATATATACATATTTACATATACATACATACATATATATATATATATGCATTAATATGTCTTCTTTTTAATATGTATTTTTATCTAATAAAAGAGTAAATTTAATATATTGTTTTTCGATCCATATTGATCTTAACGCAAGCGTTATATAATTGGTACTTTTTAATAATTTTTTCTTTCCTCTAATAATATCAAGTAATAATATTAATCTAATGTATTAAAAATTGGTACAGTTTTAATAATACTCTAGTTTCTATTTATTTTTTACATAAAGTCATATTAAAAAAACTAATTTTAAAGCTGTTCTACGTTAATCCGTCTCTTTATATGTTGTTTTTCTTTTACATATATGTATATTTCAATATACATTGAAAGTTAATATTTGTTTTCTTTACAATTTTGCATGCATGAGCTTGAAGAAAAATTGTTTTCGATATTTTTCAGGAAAAGAAAACAAATTTTGCAGACTAACATCGCGAAAATAGACTGTCAGTTCGTGGTTTCCATACTACATATACAAAACACATCATAATGCAGATGCACTAAAACGCTGAACTGCGAAAACGTATCTTGATGCAAACGTTGTCTGCAAATGCATTCTAGCTCACGCTTCCATGTATGCTCGTGCAAATGCAAAGCTAGTTATAACATCTTTTTGCGTAGATACGATAATACTGCAGCGTTAACAGCTGAGTGTTGCTAGCACCATTTCCATTACTAGTCAGCTTTACATTCCTAGGTGTGTTATAAAGAAATATCTATGTGTATAGTTTTATTTCTTTAGTCTAACGTAACTGCAATTTAATTTCGTTTATACTTACATATAAATATATATATATATATATATATATATATATATATATATATATATATATAAATAAACTTCTTATAAAAACGGTTGCATTTCCTCGTTATGATATATTTAATGATGTAAAAAAGTTCCAATTTCAATAAAATATTTTGAAAGGCCTGTACACTATAAAAAAACAAGTACACTTTAATAAAGAAATGCAAAAATTAAAAGTATTTATATATTATCAAGACCTTTGAAACTAGATTGTATATTTTTTAATAAGTTCTGATCTGTAACACTCTTTTGTTTACTATTGTATAATAATTGAGTCGATTCCAAAAGTAGCACGAAATTAAAACCATGCCTTCAGTATTTTTATATATTAATACAGTAATTTCTATGTAATCAGAACAATTGCTTACATAATGAAATTTGACTGTCAAAAAATTTTAATTATCAGAAAATATCGGATTTAACTCAAGGTACATAAAGTTTTAAGTTCTAATAAGTTATGTAATTAGAAAAGAGATATAACACAGTTCCGGAGATATATTCCAGTCATTTTCAATTGAACCGAATGCATATCTATATATATATATATATATATATATATATATATATATATATATATATATAATATATATACATATATTGTGTCGTTGTTAATTCATCTTAACTTTTAATGCTCTACATTTCTTTCTATTTCTTTCCAACCTCACTATCGATGATGACAGATAAATTAAATTCTAATTATTTAGTAATGACAGTAAAGACAGTTTATGTTTATTCGTTTACTTTTTTTATCTTATGAGTATTATTTTGTGTAAGATACAGATAGATTGTTAAATTATGTGATAATAAATGCAACACCTTGCACCTTGCTTATTATAAACAATAGTTTTTATACTGTAGCTAAATTCACTTTCACAAATGAGTTTTTCTCATATCCCATAAAATACATTTTTTTCATGCCAAAAATGAGAATTATTTGAGTAGTGACCATTCTCAATTGTTACTTATGCACATTTCAAGTATGATATCATCATCCTGAGAGCGCTAAGGCACAGAAACCCACGTATTGAATAATTTTTTGTACCTCAACGCTTTGAGACGATAGTGCTGTTATCGAAATGTGAAAAATAAAAAATCATAAACAATCAATTATTTAAACATTTTTAATAAACGCAGAATAATTTTATAATTAAATTATGCATTTGCATAAAGATATATAAGATGGTTAAAAATGATAAGAAGTTGATGTACATTTGTATGATTACGTTTCTATTCACTGTGAATTTGTATGCAAAAATTGAATACATTAGTTGAACTATTTAAAAGAAATTATAATTTGAATATTCAGTTTTTTTATTCACTAGGAAAATCACTTTGAAAAAAATTTGGAATTTTTCAAATTATTTGAGTGTATAATTTGAATAGAAGAAGATTTGAGTGGGATTTTTAATGAAATTAATTATAAATCATAGAACTTTCACTTGATCCATAGTTTATGAATTGCTTATTTATGAAATTTTTTAATATTAAAGGTAGCTGATAATTAAAGTATTGTAGATTACATTAACATGTAAGTATTATACAAAAACATTAAGGATTACTATACATAGATAAATTAGTTAATGCATATTATTCTTTTCTAATATATATTCTAATATATATTCTAATTCATATTCTATTTCTATTATCATATTAAAATATCACTTAAAAAATTTAATTAAAAAAATTAATTAAAAAAATTGTTTTTTATTATTAAAAAAAATGTTTTTCAAGTTGTAAATTAAAATATTACACATTCGAGTATACCGATAAGTAATAATATTTATAATATTAGCCGAAATCATCACCGAAAAAGATAAGTAATATTAAATAAATATTTCTAAATTTAAATTTAATGTATTATGTATATAAACTTAAATTTTATTTTACTATTAGAGAGTGCATATATTCATGAATATTGAATTTTGGATACATTTGGCTGATATTATCCATATGAACAATCTAGGTTATATATTGGTTCGTTTTTTCTTACAACTCGTTTTGATTTCATTCCTTGATGGATTTTTAACGAGAAGTTTAAAATCATCCAGAAATTAAATATTATTTTATATGGGGTATTTATAACATTTCTAATACACAAAAGAACTTAATATTTAAAATAATATGGACAGATATAAGAATTAATAATAACAGTTATAATCAAGTAAAAGTATATTGAAAAAATATTGTATATAAAAATTGACCCAAATAATTTTAAAATAAAAGTACAAATTCTTCCTACAAGAAGTAACAAGAAAATATATGAAAAATAAAATAAAATTATTACATGTATCGATCGGTACTATTCAAGATTTCAATGCATTTTAATGTAACGTTTTTCTGTGAACTGAAAGAAGAATATTTGGAAAATATTTGGAGCGACATAATATACATTTTACATAAAGTGTTATCAAAACTGATACCGAAAGAAGAATACAACAATCATTTAAAACGAAGTATTATATACTTCTCTTCTTCCATCATACACTTTACTAACTGAACTTCAATTTAAGTTATTTTAAAGTACGTAGACGTATAGGAAAATTGAAGTATGTCACATTGTTTCCAAGACTCCGTGTTATATACAGTACAAAAATAGTTATTTAAATAGTTTGATTTATTGTAAACGAAACAACTGGTATTTCTTCTCCCTATATACATACCTACATACATACATACATACATACATACATACATATATATATATATATATATATATATATATATATATATATATATATATATATATATATATATGTCAATTATTAATCATTACTATATTTACACTTTCATGGTGCCATTAATAATAATTATTAAACAACAAAGAATATTTGTTATAAAACAAAAATAACTTACTAAATGGTTCTTCCTTAACACTAGATTTACGGGTATCGACTGTATACCTATTTTTACTGAAATCAGTCTTTTTGACGGGTAAGTTAAAATGCAATTTTTTGTAAATATTTTTATCTTATATCAATAGAGTTTTTATTAACAGTTTAATTCAGTACATTTTTACATATAAACTCCATTTTGAATGTATATTTTCGCATACATACTTGTTACACTTAATACAAATATTATTAGACCTATTTTTCTTATATAATCCGATTTGGTAAAACTTTCGTACATTAAGATTTTGGATAATTGGTAATGAATTGGAACTAGTATTTTGTTCGTCGCGAAAATCAATACCTAGTTCTTCAACCAGTGGAAAAATAAAATTCATTCTAGATATGTTTACTCCAGTGGGCTCTTTGTACAATATCCAGGCATTGATGGCTTTCAAATCTAAAATGTTACAAAACACTTGAAGAGACCTGCTACGGGACCCTGATTTCACGTTATATTTTCTAGATATTTGGTCTACAACATCAACCCCAAACTTTGTTTTGTTGTAAAATGTGATTGTTTCAGGGACACGTTTAGTATTACCTTTTATTTTAACATTTTTATGTTTAGAACTGAGCAATAATACTTTTTTGTTTGGCTTGGATTTGTAAACTGTGAGAACGTACTCATCTGATTATAAAGTTTTGTGGAAAATCTGATCATATCATTATTCTTAGCCTTTGGAATTTTTGGAAATTCTCTTCTGTTTGCACGTATAGTCCCCACAAGAGTTGTTTTCTTTTGCAAGGGAAACGCTTGTGAAAAAGTTGTCAGTAGTAATGTTTCTTCCACTGCCTAAATTATTTACTTCATACGCCCCTTGGGTATATAAAATTACTAGAAAAGCTCGTAATTGTAACTTTGTAACCACTCAATCTTTTTCCAAAACTTTATGCGTCTCCATTTCAGCACGTATTTTGATATACTCAATCATACCTTCATCAATTATCAGTTCAAATATATTGCCAAGCATAATATTTTTTTTTGGGCACGCAGTTGGTCCTGGCATATCTTTGAACATACTATAAGCTGATAATCTACCACAACCTCCACCTTCTTCTAATGTTTTCCATAAAGGTCCATCAAGAGAATGTTCTATCAAATTGCCTTCATTACTACAAGTATCAGCAACTTTTATATCACTTTCGCTCTCAGGATCTGAAATAATACGCATCTTTTTCTTTTGGGACATGTGAAGATTTTCATCATTACTGTCGTCAAAATCTTCAGTTTTGTTGTTTATGTTGCTAATGTCTTCCTCGCTTTCGCATAATTCCGTAACACTTGCATCAGAATACGATCCAGATAGGTATTCATCTATACTGGTTAGTTTTTTTATCAATGCAATATTTTTTCGAGACTTATCCATAATACCTACACCATATACCTAATACCAAGTAAGCAGAACATAAATGTAAAAAAATATTTCTTTATGAATAGATTTTCAAACTACCTTAAAAAATTCAAATCTTTGTTTAGTAAATAAACTCCACTTCCTTTTCTGCAAAATTCACTTTTAAAGTAATCACTAACTTTGCTCTAATTGTATTATAAATAACAAATTCAGCCTCACTAAATTTTCAAACATCACATCGTTTCTCTGCAAACTACACAGTTGAAATGATTTTTCGTGATATGATAAGGTTTGCTCTTTTTATAAACAAATAGTTCAAAGCTGTTTATTTACGTACTCGATGCTAAACATCAGTTAATTGTTTCCTTTTTTTCCTTACTCATTCTCATTTCATTTTTGTTATTCCGCAATAATTGAAACGATTAATTGTAAATTAAGTAACCCGTCAATTTGACGGATTTTCGTAAAAATAGGTATACAACATATAGAAATAAGAAAATATAAGTCTTTCGGATAAAATGAGTGGAGATATATATTCACTACATATATCATTAAAAACCAATATATAATAACTAAAAAATAATATTTACATTTTCGGAAGTTTTAAGCATGAAATCAGAAACCCGTCAAATTGACGGGTTCCATAAATTTAGTGTTAATAAACATTTATTATTTATTAGTTATATAGACATATTCAATTTTATCATTGATAGCTAATTAACTATATTTACTATTACTTTAAATTTTCGGTAATAATGTTAGAGTAAATAATTTTGTTGTAAAAAATATAAGGATATAAAGTTAAGTAATAATTATTATTTTTTAGTTTTGTAACACTAAATATAATTGTATATAATTATTGTAAAACTATGTATTATACAGAATTATACATTAAAAAAAACTTTCTAATCATATTTTAGTAATGCACATAAATAAATGTATATGTTTGTATTTATGTAAATGCAAATACGTTTGTATAAACATATCAATATATAAAATTATTCGAATAATATCAATAATTTTCATTACATTCAATAAAACAAGGATTAAAAAAAATCTTTCGACGACATTAGCATCGAAAACCCGACATAACCGGCATTATATGTTGTTCCTGTGGGATACAACGTTGACACAATTGTTATACAAACCATTATAAAACGTTAAATGATAAAACACTGTTAGCCTGGTGTACATAAATCCTCGAGGGGATACTCATTCTCGTGTTATGTGTGTGTTTTCGAAGTGGTGCAATAGATGACGGAGAGGACCGGTTTTGTAAAATGTGTTTCAATTCATTCATTATAATAAAAAATGTTAAATACATGCTCCATTTTAAAGATAGAATTTATTGTCTTAATTGATTAATATTCATAATTATCAAAAATTTTAATTTTGTTTTTTTTTTAATTTTTGAAAATTATTTTTACATTCTTAAAATGCAATTGAGACTTAAAAAGATTAATCTATATTAATGTATTTTAAGAAAATTTACTGAAAATTTTTAAATATGAATTGATATATATATATATATATATATAAATATATATATATATGTGTGTGTGTGTGTATGTATGTATATATATATATATATATATATACATATATATTAATATATGTGTGTATGTATATATAACTGATTCATAAGTCAAAAAAGTCGGTTTCCAGTGAATCACTAAGCAAGTTTCAAAATGATAAATCATTTTTGTTTTATATTAGGTAAACTAAGATTAAAGTAACTATATAATTTTAAAATAATATCATTTCGATTTTGAAAATTATACTAAGTAAAATAAGAAAATTTATACCTCTCAAGGCATCTAAACTACATTCACATCATATAAACTATCTTTGATTTGTCATGTAGAATATGGCATAGGTCCCTAGCACATATACAAATTTCAAATGTATTATACTGCTTATATATAAAATGAATAAAAAATACTTTATTATGTATTCAATCATTCAAAATTAACAATTAATAACAACCGTAAAATTACCATTTTTTTAATAAATGACACAGAAAGTACAGAACAAAAAATATACTTAAGATGTTTATTAAAGATTAAGGTATTTTTATTATTTTTCATAACTTGTTATTGATCTCTTGTTGTATATATATATATATATATATATATATATATATATATATATATATATATTTATTTATAATTCGTTCGTGTGGGATATATGATACGGATATATGTACAAGTACACATATACATATACAATTATACATATATATATATATATATATATATATATATATATATATATATATATATAATTGTATATGTATATGTGTACTTGTACATATATCCGTATCATATATCCCGTACGAAAGAATTATAAATTGAGAAACAATTTTTGAAAAAGAGAAATAATATTAAAGGTGTTAAATTACAACCAGTATTTATATATTTGTGTAACTATTTTATGAATAAAAATATGTTGTAATGTATACCCGATACTATGAAAACACAGTTTAAATAGATTGTATTTGATTAAAAAAAGGAATATTCGTTTT
Source organism: Acanthacorydalis orientalis (assembly GCA_034766995.1). Classification (NCBI taxonomy): domain Eukaryota; kingdom Metazoa; phylum Arthropoda; class Insecta; order Megaloptera; family Corydalidae; genus Acanthacorydalis; species Acanthacorydalis orientalis. Next base: position 6,116,827 of record CM068320.1, on the reverse strand, counting down.
CTAGTTATACCATTGTTTTATATTATACTAGGTGCTATTATATATATATATATATATATATATATACATACACACACAAATTACTCACTGAAAGTAAATTATTTAAGTAAGCTCATTTGTTCATATAATTTAATAATCAACAGCTTATTATATATGCGGAAATCTACATTAAATGTTTGTTCTTATTTCATTTGTTCTCTAGTTATATTGCTTATAATTTCCGACAAGTTTTGTTTTTTGTAATTTTCCTCTCAGTTTGCGACATTTCCATACAAGCAAAATTATTTACAAACGAGTAAAAGCACAATTGCTAGCGGCTAATATTATTACATAGCGTACATGTCGTTGTATGTTCATATGTCAAAAGTAATTAGTACACACTTATATGCATATATATACATATATGAATATGTTCATATATATATATATATATATATATATATATATATATATATATATATATATGTATATATATATAGCATTTAAATGTAATTCAATAAAAATGATCCAATTCTTAAGTATTCATTGATTATTTTTGGTATAAAATAACGATTTCTAAATTGTTCTAAACATTATAATTGTAGAATTATTTAAATTTCTTCATTAACTTTACACAAACTAAATAATTTCACTAGTTTTTAGGTACTTTAAAAATGAAAACTATTTGTTAAAATACCGAATTTTTAGTGGAATGGATGAATAATGTTTACATCCAAAACATTATTCATCGAAGAAGTGATCGATATTGTAATTTAAACGAAATATTTTAGTTTTTTCCAATATACGTTTATGTAAGTAGATTTTTCATTCTTTCAAAAAAATATCTTTAGTAAAACTAAGCACTGTTTGTGCTACTCTTTGGGAATTCATTTTGTGTTTATTGTGCCAAGTATAATTACCATTATTTCTGTTCCTTCGACTTGATTGATTGATGTAACACACACGTGAATATCGATTTGTATTATTCTTGATTCGTGCATGGTCTTATTTACAGAAAATTTGAATTATTACTAATAAATTTATAATATGATTAAGTAGAAACAAATTATTTGATTTTATATATATATATATATATATATATATATATATAATGAGATAATAAATTATGTTTCTTGCAATCAAATACGATTAAAGCGAGCTATACTAAAGATACTGCATTTTCTTTATGAGTAATTACTATTCCATCATTGATAGATAAATGCTACCTAAATATTATTCTTTTTAGTATAAATCCAAATTATGTTAGAAAAATTGTGTAATTATGTTAGAAATCAATATATAAGTAACAAATGAAAAAATAACTAATAATTCATACCAAGACTCCAAGAAATAATATAAATAAGTAAATTTTTTTTAACAAGATATAATATTATAATCGGAATATATCTACGTATATTATGTATCCATATTTATATATATATATATATACATATAAATATTTAAGTTAACATTTTGGCCAAAATACTGTTTATTTTACATGTAACGTTTAACTAATACTATTTTTATTGATTTAGCATTATTTCGAAAAATAAGAAGAGTTCTCTTCCTGCGTACTTTTTTTAAATATTGTTTTATTTTTAAGTGACATATATTGAAATTAATTTCTTAAAATTAATAAAAAAATGAATTTTATATATAACGTACATACATAAATACGCACGTTCACATATATATATATATAACAACCTCCTTAGATAAAATTATAAATACACCTACTTACGTAAACATATACTCGTATATATATATATATAATGTATATATTTAGAAGGAGGGAAAATTTCTTTGTTAAAATAATAAATAATATAAAGGAATATACATGTTTGTATGTAAATTAACACATATTTAAAATATGTAGAACTTTTTTCTTCATAAAAAAATATTGTCTGTGCTACCAGTTCAATAAAAAAAACGTTTGGATAAAAGTAAATATATATATATATATATATATATATATATATATATATATATATATATATATAATCGTAATTTAGAAACATTTAATTTTTAGTTCTGTGAAATAAAGTTGCTATTTGATTTCTATCTCGGCGATCCAGCAGGTCACAGTACAGTGTCACCAGTTATATTGGCAATACCGATCATTGGATATACGAGCAAACGGGCACATTTGTTTTTGTGTTTAACTGAGCAATTGTTAAATGTTTACAGTACCGGTTCTAGGAGTACTTTGTATCTCAAATATTTACATAATTTTATTTATTCAATAGCACATGTTTATTTTGCGAGTAATTTTAATTGCTTATGTATGTAATACTATTATTATCTAGTTGTTCAGTGGTTTAATTTAATCTATTCATAGCCAAGTAAAAATATTTATGAATGTTTATTAACTTGTAAGGAATATTAGGTCGGTAGGACAAAAATTGTCTTTTTTTATGAATTTGAAAATTATAAACCGCAATTATTTTCAACCAACCTAGTGCTAATTTCTAATTTTTTATTGTATCAACAAAGACATCTTCATTATTTTACATTTATTGTTATTTTTTACAACAGATAGCTTCAATAAGACATATTAAATATGACATTGCATTTGGTATATATAATTAAGGAAATAATCTAATTGTAATTGTGTTGTGGTAGTTTAAAAACTGAAAGTTAGACAAATTGAATATTTTAATATAGAATTAAATTTATTTTTTCCTCAGTAATTTGATTCATTCAGTGGTTTTGTATTACAGAGAAAATTTGTCTCGATAATCAATCTATGCTATAATTTCTACAAAAATGTTTTATGTACATATATATGAGAATATATATATATATATATATATATATATATATATATATGTATATATATATATATATATATCGCTTCAAAATTTACATCGAATATCTCACTCTATTTGAAGAGAAAATGATTCTACCTGTACTCACCTATGGACGTGAAATATAGGTTCTCAATGCTAAAACAATGCAAACGACTTACGACTGCGTAAAAAAAGAATTGAAAGATGTATGTTGGAAACAACAAGAAAAGATAAGAGTAATATAGGATGGATACAAAAAAAAACTGGAGTTACGGTCATATTAAGAAAAGTAGGGTTTAGAATAGAAATGTGTAGGAGATATTGCCAGAAGATAAGATAAGAAAAGATTGCAAGAATCAAAATCAAAATAAATTTTATTGGTCTGACTTCTTATACAATGCCGCGGAGCTGTGCGTTGGATGATAATAAGAGTGGATTCCGGAATATTAGTCTGTGGATTTTTATCCCATATTAAGAAGAATGTAGGTTTAAGGTGCAGAGTATTGGGTAAGCCTAGGAGTTTTGGAAGTCCGGATTTATATATATATATATATGTATATACATATGTTCATATATATAAATAACATTTTTTTAGAAAATAACGAAAAGAAATAAAAGATGTGGTTCAAGGCTTAAAGCAATAAAAATGACCTAATAATATTTTATTGAAAATATCTTGGGTTTCATGTTTTAACTAATTTAAAGTATGGGGCTTCATATGTACCTTCTTGCGTCATGTAAACTATGAAAAAAATTGTGTATCAACATAAACTTTATTTAAAAATGTTTTTGATAAATGCCTATAATCTTTCAACGAAACATTTGTGATCTTTAAGATCATTTATAATTTTTCTAATTTTTAATGTGCAAAATTATTTAAAATTTCGTTTTTGTTTTCAAAAACATACAAAATTTAAATTAAATATTAACTTCATTCGTTGTTTTGGCAGCCACCCTTTTGAATTACTTGATATTATGTTGTCCACTATTACTCTCAGTAAATGAATCATTTGATTATATGATCTTCAAGGTAGAATTAAAATAGAATAGTACAATTAAGTATCTAAATTATAAAGAGATGACATATGTACTAAGAGACTAGTGTGCAAAATAGAAATTCCAGTATTTCAAAAGAACGAAGACTACTAGGACAAAACATCAACAAGATTATAGGTATAAAGCATACAATTATAATTTACTTATTCATTACTTTAATACGTGATCTCCTCAAGGATAGACGGTTCTATCTTTTATGAAAATATCTATTGATTGAAATATATCATAGCTACATTGATTCATACTTTAATATATTTTCTTTTAAAATGTGATAATATAAAACACATTAAAGTTAAATACTCCATCAAAACAAATATTACTCCAAAACATATGATAATTTTGTCATATGATAACAATTTTTTAAAAAAATAGTTCATACAAATAATAATACTTGAAATAAATTTCACTTATTTGTTTTAGTGAAGTCTTTGAATGTTGGGATCGGTTCAATATTAGATCTGGTGTCTGAGTCATTAAAAAATCTCCTGAATACATTTGAATTCAATTAATTGTTTTTAACATCAACTGCTAGTAAATTTATCACTTACATCATAAAATTTGTTTCTTTTCAATACAGCAAATTTACATATTCTTATAATTTGGGTTATTATTAAGACTTTAATCCTCAATATTTTGTTAAATAATCGATTTTTTTCTTTCCAAAATCAATAGTTACTTTCAGGAAAATATACTTCACATTGAATTTATCTTTACATCTCTTTTAATCTTTCTAAGAGGTTAATTATATTTCTATACATTATGTTCAATTTTAGATGCAATTTACTGTAATTTAGTATGTGCAGAGCAAAAAAGTAGTAAATATGTTTGGATGAGGTTTTGAAATATGTGAGATAATTACTAAATTATACAGACATCAAGGATTGACTGAGACATATTCTCTACTTCTATAATCACAACAGGTACCCAAAGTGGTAACCATTATGGTTTAGACACTTCTGATTTTGGCGAACTATTGCATAAACAACGTTGGCCAAAATGACCACTATACCATGTACTTTAGAGTTCTCTATAAGTAGAAGTCACGGAATGTGAAATCTGGAGAACGTGGGAAGGACTCAACAGCAGTTCTTCGTTCTGTCCATTGCCCTGGCAAAATGTCATCGAAGTAAACTCTCACGTCTCGGCGGTATTGTGGTGGTTTGTAGTGGTTGTAAAACAAACCACTAAAAGCGCAATCAACCTTCCATATCTTTGTTTGTGCATATTACACACGGCACCATCGGTTTCGAATTTATCACGAATGTGTGCAATTGTGAGCTGTGTTGATGGTTCTGTTGTAAACTTACACCGCCATTGTCATTGTACATCGCATACATTCTCAAATTTAAAAAAACTTCAAAACAGTATTGAGTTGTTCGAATGATAAACGTGCCTTTACCATTTTGTTTGACTGTCCTGCTGATCGCATGGTGGCTCTAGCATTCGTGTGATTATCGACATCTTTTGTGAGAATATCATACTACACATTGTCGCCGTAATTTGATTCAATAGTGAAGAAAGTCCCTAGATAACCTTTATTAAAGCATGTATAAATATTTTGGGCTCCTATATACCTGTATATTATATATATAATACACAGCTATATATATAGGAGCCCAAAACATTTATACATGCTTAATATATATATATATATATATATGTATATATATATATATATATATATATATATATGTATATATATATATATATATATTTTGATTTTCACTTTTTTTATTTTCTTGGCTGTTTTAAGTGATCCAGAACTGTTGGACACGCCAAACTTTTCTGCAAGCTCTCGAATTGTTGTGCGTGGTTATGATTCAACTAGCATTCAGCTGGTTGTTATATACTGTAAAACGATGCCCGCGAACTTTTTCATCTTCAAGGTTTTCGTCCTCAGCACGGCATTTGGAACCACCATTGTACTGTATGTTCCTTAAGACTACCCACACCAAAAGAATCGTTTAATTGACGAGCAGTTTCTGCTGCTTTACCACCTGTTTTGAACTCATACAAAAAATTGCTCTTATTCGCTTTTTTTGAATCTTTAACTCAATAGCCCAATTTGCAGCAAAATTACTAATCAGGCCAAAATCGATGTTATTTAAGTACAGACAAAAAATGTACTTTAAAATGATATTAACATAAATACGTTGAAATGACACTTTCATTCATAAAGTAAGGTTAGAATTTAAAAAAAATGCAATTATTTTCCTACCAACTTAATATATATATATATATATATATATATATATATATATAGATAGATAGATAGGTAGATATAGATACTTGCATTGGAGAAGAAAGAATTTCAACTAAACATTTGTATTAGAAAATGTATTAATATAGAATTACATTGAATAAAATTAATGTATTTCAATTTTCATTTTTAAATTTTATTCTTATTACCTGAAAAGGTTACACTGAAAAGTACTGCGTACTATATTTAAGAGCTTGCGAAATGTAAAAGATTGAACAATATTATGTAAAGACCATAAGATCATAATGTACAACTGTCTAAAATTTTGAAATGTTAGTAATAAATATTATACAAAAATCGTTGTTAGTGCACAAATACATAGGCATAACACACGTTTTTTAAATTTGTTTTGTTACATTTTGTTTAATAATCATTTGAAATTGTGTTTAAATTTTATATATATAAATATATATATATATATATTGTATATTTGAATTTCTAAATAAATTTTTTATATTCATATATACGAAATACTAGAAAATTTAATGAAAATGAAAGAAATTGAGAGTAGAATGAAAATGCATTCACAACAAATGGTACAAATTATACATATATATATATATATATATATATATATATATATATATATATATATATATATATACACTTAAAACTGAACTATTCATTACACAATTTATTATTCACGAAATGATTCGTTTCTTTATGTTTTACTTTTTTTTACTCCAAACCAATTTAGAAACTAATCTAGAAAACCTACACACCATGAAATTACAAGTCACTAAAAATGAATATTAAAGACAGAGAACGTCACACAAAAAGTCCAAATTTTTATATAAAAATCACCTCGCGTATATCTACAAAAGATATATGAAAGAAAATATTCGAACCATTACGCCTTTCATCAAGATACTGTAGAAAAAAAGATGAAAGCAAAATAATTTCTAACGTTGGAATATTTTTATAGCAATAAGCGTATATACGTAAAAGAATCCATACTTAATGCCTGCAGGTGTATAAATTCTCATAAGTTTTCCTTTCTGATTAATTTGAATTTCTGTCGAGATTTTTAATTTTCATATTTTCATCATTTTGGTCATTATATTTTCGGTATTACATTTATTTGAAACAAAAACAAATTAATTACTATTAAAATATTTTCCAAGTCTGTTCACAAATTAAATATTTGGCTATGTTTGCATATGAGCGAAAAACATTCTTTATTAATTTTCAATATTTCAAAGAAAACTCGAACCAAAAATGTTTTATGTATTTAAAAACATATGTTTACATTAAAATCATTATATTATGTTGGTAGGAAAATGATTGAGGAAATGTATACATATTCGAAGATTATATCGCAATTATTTTTCTACCAACCGAATACATAAATTCGATTTATACTTTATAGTTTATGTAAAAAAATGTTTTTTTATTATAGGATACATATTTTTTATAATTTATAATGGAAATTATATTTTTATTAATTTTAACAAATATTTTCACATTAAAAGGGTTCTTCTCCTTAAATTTTATTATTAATAATAAGAATTTAATATACATATATATATATATATATATATATATATATATATATATATATATTATATTATATATGCATATAATAAACGTAAGTTTAGTCTGGAGTCTATAAAAATCAGTTTCAAGCTATAATCATATGATTTCACTTATGAATATATGGCACAAATTCAAAAATAATATGTTTATTAAAAAATAAAAATTTATTCTTTTTTTCATTATGAAACAAAATTGAAAATTTGAAATTGATTCTATTTTTTAATAGAAATTATGATTGGAATTTTCAATATTTTTACAAGTGCTTGTATATACGAAAATAAATCAAATTGTCAAGTATAGTTTTAGTAATAGACTAAGAAGTATTTTAGATATTTGATTCAGATATCTTGCAACTTTTTAGATGGACTAATTACAATTCATGACAATTTTCCTTGTTTCATAGTTTGTGAGTTGCTATGCTTCAAAAATGTGGCTATATCAGAAATAGTTGGTAATGAAAGTAATAGATAATTGTACATTAGAACAAAGGTTTATATATAATACGGATATCTCTGTTTCTCTCTCAGACTTTTTCCTTGTATTACCTTTTAATTTATTTTTCATTCATCAAATTTATTGATCATTTTGATTGTTGGACACGCGAAGTTAAATGACAATATCATCATCTTCAAGAGGTTAATATGCAAATAAATTAATCTAATTCACCATTTTCACAAATTAATACTTTATTCATACCACAAACCCTATCAAAATTGTTCGATTAGAAATATTCAATAAATTATTATTCGTTGATTATGATTGATTGTCAAGTATGAACATTTTGATGGCAATGACGTCATCTTCAGAGCGTCAAGTTATTGAAAAATCTGAGATCAGATTTTTGTGGCAATGAGATGAAAAATATTTCATTTTTAAGAGTGAATTTAGCCACAGTGTCAACTATTTTTTTAATCAAATATCTTTACTGTACTTTAGTAATGAATAATTTACTATTTTCATTCTGATTTTTTTTTATTTTGCATGGTAAGGAATTGTTAAACTGTAAAAACGAAATTATTTAATTTTTATCTATAGAAAATGTTTTATTTTAATTGAGTATCTTAATAATAAACACTCATATAAACAAAACTAAATAAAATATGTTCTTTTCAGAAGTTAATGTTATTATTAATATAACTTAGGAGAATTTAAATTTATTTTTCCCAATGAGTTTTTTGTCAAGAATTTCAATTTAATTTTAATTAAATAAATACAGCCAACCGAGTGTGTGACAACAGTGGAAACTCTGATATATTTTTATTTATTACAATATAATGAATATTATTATTTACAGCGCAAAATAAGTTTTTTTATTTGATAGTATGTAATAAAAAACATTGAAATCGTTAATAACAAAAATTTATTAAGTAGCTCCATACAAAATTTCTTCTTCTATTCGTGTTCTATCGATCGATGTTTCAAAACCATACAATCGTTGGTAATATTGGTCTCTATTTTAAAAATTAGGAATTTTCTTCTCTAAGACTTTAATAATGAGTCTATACTCTTATCTAAACATTTTCGAACATACACATAATTTATGTTATAAAATTCACCTATTTACAAATGTGTATATGTATATATGTATATATATATATATACACATATACATTAAATTAATTGAATGAATAAATAAATAAATATTTTACTAATTTCATTTTTATTTAAACTAGTTTTGTGTTCATAAAAGCAAAATAACAATTTATTAATTTTGTCAAATGCATCTGTATATAAATGTGTACAAAAAACAAACATACATATACATACACATATGCACGCGCGCTCACACACATACATACACATATATATATATATATATATAAACAGAGTGGCGTAAAAAGAACGAAGAGGTCTTAACAGTGAATAAATTTTTTTATTTAAATGTTATTTTTTCTCGTCTTTTCAGAATTTTATTAATGAAACTTAGGGAATTTATCATAGAAAGACACATGATGGAACAACATACCAAATAATTGGATTTTATTCTGAAAATCGGCGTACAATTTTCTTGACGTAGCGAGGATATCGTCATTATTTTAATGTTCGAACAAGACTATCGAAGTCAATGATTAATCGTTTCGTTGCACGTTTTCGACAACAAGGTGCAGTTAGTAACTCTTCAGAATCTGGTAGACATCGTTCAGCTCTAACGCTAAGACATATATTCGACGTGTTCTCAGCTCTAAGGAAAATATTCGAAGTGTACAGGAGAGTATTGAGCAAAGTTCTGAAATGTTAACTAGAAGACGTAAAACATTACTTGGAATATCTTGGAGGTCATTACAAAGGATTTTTACACTATTAAAAATGTTCCCGTACAAAATCCATCTTGTGCAAGAGCTGAAGCTAACAGATCAGCAGCATCACCTTGTTTATATAATTCGTTTTCGACAACAAGTAGAAGAAAATAATGAATTTATTCATAATTTAATTGAGTGATAAAGCTCATTTCCACTTAAATTGCTTCGTGAACATACAAATCTATAATACGGACTACATAGAATCCAAAAACACTCCATTAGCGACAATGTCATTCACTTGTGTGTATTGTTTATTGCGGAATAACGTTCGGAAAGATTATAAGTCTTTATTTCTTCGAAAATGGAGATGGTACTGTTGTAACTATAAATGGTACTTAATACTGTACAATGATAGAAACATTTTTGAGGCCAGCTGTTGATAATCATCCACATATTTCGTCCCAACAAAATGGAGCCATTGAGTATACAGCAAGACTCGTTATAGAACTTTTAAGAGACATTTTTTCCGATTGCATAATTTCAAGAAACCGCAATTTTAATTGGGTTGCGCGTTCGACTGATTTAAGCCCTGCCGATTTTTTTCTTTGGAGCTACTTTAAAAAACGTATGTAATTTAATAAACCAAAAAATCATCCTGCAGCTAAAGAACAACCTACGAGAAGAAATTCAAGCGTTATGTTCCGAAATTCTGAGAGAAGTGGTGGAATACACACACATTTACATTAGAAACAGTTCGACTTTGTGAAGCCGAAAAAGGGTATCACTTACATGATGTTATTTTTCATGTCTAATTAGGAAGAAGTCTCCATCCTTGTAATACATTCTTTGGAAATAAAAAAAGATGAAAATATAACAAAACAAAAAAATATTAATGTTTTAAAACCATTCCTTCTTTTTACGCCACCTGTATATATATATATATATATATATATATATATATATAAGTAATTTAATAATAAATATTTCTAATTTACTATAAATTAAAAATTATCAGAGACCTCTTTTTATCGAACTAACACAGTACAGACATGTACGAAAATCTATTTTTAGTTACTAATTTATTTTTTGTCTATAGTTTTTACTAGTATATATTTTTGTTTATGCGAATGATTGTATATTAGTGAATTTATTGATCAAACAACTGATAAATTTATTTAATTGGGTATGAAATCAAACAAAGTACGTTTTTGTAGAAATTAACTAAAAGGTATTTATTTAAAATTTTGTGTATCCAAAAATTTCAAAAATGTTACTTCTACATTATTTTATCTGATGCAAATTCTATAATTTCTTTTAATATATATATATATGTATGGTAATTTTTTTCTCATTTCATATATGCAAAAGTTTAATATACTGAAATATTCAATTTGGATACAGAACTATGGCGGTTTATAATCAAAAATTAATTAAAAAATGTTTCGACTATGTTTAAGAATGTTATACATATTCACACATTTCTTAAAATACTCTAAGGAGTAAAATAGATGAGGTTTTTATGTAATGACATACTTGTGCTATTTTTATAGCAAATGAAATGTAATGAAAAGTATATAAAAATACATATACATATTCTGTATTTTTATGTTATACACACAAGCACACCCACACAAACACACACACATACATATATATATATATATATATATATATATATATATATATATATATATATATATATATATATATATATACAAAACTTAAAAATAAGAAAACATTTTTAGTTTTCGGCAATAGTAAAAGGTCAAGTGTATCATCTTTGGCTACATAAAATTTTTTTTGTATATTAGAACTTTAACATATTGAGAGGTTGCCATCGAAATGCGCATATGTGGGAATATAAAATGATCAATAATATTACATTTGATATTTTTAATCAGAAAAAAATTGTGATCTTTGAAGTGGAAATAAGATAATTGGTAAAGTAAAATTTAATTATAACGTATCTTATTAAAAAATCGATTAAAATCTTGGAAAATGAGCAGAGAATTTATTGAAACTATTTTAAATTTAATGCAAGGCGGCTACAATTTCCAAAGTATGATAAAAACAAGAACAAATAATGTATTTTTAAACATTATAAATTTATTACTTCAATTGTTAAACGAGTTCTCATATCGTTATATCATATATATATATATATATATATATATATATATATATATATATATATATATATATATGCTATAGATTCACTAAAAATCACTAAAAATGTAAGATTAACTTCCAGTTTTAATAAAAAAAACAAAACTATCTGTGTAGCAAATTGTCTTCTATTATGTAACTTTCAATTATGTGTTTTTAAATGAATTTTAAATTCGACTGTTGAAATTTTCCAAATATATTTTACTCAAAATATTTCCATTTAAAAGATGCGCACGAATCGAGATTAATAATAGTTCATTAATGCTACATTGACTGAGTAAAGACAATAAACAAATCTTATTAGAGTCCATTAATTTTTTGTGTATAATTCTTAAAAATGCTTACTTGCTTTGTCATACTGCAATATTATTCTCCTTCATCTTGTTCATTCTGAATTTGTTTACCAATTAATTTATTGTCGTTGTTCTTCACAATACAATTGTTAATTGTTTTATTCAAGTCCAAAATCTTACAAAAAATGTTTTACTTTTGTATTTTTGAAGTTATTTATTTTAAGGTTATTATACGAGTACATGTACTTGCTCCAGATTTCAAATTGTCAATAAATTTAGATTAATAATTTTAATTAAGTATTTGAAGTCTTGTAATTTTCTAAAATACACTTTATATATTTTGAAAATTAAATTTTTCACGTAAAACATCACGTTTACTTTTTAGTATTAACTTTACTGACTTTTATGATGCACTGAATATAACTAATGCATACTTTAATTTAGAAGAATTTCATTAGGTAAACTGTAAAATATTACAATTGAAATATAAATGAATAGAACAATGAAATTGGGAAAATAGTGTTCAAGTTATAGAATACATTTTCACAAATGAACTTTTCACCACAGTAGAAACTACAAAAATATTTTTTGTTCGAAAATGTTCAATAATTAATTATTGATTAGTTTTGGTTTGTTGTATATTACATTTCGCTAGCGATTTCGTCTTAGTATATTTGCTCTTGGCAGGCAAGAATAAAGATAATCAATAATAAATTATTAAATATTTTTAATAAAAAATTTGATTTTTAAAGTGAACGAATAATTCTTTTGTGAAATTGATTTAATTTTATTAAGATTACCATTATAATATTATTTGTTGTATAAATAGCTCTTTCAATATTATCATAGAAAAATAACTGGTAATTTTTGAAACTATAATATAAATATTAACTATATATAAACATTATGTTTTTCCAACAGAATTCCTATCTGAACGATATAGATTTACTTTTTTTACAAATAGATGAAATGCAATTTTCCATTACACCTATTACTGACATAAAAGCTATATTTTCATCAATGTTATTATCAAAAAAAAATATATAAATTTATCAACTGACCGTTTTATATTTAATAAATGTATCATTGGTATAGATTGTACAGATTATTTTACCGATTGACATATATTTTCCTATTTTTAAACACAACAAAATTTAATTTATATTTTCATTAAGACAAGTATTCATCTTTATTCATTTATATTAAATGATTTAACATTATATTAAGTTAATGTTTCTAATACATCGGAATTAAAGTATTATATATACATATCTTAAATTTTACTTAAATATTCATTTGAAATACATTTAAATATATATTTGCGAAATAAATAATTTATATTATAATCGTTCTGACAAACTACTTTATCCATATTAACACATTTAGCTACAATATTTATTTAAGGTTAGTACATGCAACGTTCTGATTTATTTTTTTATAATTTATGAACTCATAGTTTTATATTTTTTGTATTAAAATAAAAATAAGAAGTATATTGTAAGAAAATATCTCAACTTTAATGAAAAAAATATGTTAATTATATACTTTGACATTAATGATTGGAAGTGATTGAACATTCTGATTGATAATTCTGTGTATTCATTCGTTCAATGAAGGCCGATTCAATCCAGTACAATAGATAATTCTCTATATTTCATGAAACTGTAGACCAAACGTCAGCAATATAACGTCAACTAGTCAAATTCGTAATACGATCCAATGCGGTTAATTGGGCTGTAAAATTAAATTACTTCCTACATGGTTATCGGGTTACAGTGGCTGTTTATATTGGCCCCGCAACTGAGCCATACGCATAAATGTATCATTGTAGAACATTATATGTTATCAACGAAAGATTACTTTTTGCAGTTGTCCAACATTATTTCCGTTATTAATTTTCAGTGTTTTTAATTCAAATGTAATTTTTCTGTTTTACAGCGAGCCATTTTTTTGTAATCGTTCCATTTTTTTCCGCTGTATAATCAAAAATAAAATTACATAATCGTAGCATCACTTGTTTGACTGCTATATAAATTTTAATTTTTCAGTTAAAAAATTCACAACTATATAAAAAATAAATTTATATATATATATATATATATATATATTAATTATAAATTATTTGCGCGTATTATTAAGAATTGATTATATACAAGTAATCATATATAAGATTAGTTGAGAATAACATTTTATTTTGTATAAAAGATCATTAAATGTTAGCGTATAATTATATACTATTGTATTAAATTAATCATAGTAGTTAGTCTTGAAAAATATTATTAATGGTTTTAAAAATAATTATTAAATGAATTTGGGTTGTTTTTTTCAAAACTTATATCCCTCATTTCAAATGCTTTTTTTGTTTTATGTAATTAATTATATATACAATTGAAAATACAATACAGAGCTAATTTAACAATCGCATATTTATAAAATCTATTCACAAAAGAAAACCTTTTTTGAAAACAAAGGAAACAACTCACAAAAGATACCCTTTTTAATGAATACAAAATTTTGGCTAATCAGACTACTCTAACCGTTGTGCGAATAAAAATAAATACTTATTTACAATACCAGTTTATTTAAAATATCTATTATTTTAAGTTGATTACATTATTTTATGTAGAGAATCATTATTAATTCATTACTTTTCAGTGTTTTTTTATTTAAAACTAGCATATGATATATGTGTTTAAGTTATTTATGTATTTAATTGACATTTTAATTATTTCAGTCTATTTAAACCTGTTTACTTAGATATTGGAGAATAGATATTAAAATTTAAAATTTCTTCTAAAAATCAATTGAAAGTTTATTGTTCAAAATAATGTCTTCCTTAAAGCGCTGAGCAACTTTCTTGTAAATATGAAAATTAATAACTTATATGTTAGTTAAATGTGAACTTAATATTTTACTATTGATATTAAGATTCGATTCCCATATTTGAATCATGTAATTATTAGTTAAACACTCTTCGTTAAACCTAAAATACAAACACGATAATATTTAAAAAAATTCCTTTCAGGTAGTAACATTTAAGTAAAATAATCTCAATATTGGTTTGATATGACATTCATTCAACATCTTTTACGTATACGTAGTTATTAAATTTCAAAAATTAAAAGAAAAATGAACGTTTTACCAAAATACAGATATTTGATGAAATATAGAATATGATAATTTTATTATATTAAACCTCTGCTTTTATATTTTCTTATACAACATTTTGGTATAAAAAATTTAAAAAAAAATAATTTGTACTCGAGTTACAAAATAGGGTTATTGTCGTTATTTTTGTAAGAATTTGATTCAGATGGGATTAGAAATATTAAACGTAATGCTAATATAAATTATTTTTAGAACAAAATTATAAATTATGAATTCAAAAGAATTAAAATTTATATAAATTATATATTTGAAAATATAATTATACATATTATATTATTTATTTTATGAGTGGTCGATGGATAAAGATTCGTTTGAACTTTATTTTTGTGTTTAACCTGTAGATCGATTTATGATGTTCAAATCAGTCATAACTAGTCATGTAATAAAAAATGACATACTGTTTGAATAAGAATTATTTTATAACTAAATATGAAAACAATTTGAAAAGTTCGCAACGTAGTTACAGATGTTGATGCTTTGTTTAAAACTTTTACTGAATTGTGTTTCTAGACCTGTTTTATGAATATTTGTGAAATGCTAAGTCGATCCGATAAATAGATTGTTGTAAACAGTTATTTAAATGAAGTCATCTGAATGTATTTTTAAAATGGATAAAATTTAACATAATTGAAAGTATTTTTGTTAAAAACGGTTTAACATCAACAGACCCTTATAACAAGAAAAAAATGTCCTGATATTGCACTTCATTTACTACTGTAAAAAAATGGACTGCACAATTTAAACTTCGTCGTGCAAACTTCGAAGATTCTTTAGGTCAAGATAGCATCGCGAACCAGATGGTGAAGAACCTTCCCAGACTCACCATTGCGTTCCTCGTTCGCGTCTTCAACGCCTTCATGGAGCTGAATCATTTTCCTCGGCACTGGAAAACTGCCAAGGTCATTACAATCCCCAAATCCGGTAAACCCAAATCCAATCCCAATAACTACCATCCCATTAACCTCGTACTTGCCCTCAGTAAGCTTAACGAGTGCATCATCCATTCTCGTGTCCAGAAACACCTGAACACTTCCAAAATCATCCCCCCTGAACAACTCGGGTTCAGGAAACGACATTCGACAACACATGAACTATCCAGGATCACCAGATATGTTACTGTTGACCTGAAACGCAGGCGTCCGACCTTACTTGTCTCACTCGACATTGAGAAGACATTCGACTCGGTCTGGCTTGACCACCTTGTGTAAAAGCTGGTCCAACGACTTTTTCCTGTCTACTTAGTCAAGACTATCCATTCACACTTGAAGCAACGGCAATTCTACGTTGCTTTGGACGGTGCCTGTACCGATCTCCCTCCCATCCCTGCAGGGGTACCCTAGGGAAGCATCCTGGGACCACTTTTTACTTTCTACATCCATGACTTCCCAAAACTCCGTACCAACGTCAACAGGGCCTTTTACGCTGACGACAGAACCCTTTTCATATCTTCCTATAAGAACTCTATTATTACGGCCATCAATAACATGGAGGCTGCTCTCGCTCAAACCAGCGCTTATTTCGAAAGAAACAAGATACGCGTCAACAGTTCAAAGACCGAGGCTATCATTTTCTCCTCGGGCAACGCCCAAAAGCACTGTATCAAGTTCCTGGGGGATGTTATCCGCACATTACACAAACTCAAATATCTGGGATTCCTCCTAGACAGCAGACACAGCTTTGCCGCCGCTGCCAATGACAGAGTGGCCAATGCGGTAGCAGCAAAATTCCGTCTTCATACCATCCTTAAATCCACCAACATTCCGCTTGCAATCAAGATCCACATATACAAGGCCTACATTCGATCCACTCTCCTGTACGCCATTTTTGTGTGGATGCCCATCTGTAACACCTACTGGAGGAAGCTGCAAGTCCTCCAAAACAAGGTAAATCACGGACTTGCCGATCGACACTCCCATCACGGAGCTGCTTCGTCTCTGCAGCCTAGAAACTATATCCGACTACGTAAACCACACTTACCGGACTTACTCAGCAAGGTGCGACAAACACATCATTGCACACGTCAGGCGCACCATCGCCGTAGTTCCACGGACGAGGTGGACCCTCTCCAAGACGCCAAGGAAGAAGCGGCTTCCACATGAAGTCCGTCTTTGAGACGCGTATCCTGCGCCTCGCAATGTGTGTGTCAAAAACTAAAAACATTGACATAGACTGCTAACCCCAGTGCAGTGAGTGCCACAAACATTACCTAGCTAGTGCTGTGTTAGTGCGTGACTAGTTTACACCCCATATTGCGAAAAGACGACTTCGCTCCCAGACCTTGCGTTGGGAATCTGTTTGTTGTTTGTTTATTTTGTTATCTTTAAATCAAGTCTGCCTGCCTGTCTGAATGCCATTTCTGATGCACGTCTGCTGAATGAATGTATATTGGTTTATTGTCCTTCATGACTTGTTTGTTGCATGTTAGTTTTAGTTTCTAAGTTTTCTGTACTTTTTGTATTTTGTATTTAAATGTACACTCCAGTCACCGGTTTTTTTGAAACTTTTTTCCCGGCATTCCAACTCATAAGCTCACCAAATCCTCTGTACCTAACCCTGTCTTCCTTCGAAAACCGGCTTAAAAGCCAAGCATTAGCCGCCGGACCCAAACACTGCAGCAATATTTTCAATCAATAAAATTATTTTTGATTTTGAACTTCGAAGATGACCTGTGTAGTGGACCCCCAGAAAAGTGCACGATGTTGTTTTTGACAATTGCAGAGTAAGGGTGTGTGAAATTGATAAAGCTATGAGTATCTCAGATGAACGCACACTTTTTATCCTAACCGAAGAATTAGGTATGAAAAAGATGTTAGTAAGATAGGTGCCGCGTTTACTGATAATTGAGGAAGAAGTCAATTAAATGCAAATTTTTCAAGTGTTTATTAAGATGAGAAAAGGCTATGCTTTGTATTTTATGGGATACTACATCGAATATTGGTGATGTATTATTTTCTAAAGGGTAAAACGATAACAGGAAAGTATATTGGCTAACCATTTGAAGTAACTGCACGAAAAAAATTGTAAAAAAGGCAGAGTTTATCACATAAAAAAATTTTTTCATCAAGGTAATACAAGTGTCCGTACAAATGTTTTCGCCATGGAAAAAATCGCAGAATTAGAGTACGATTTATTGCCCTATACACGATATTTTACTGATTTAGCTTTGTCTGACCTCTCTACTTCTAACCTCAACAAGTTTCTTGATGACAAATGATATTCTTCCAATAATGAGCTGAAGCGACGGTAAACGATTATTTTGAGATCATTGAGCAATATGACTTCCGAGGTGGGATAAAGCCACTAGAATATCGCTGACCAAAGTTTATTGAACTTCATGGAGATTATATTGAAAAATTAAAATATTTTTAAAAAGATAAGACAGTTTTACATTATCAGGTCGTGAACTTTATAAATTTCTCTCGTAAATAAATTGAATAAATCGATATATTAATATAAGAAATATTTACGAATACTTATGACAAATAAATATCAGAAGTTGTAGATAAACAGAGCGTTAAAAATAATAATAATGACATAAAAATATGAAATTTATTAAAAAAATATTCAATCTAAAGAAAATATATAATTTGGGAAAGTAAGTGGAAATTTTGGAATTCCCGCAATTCCGTTGAAGCATATGATAAACGGCTGCATACTACAAAATGTTTCATTAATACCCACCTGTTTTTTAATTTCAAAGAATAGTAACAAAAGAATATATAAATTGACTAGTAATCATCGTAAAATTGAAAAGATGTGAGTTTTTAATATTTTACTTAATACAATTAAAGTAAATGCATAAAATAAATCTAGAAAACTTTCTTAAATTAGGAAAAACACTAAAAACCACAGCACAAACCTTTCTCGATAGGCGGTATAAATAATTATATACTATTGAAGGGATTTATGCCATGACAAAATAATCACTAAGAAAAATATTAAGAAACAGATCACAGTTTAAGAAAAGCAAATACATCTTTTAAGTTATTTTTAATAATCTTCATATAAATAGCATTTAAACTTCTATTTACTTCTCGCGTATATTATAAATAGGATAAATGTATATTCTTTTTATATGAACGTATTTGCAAAATGAAGTCTTCTATTTTGTAAAAAAAAACAATGGCAAAGGTATGTTAAAATCAATAGATATTTTAAAGGTTAAAACTACAAAATGTAGAATTAATAATAAATTTTAATTCAAGTTTTAAAAAATAAAAATATTATAGAACGATTACATTTCTAATTCGGAAAGATGAAAAACAAAATATTTTCAAATATAGTAGTACTTATATACATATAATTCGATGTTTAAGAAAGAATTGAAAAGTAAGAAAAAAAATTAGGAATAATGAAATATACATATACTTGACTGATTAGTATTTATTTTTTTGAAGTTAAAAACAAAAATGAAACTTGAAAATAATCTACAGTTAATCAAATAATTAAAATGTTTATGCATTTATATAAAATTATCCATAAAATAAATGTTTATACTAAAATAATAAATTTCCGTGAACATCTATAATTTAATTTTTTGTACAAAATATAAAATATTCCTGTCAATTTAACAAAATTGAATTTTCTTGTACGCACAATAAACTGTTTGTACAATTTATATATATATATATATATATATATATATATATATATATATATATATATATAGTTACACTTTCTTTCTGTTTTATAAATAAAGTATTTTTCTCTTTGCAACTTTTTACTCTAGTCATATAAATAATCATCATATCAACCTTGGTTCTATACCTGATAAAATATTAATTTAGTAAGTGCAGAATTAATATTTGATTTGTTTTTAGAACTAATGAAAACTTATTTTTACAATTTACCGTCTTTTTATATAAAAAATATAATTCCATTGTAAAATTTCTAGTAAACATTTTAAAGGGAATAGTTCAGTTCAAATTATGAAAACAGTTGTTCAGTATTATCGATAATTATTCAGTATAAGTACAGCCATCAACATGAGTCAATCCCTGAGGGATCGTAAAGATGTATACACTATGGAAATTTCAGATTTTGTTGTAATAGCTTAGTTAAATAAGATACAGAGTTTCGATTAATAATTACATTACTTTCATCTTACTAGTTTAGTGCCACACTATTATATTATTACATTATCATATCTTTTTATAGAATATTTAAAACAATATTTTAATTTATAAAATGATTAATTAATATTTTATGTGCTAAATCATAAATGATTTTTGTCATATTAAAAACTTAAGAAAACCCTTATAGACTATTTTTCTGTATACCTTCAACTGACAAAGTAAAATTATTTATTAAATTCAGAGATGTTTGCGTTCTTATTATTTTAATCAATTGATATATACATATATATATATATATATATATATATATATATATATATATATATATATATATATATATATATATATATATATATATATATATATATATTTAGAGACATATTTTTTGCTAATACTGGAGAATCAAGCAATGCAGTTTTTCTAATATTATTATATTTTTTAAGGGGACCCGGTGGTCTAGAATTTTCGAAAAATCGATTTTTTTTTCGAAAGTATAGTATCTTAAAAATATACTGTTAAAATTTGATGACGAAATTCAGAGTATTTCGGGATCTACAGCCCATTAGAAGGTCAGGTAGGTTTCTTGAGAATATACTTGCTTGAAACTTTAAACGCGTTTATCTCGAAACTACTTTTTTTCGTCTTGCGGGGGCCAGAAAAAAAAACTACTTGACCGATTTGTCTGAAATTTTAATATGTTATTCTGAATAGTTCTAGCTAATATTTTCCTATAAACTAATAGTTTCCGTAAAATATTTATATTTTTTTTATTAACAAAACTTTCAAAAATACTGGTCGTTTTCAAACTTGTACTTTTGACTACGCGCCATTTTGTCAAATTTTTTTTTTTATTCTACTTCCTGCGATAGCTATACTTATACTAATTAAAAATTCGTCAATTGTTTTATTTCAGATCAGAGGGAGAGATAAATCATCATTCACCACGCAATACCATTTTTTTAGAGAGGGAGAATTCAGCATCATTTTTCTAATTTAAAAAAAAATTTTTTTTTGTCTTTATTTTCATTTTTGTGTAGTTTATTAGTAATAAAATAAGTGTAAAAAAATTTGAAAGCATTATTCATTACCCTCATATAGAAAAATTTTTTTTAAATAGCTTAAATTTTAGGCCGCTAGACCACCGGGTGCCCTTAAGTTATATGTTTACAAATTCACAGTAATATTTAACTGTTTACATTCATTGCATTTTCAAATTTCTGATTAATTAGATTTTTTGTTTATACTTCTATATGTTGTTATATTATTATTTTGTAATTAAATAATTTTTAAAACTTATATTTGATTAAAAATATTTATTCTATGACTGTTAAGATTATTTATATTTATTATTAGGATTACTCTAATTACTTTATATTTATCATTAGTATCTCATCGTCTTAGCACGCAAATAAGATATATGTATTATACTATGATTTAGTTATCATCATTAATCATTTTAATCAAACTATCATAACAGTTATAATATCTACTTAAAAAAACTAACTCGAAAAATAATATCGTAATATAACATGAAATAGAATTAGTAATATACAAACTGTCTCATTATGTGCACATAAAATACAAATTGTCATTAAAAATCAAATTGAGATGTCACATATATTTAAATTTTACTTTTCTAAAAAATTTACAGATGGTACAATTCTTCCAAACGATTGAAACAACTAGTAGGTACCCGATTGAAGATGGTTAATTTTTACTAGCACTCCAAATTTCCGAGTAGAATATTAGGAGAAATAAGAATATTTTTCTTATAGAACTATTAGCTTTATAGTGTAAAGAAGTAAAATGAAGATAGTAATATAACTTGGTTTTAAATAATTGTTTACACTTATCTTAATATAAACTATATTCATAATTATCTATATAGTTTACTGAAAATGTTATTTGGTGCCATTCTATATATATATATAATATATATATATATATATATATATATATATATATATACGAAATAAAATTTACAAGCACATTTGTGGGTATATACTAGGTAAATCTATAACTCATCAATTACTTTCGATGAGGTTTTACTTTGACCATGATAGCGGAGACATGTTTTCTTATTGTTTTCTGTAGTGTGGATTGTGAAGTTATTCTTTGGTCAACAACTATAATGTTTATTGTTAAGCAAAATGGTGGAATTTGCACTTTCCGAAGAAACTATATGCCATTGTATGCTATTTCATTTTCCTTTAAGATTTAATGCAACGACAACAAAAATATTTGATATTTAGGGAAATATATTGTAGTTTAATAATTGCCAGGATTAGTTTTTAATTTTACTGCATGTGATTTTGATTTATCTGATATTTTTTGAGGTGAACAACCAATAAAGTTTCATAATAACGTCTTAGACTTATTAGTTAAATTTCACCAAAAATTAAGCTGAAGCGAGTTACCATGTTATTTGGATCCACATGATCAATTATACAAGAAGACCTATATGATATTGGCAGGATTGATAAAAATAAATATGGTTTTAGGCTAATTATTGAATGGGAATAAAGATCATCGACGAATATTTTGCGCTTTACTACTAAACTACATTGTATAATTATTGTTCTTTGATCCGACTAGTCGCCGGAGATAAGAAATGGTTTCTTGATTCGAATGTTTAATGCTCTAAATAGTGGATTTGTGTGAAGGAAACATTGAAATCAATTCCTTAACAATACATGTATTTGCAAAAAAAATTGTACATTTGGTGGTATTGGATTGGCATACTCCATTACATGTTGTTATAGCCTGAAGAAATAATTACGGCTTATTCATACTGTCACCAAATACAATAGTTAACGAGTACGTGAAAAGTAAACCGGCTGTATTCCACAGAAAAAGCGTCATTCTTAGATACGGCAAAGAAAATATAAGATGTAGTTTAAATGAGAAGTTTCATTACACCCACTATGCTTTCCATATATATTTCTTCATTGGATAATAAATAGGGCACTCGTTGGCAAATAAATATCTTAAATCCTAGAGTCTTCTTTTACATCACAGTGATCATTTTTTTCAAGAAAGAGATCAGAAAATTACACTGATACAATTAACTGTCCTTGATAATGATAGTGATCATATAATTTACTAAGAAATACAAACTTTTCTAAAACTTAAATTTTCTTCTTTTTATAAAAATAATTGTTTATTTGTGGGTACTACTAATACTCAAGAAAAAAACATACATATATATATATATATATATATATATATATATGTTTGTATGCATATATATATGTTGTCGGCAAAGTCCGACTTTACCCAGCCGCCATCAGTCAAAGTCCGACTTTGACTAGTCAATATACATATATATATATATATATATATATATATATATATATATATATATATATATATCTTGAATTATAAAATTAAAATTAGATCACCTTCATCCTCACCGTCACCCTTTTTTAACCCGAGCAATCACAGGTATACATCCCTGAGTAGAGGTTCTACTTCGGACTTTGACCAGCAGCGGGCGGGCAAAGTCGGACTTTGCCTAATCGTGGAACTTTGCCTGCGACGTATATATTAAACTACTTATTGAATATATAATAAAATGTTTTAGTTCCAATTTGAAATTTATTCTTATTAGTTTTCTTATTTAAAATTTGTTAATAATTTTTGTCGCTAAATATACAAAACGAAAATTTTCTTAATTTATCAGTTGCAAATTATAGCAGTATTCATGAAAAAACGCCCTTTTTTATGATGAATAAAATGGAGATTTGATATTTCTTTAAAAGTCAAATTTCGTTTTTTGTCTCTGCCACATTGTATTTTTTCTAGACCTTTTAGGCAGAAAATTATTTACAAATATTACTTTACAAGGAAGTGAAACTATATTTAATATAAAAAATCAATAAAATTGCTTTTTATAATTATTTGTATATATATATATATATATATATATATATATGTAAATATATTGTTTACCTTTTACATACATTTTATTTGGACAATAATAAAATTTATATAGGAAATGAAGAAATTGTATATGGAATTATTACTCCCTGTCTCTCTCTCTCTCTCTCTCTCTCTATATATATATATATATATATAATGCATATGATTTGAGTAATAAGGTATGTTATGGAAGGAAAATATACAAATAATTTTGTCAGAGATGACAAATGATGAACTACAAAGCTATAATTCTATTTCCAATCAAAGAACATTTGTAAAAATATAATAAGAAAAAGCAAAAAAATATGTACTATCCAAAACAAATTTATATAAAATATGAGTTTCAGCAAATTTAAGCAAAATGTTTGTTTGAAATTTATATTTCATAAATTATTTATGACACGATGATAATAATATATAATGGACGCATAATTTTGCTCTACATGCTCCAAACATATTAAAATGTACAGTCGTGAACTTTATATTTTGACATATCGATGATTATGCAATAAAACGAATGATTTGAAGTATTTTGCGCCATAAATCAATATTTATTTCATTCTACAGGAAAGGATCTGTTGTGAACTTTTTGACAGTTGTAGATTTATGTGCATGCATGTACGCATATGTTTCAGTGCGCATCTGCGGATTCATCCTATTCTATGAACTATCGTCTTTTCACAAAAATGGCATATTCGTCTTGAATATTTATTTGAAATATTGCATATTGGTGACGAATACACACCTCCTGGCTGTACATCATCCCAGAGTACACATAAATTTTGTATGAAATATCTGAAAAAAATACACGAGCAATATATTTTATAATAGCTAGATTTTTTTTTATTAGCTCAAATTTTTGATTTATTGCTGTCGATATGAATTCGTTCTATATAATGAATTTTAAATATTCTGTCATTTTAAATTTATTTTAATAAAAGAGAATATACGGAGACACTAATAAATTTCAATAAAAGTTCACTCCATTATTTTCTTTGTACAAGATTAAAATATAAGTTATTAATTTCATTTTTTATTACCCTTGTGCTTTCACTATAAATTATTCTTCAACATAATTGATTTTATTAAATATCAATATTTCACAGAGTGTATAATGTAAGAACATAATACAATTACATTATGCAGTCGTTAGAAAATATGTTGTAATGAATAAGATTATCATTTTAATATACGATGACACAGTTAATAAACTTCAATCAAAATTGCATATATGTATATATATATATATATATATATATATATATATATATAGTACACGAATATGTATATATATACATATAGATATATATATTTGTGTACAAAAGTGTGTTAATGCAATTTCATAATATAGTGTGTCTATAACAGGATATAGTTTTACTTACAATGAATAACAGAAATGATTAAAAATATTTTTGCAATCAATCACAAGATATTTTCAAAGTATTAAGTCGGTAGAAAAATAAATGTGGTTTATGATTTTCAAAATCATATATATTTTTAACTTTTTTGATTTTCCTGGCTGTTTAAGTGGTCCAGAACTGTTCGATAACTAACGCCTAACTTTTGTGCAAGCTCTAGAAATGTTGTGCGTGGTTCTGATTCAACTAAAGCCTTCAGTTGGTCGCTATAAACTGATAAAAAACGCCCGTGACCTTCTTCACCTTCAAGGCTCTTGTCCCCAGCACAAAATTTTTGAAACCACCATTGCACCTCACGTTCTTTAACAGTACCCACACCAAAAGCATCGTTTAGTTTACGAACAGTTTCTGCTGCTTTACCATCCGTTTTGAACTAATATAAAAAATTCTCTTATTTGTTTCTTTTCCATTTTCAATTCAATAATCCAATTTGAAACAAAATTAGTAATAAAACCATAGTCAATGTTACCAAAATACAATGTTGAAAAAAGTACTTTAAAATGTTATTAAGATGAATACGATGAAATGTCACTTTCACTGAAAAAAATAAGGGTAGAATTCGAAAAACAAAAACCGCAATTGTTTTCCTAGCAACCTAATATAATATGAATTTGTCATTTCACTGTTACAAATAAACAAACATATATAAGTTATCAAATTGATTTTTAATTTTTATGAATAAGAAATAAAACTATTGTTAAAATAAATTACGAATACTATCATATGTTCCCAAATATATTTAAATTAAGATAGATTAATATGAAACATACACAAATATATATATATATATATATATATATATATATACATAGATATATATGTAACACTAAATATAAAATTTAATTGAATTTTTCTTTTTACTGTAAATTCACAAGAAAGTAGAAGATGACACAAACTTCGATAGGTTAAAGATGGATTGAATTGATAAATAGATAGATATCTGGGGTTTAGTGGCACGCCGACAACTAACGTCATTAGCGTCTGAATGGATGGAATAGATTAGAGATACAATTACAGGCAAAAGCATACAAAATTCAAGATATATTCACTTCTTAAATAGCAACAAAATTTGCAAATAACATTTATGACAAAATGATCTTTAACATTTATGAATCTTACAAAATGTTCTTGTTACGACATTTCGTCTTAATTTATGTATTTATTATTATTTATCATTAAATTCGAATATGAAAATGCTATGATTTAAAACGGATCACAAAAACTTTTAAATTTAAGTGAAATTATTTGTCAAAATATAACTAGTAACAATTAAATATAAATAATAAACGTAAATATATTTTATATTTATGAAAATTTTCAATCTTAAGTGCTATTAATTATTAAATTTATTATACTTTTACTGATGAATGTGACAAAAATATAAAAATAATGTCATGGTTCATAAATTGACAGTTTTCCGGATAGTATTAAAATTAGTTACAAGATAATACAAGAAAAATATGGAAGACTAAAACGAGTTACATATTTTCTAAAAAGCTATATTTTTGTTTATTATATTGAAACCGGTAATAGATTAACTACCAGTTGTTCTTAATGTTGCCATATTTTCACTCCCTATTAATTAGTGAACCATTAAACAATTAAAATTTAAACGTTATATAATTAATCGTTTTAAAATGGTATAGGTAAATTTAATGAAATATTACACTTACTTCTCTGTTTATAAATTTTAGTTAAAAATTTCATAATATTCACAGTTTTTGTAACTTTTTTTTATCTTATATTCGATCATGTGATTTTTTACTATAAGATCACGTTTAAAAATATTCTGTCTATTAAAATATAAGAAAATCGATTTAAAATTTTAAATATATATATATATATATATATATATTAAATAGAAATAAAGAAATATCTTAGAATTTTCGTCAAATTTTTGTAAACTGTTTTCCATATGTCACAAAATTGATTAATATATTTTCTTATTTTACATGAATTTTCGTACCTCAGAAAAACTTTTGAGAAAATTACCTTAAAAATGAATATTTCTATATAAGAAACCTACTTTTTGCACATTTTTTACATAAAAACAATAAATAATATTTAATTGTGAGAAACAATTTTATTAATTGTGGCGAAATTATCACTGTGGAAAGCAGGGGAGAAATGATCACTGTAATGATGAAATGCTCAGTTTTTGCTTACCATATATTTAAAATATATTATACGAGTATACAAAATATATGTAGAAATATTCTAAGAGTGACTTATTGAAGGGAATAAACATCCTCCTAACGAAATTTATTTCTTTAAGTAATAATCAAAACCGTCAATGTCATTGCGTAACAGTTTTTTCGTGTTCTAATTGGTTGATGGCGATTTCATGGCCTCTGTTCTGATTGGTTGACATCAGTCACATGTATGTAGCTCTATTAAGATATACAATGAAAGGGGTGTATACGATTTCAATGCAAAACTGATGGCAATTATTCAAAAATTGTATTCACTGAATCTTTAGAGTAAGAAATTGTTACATATTTTAACATTGTATTTTTTTGTTAATTTTTAAACTTTTTCAATACAAATTTTACGACTCACATTTTACTCAGATTATTTGAGCGTATAATTTGTTAATTTCTGTTATTTTTTAGGGGAGAGCGACCATCAGTGTGTGAGTTTCGAATCCCCCCTAGGGCTGAGTGAACGCAGCGAGCAAGCGGCCGACCCCGCTTCATTATAATAATAATAATTTTAAAATATCATATTTTCGCTTTCATAAGGTTTTAATAGCCTTGTTCTGAATGATTTTGTAATAGTTCACTTACATAATTTTTATGAAAGAAAAAATAAAAATCCACGCCTTACAACAATTAATATATTTTATAATTCGAACTACCGACAATAATTAACTCAATACACTATATTAATCATGCTTTTTATTTTATACTTTAGGAAGCGTATTTAAAGTTTATATTATCTAACTGATTTTTATTATTTTTTAATTTTAAATTCTACAGACTTAAAGGAATTATAGACTGTTAATATATTAATATATTTAGAATCTTCTTAGTTAAAATTTAAAGGATATACATATATATTATATATATATATATATATATATATATATATATATATATATATATATATATATATATATAGAGAGAGAGAGAGAGAAAAGAAAAAAGAGAGAGATGAGAAGACTTATTTATATTTCATTCTTTTAAAAACTAACACATTTTATTTTTTTAATATTCCACTCAGAAATATTTAATTTTATAACGCACAAAATTACATTTATTCGCATTATTCTAATTTTTGGAAATTGTCGACAATGTTTAATCATATATATATATATATATATATATATAATTATATATATATATATATATATATATATGTGTGTGTGTGTGTGTATATGAGTTAAAATGTAGTTTAATATCAATTTGTTAGTCCAATGTAATTAAAAAATAACGTTCTATTAAATGTAATAATACTCAATTTCATTTTAAAAGGCTCATTCAATAACAGATTTATGAGGTACTTTTAGAGTACCGCGAAGAAATATACTTTATATTATATAAAATCAAATCTAGTACGTAACGTACATAGAAACATAATGTAGCATAACGTAAAAATATCTTGTATATATATATATATGTATATATATATATATATATATATATATATATATATATATATATATATATATATATATGAATGATCAAATAAACCTGTAGTCATCCTTCGTAAAATGAATAAATGTGTTTCTTGAAAAACACCTCTTGATCATAAATATATTACCCACGTCAAATTCTTAGTCAACAATGGCCTATAATTTTGTATGATTTTTAAAGTAAAAGTTCAACATGTTTTTTCAATTATACAACACGTACCTAAGTTAAGGATAGTGCATTTGATATTACGTTTCAGAAAAAATCGTCTAGACTACTATAGTAACATAAAATATAAGACGCAAACGAGAAGCATAAACTAAAACAGTATAAAAATATATTATTCGTACATTGTAGGCTTGGGACACACACATTTTTAAAAATTATATAATATATAATGTATATATATATATATATATATATATGTATATATACATACAAATATATACACTTTTCTATAAGTAAAAATACTCCTCCTCCTCCTTCTCCGTGATTTTTATTCGTTCTCTGATTGGTTGATATCGGTCATGTAGTCTTTGTTTTGAGTGATTAATATTAATACATGATCAGTATTATGTTTCACGGTGTACAATAAAAGAGGTTGTACGATTTCAGTGTAAAACTAATAAGATATTTTTTTAATACTCTAGTCACTGAAGCTTTAGAATAAAAAAATATTAAAAATTTTAAGACTGTATTTTGTTACGTTAATTTTTATAAACTTCTCCAATAAAAAAAATACGACACATTGTACGCTGATTATTTTTGTGCATTATTTATTAATTTCTGTTATTTGTTACCGGGGGTGAGAGCGTTAGCGATGCTCCCCCCCCCCTCTCTGGAGGTTGGCGATCGCAGCGGTTGGAGGCTGAATCCCCTAGTAATAAACATAAACATCATTTATTATTTTAACAGGAATGCATTTTTTATAATTATAATAGTAATTTATATTAGAGGAACTGTATATACATTTATTAAAAAAAAATATGAAATTCAAATTTATAAATCGTATATATTGTATATATATATATATATAAATAAACATTAATATATTAATGTAAATATTGTATGTATATATATATATATATATATGTATGTATGTATATATATATACATATATATATATATATATATATATATATGTATGTATGTACATACGAGTATGTATGTATGTGTAAATATCTAAAAATAATTCAATTTTTCAGATAAACTATGTTCTTAATTACGGAAAGTAATATATTTTAAACTAAAAAAATTTTTTTAATTTAATGTTGAACTCAAAAACAAAAATTCCCATTACTTATAATTATTAAATATTATATTTTAATGTTCCAAACAATTATAATAAAAGCTTATCGGGAACAGTCTTTCTAAACAATATTGATAGTAATAAAGAACATTAAGGTGATCTGATTTTACATTTTCTGATAGTACAAAGTATCCTTTTTACTGAACACCGAATCGCGAGTAAGTACAGAGACATGAAGTGAAACGCACGTAATTCCTTTTAGTCCATTTGCTTTGATCTTTCAAGAGAAAAACGCACGAGTAAACATCATGGTAAGAATCACGATGAATTCGACTGAAGATACAGTATATATTGCAAAGCTTTAAAGGAAAGCCAAGCTTTCCACATCACCTCTCAAATATGTCCACTGATTTGCTTTTTGCAAACTATTACCCAAATTGAAGGTATCTTTAACAGTTTTTTTAGATTTCAAATGAATGCATTTTTGTGGATGTTCAATTAAGAATTTCAGATTATTTTCAACATAACAGTTTAATTCAACTGTCTGCTCCGAGATTCATGTGAACAGTTTAAAATGATTATTCTATAAAGGAAATAGCATCATCTCGTTTTATAGTTAAGGGATGATAGACAAATTTTATTTCAGTGAATTTAATAACAATAACTACAAACATTTCTTATAGAGAATTTTATTTAAATTTTAAATCTAATATTTAAAGAAAAAAACAATTTATCTTTTGAAAATTCATTTGATTTTTAAATTATTTTATTATTAATGAACATTTTAAAATAATTCTACTCGAACATATTTTTTTAAAAAGACTGTTGTCTTCAATTTTAGATATTAATTTTCTATTAAAACATATGACTTATCTTTTAAGTAAACTTTTGGTTTTTGTTATATTAACGTGTCATATTTAATTTTGCAAATATAACGATGTGGTAATTTTAATTGACGTTTAATGTAAAGTATGTTACAGTTATTAAGTGAAAGACCCCTTTGAGCTTTATTTTGTAACTAATATTATAAAAATAAGTAGATGTTTTATCAAAGTGTTGTAGCTTAGTGGTTTGCATGTCGAACCACAAAGTGAAGCAAGTTTTTGACATATTTCATCTTTTAATTAAAAAACGATTGTGTCGTAATTTAATTAGATTATATTTTAATAATAATTCAAAATTATTAAATCATGTGGCATAAAATTAAAATTTTGTGTACATTTTATATTTACAATGTAATTAAATATTATATATTTCTTTACTGCACCATATTTTAAGGATCAACTATTACCAAATAAATAAATTTAAATTATTGACAACATTTTATAAAAAAATACAACTGATTTGTTGTATAATCTATTTTTGTTTCGCGCGTAAAAGATGATATATCGAAAATGTTTCTCTTCAATAAAATATTTTTCTCGGAGACAATTATTTTTATTGCAACTGGATATTTTTTTATATTAGAATTTACTTATTAGTATAGAAATATGTTTTTTATAAGAAATTTTTAAATTTATTTAAATAGTATAAAATTACAGTACAGTTAATTTAAATCAAATATTCATGATGAGATGAACACGTTCGTGGACAAGACGGTTGTAGCCGTTTTACGTTTTAAGTGCTCCAGAAACAAAACGGTTACAGCCGCTCTTGTTATACGTATTATTCTGTTGAATAATGATATTGTGTCCCACAATGAGACACTGTTCTCTTTTCAATGTCCTAGGATAGATAACAAATTTAAATTATCACATAGATGTCACTGAGGTTTGGTACAGAGATTATAGTCAGTGTTCGATTGTTTCAATGAAAAAAGGTAAGCTTTTAACAATACTATTTTTTAATAGTTAAATGAATTAAACATTATACATTCATACATGTTTTGTAGAAGAAACCGTTAGACGGCTGCAACCATCTTGACCCAGTTTGCAGAAATCAGTGGTAAAAAAAACAGTATAAAAATGTTAACTGATATAAAAATATAAACTACAGGTTTTGAAACGTTGTCTAGTTTCGTGAAACACTTGAGTTTCTACGCACGGTTTTAATTTAATAAAGTGTCTGCGAACGTGTTAATGATTGGTACAAGGAACTACTAATTATAGCGTTTATAAGTTTCTCTAAAATGAGTTTACACATTGTTATTGTATTTTTTTAAAAAAAATATCGTTCAAGTGTTTTTAAAGCTTTTTTATATTTTATTATATAATTTTTAAATTTCAATTATTATATAAATTACAATTCATTTTAAAAAAGTTTAATTCAGTAACTAAATTTTTGTGTATTAAAAATGAGGATCGATCATCGAGAAAAAGTTAATTTGCAGTATCTGAAATACCACTCCACAGAAGTTCACTTAATATGTTCTTTTCGTTTATTAATATTTATTTAATATTTTCGTTTATTAAAAATGAAAAGTGTAACAAAAAAGTTTATTTATCTTTATTTACATATATATATATATATATATATATATATACAAAATATATTAAGAGCTTGGTATCAAATTGATGAATTTATTGAATGCTTTCTGTAACGTAATGAACCAAATCGACGGTATATTCTCAGTAAAGTGAGGGAAACAAATACATCCGTGCATGATTTATCTGCATAAGTGTTTTTCATTCCACTGTGTACGGTTATAATTAACGTGAATAATTTTACTATACAAATATTTCATTAATTTATGGGCTATATTTCATTTCTTAAACACTGAGAAATATTGTCCACTGGAATGACCGTTAATGCTGATAAATATTGGAAAATATTACGGTTTAAAAGCTCATCTATAATGAAACATTTCTAATGGTATGATTTTGTGTATTAATTGCCTGTATTATAATTTGCATATTATAAAAGTTGTAATTTAATGATATCCAGATATTCTCAATTGGGGTATTAAGTAAATATGAAATAATATGAATATTACATAGCACAAAATGTTTTCTTTTATTATTTCACTTCATCACATTAGTGTTAAGTAATAATGATTATCTTACGGTTATATCAATCTGATTCAGTTGATTGTTTATTCTTAATTATTTGAAAGGTGACATTATTACGCATAGATTATTATTAATATCAATGTCAGTAGAAATTGATAATAAGAAAACAAAAGTAATTTAACTTAAAGGCCATAATTCACTTTCACGTTTTTTAAACGATTGATCGCTATCTTCCATAGATTCGCAAGTTCTACAAAAGAAAGTCGTAGTGAGATATGTTTTTTTAAAAAAATCTAAAAATTATATAAAAAGCATAATAATTGAAGGTATCTTATTAAAATGATTAATTAACCAACAACAAATGTGGCGACTTCATTTTGGAAACCTTCATTTAAAAATTGTACAAAAGTAATAAATCCTTTAGATTATTTGTTTAAAATCTAAAAGTAACAAACATGAACATATCCAAAAATTTGTTTTTATGAGAGAGTGTGCTTATTTTATTTCTATAATTCAATGAAAATAATATATGTATCCTTCAATATTAAAATGTTATTAAATCGATATTTTTTTGAGAAAAATTACAAATTATATCTTTTTTAATTTCATTTCAAATTTCATATTTATTTTGTCCATTTCCAAAAAAAGAATTACTTTCAAATGTTACAAGATTAATTTATTATACAATTTTAATTTCCGTTCATTTATAACTGAAAAAATGATTATGAAATA
The DNA here is from genome assembly GCA_034766995.1 of Acanthacorydalis orientalis. Classification (NCBI taxonomy): domain Eukaryota; kingdom Metazoa; phylum Arthropoda; class Insecta; order Megaloptera; family Corydalidae; genus Acanthacorydalis; species Acanthacorydalis orientalis. The sequence continues at coordinate 6,082,365 of CM068320.1, read as the reverse complement.
CTAAAATTTAATTGAGCATTTCTGAACTTGTGTTTTTAAAAAGTATAAGAACCATTTATTTACTCAAACTTAGTTAATTTAAGTACATAAATATTCCAAATGTTACATCGTTCTTTTAGATCATCCATGTTTCTGTTAATTCTAGTCCTAGTTTCAGAACGTATAAGGTAGATAGATATTAAAAACTCTACAAAAAGACAATACAAGAGACTAAAAAGGTACATAAATCCAAAGGATGAAATGGGAGCAAGGTAATAATGGGATTATAAGTATAAAAATATATAATATTTTCAAACCTTCGTTACATATACTCGTATATAGTTAGAAATGTGTAGTTAACTATTTTCAATATTTTAGTACATCTTTTAATTATTTTCATGTATTAATTTCATAATCATATACAAAAAAAATTCAATATAATTTATAACAAAATATAAATTAAATGATTATTATTTTTAACACACTTTATATAAACATGCTTCTAGGTCATTTTAGTATGTTTATGGAATAAAATTAACTAAAAATATTTTTCATTATATATAACATTTAGCATGTAAATGTATATACATATTTTGAAATTATAATAATCTGTATTCTGAAAAAAGATTGAAATTTATATTCAAGCTATTTACAAAAATAGTTAAAAATATTTTTTGATTGTCAATAATTTATCTGAAACGCAAAGTGAACTACTAAGTATATATATATATATATATATATATATATATATATATATATATATATATATATATATATATATATATATATATATATATATATAAACTCTATCAATACTATGGTATTAGAAAATTAATAAAGTATTTACCGTGTAAATACATTTGATTCAACTAGATATTTTTATAATAAATTTAAAGAAATACTTTGGTCAAATTTAACGAATACAATAGAAGTTAGATAGAAAATGATAGTCATAAAAACAATACAAAAAATGACAATAAAATAAATTCAACAAATATAAATAAAATTGAGAGTGATTTCATTTGTATTATATTCATGAACAAACATATAAAATTAAACTAATAACAAAATATATTTTCAATGTTATTATACTGAAATTATATAAATAATTTATAATATTAAATACAAAAATTAATTTTAAATGTAAATATTAATATTCAAAATAAATATTAAAAGAAAATAATAACATTAAAAATCAATTTCAGAACAAAAGAAAATTGAAATTGATAAACATGATTTGAGCGGAAATTATAAACTCATATCCAAAAAATTGGACGCAATTTAAAGACAAATTTAATACGATGTGAACTGTATATAAAATAACGAAAACTAATATGAATTTTTGACACATATATTTTCTATTTTTTTTTAAAAAAAAAAGAATAATTGAACTGAATAATATGAATAATATAAGGCAAATGTTTCAGTTTCCAACCACTCATCATTGAGTGACTTCTTGTTTATTTACAGTTGATTAATTAGGTTATTATATTATATAAATAATAAGAAATATGATGTAATTATTTTAAACTTCAAGTTTCATATTTTTATACTTAAAATACTTTATCAGTATGAAACAATTATTCAAGTGAGTTATTTGTAAGAAAATTATACATAAATATGCATCATTGCCATTAATTAAGTCTTAGAAAACCTATCAGTTGTGATTACAAAATGTATCACTTAATGAATGACTTTTAGTTAAAATTATCTATTATATATCTATTATATATATTATTATCTATTAAAAAATTACTAAATTTCAAATATAGATATAAAATATGCAAAAGATAATGTATTACACTTTATCTTTCATGAATATTCAAAAAGTAACTTTTCATTAAAACAGTTTTTATGTTGGAATAGCCTGGTCGACTTTTAACCTTCATACCAATCATAATAAATTTTAGAAGTCGACACAATGATCTTTTTTTAAAAAACTAACATAAATTATCATAATTTATCTTAATTTAAAGTTTTTGCAAAAGTAAATTTATGTTATTACTGTTAAATGCATGTATAGTGTATATTTGCAAATTTGAATCAAAAATGTTCTAGAACCTAGAATATTCAAAGAAGTATAATGTAAATACAAACATTATTACATATTATCTATAAAAATGACTAAACTTTAGTAAAATATATTTTAGCATAGTAATTAAATAAAAATATTTTATAATTTAAAAATTACTTCAATAATTATATATATATATATATATATATATCATAATATATATATATATACATATATATATATATATATATATATATATATATATATATATATTGAATAATAAATGTTAATTGATATTCAGAACAGGTAACTGTGAGGTTTCTAGAGTCTAACATGAAGAGATGTCCAGTGTCAGATCACTGTAATTTGATT
>CM068320.1:6042500-6075000 GCA_034766995.1 Acanthacorydalis orientalis | reverse complement strand
ACGGTAAATCATTATAGAAATATTCAGAATCAACAATCAAAAATGATGAATAATCGTTTATGGAATATTTCTGATTAGAAACATGTTTTGGATATTAGAGAATAATTAATTCGTGAAAGTAGAATAAATGTATTAATACAAGAAAAGTTCTTTCTTTTAAAAATATACTTTAGATTTTTTTTAATACTTATACACTTTTAAGTATTTACTTTTATAAAGTGTACTTTTAACCTTAAGAAAAAAATTTAATGTTCCTTGACGAGCTCTTGAACTGTGCTTTTTGTAACTTCAAAAAAATTAAATAAACTTATCACTTAAGATTATATAAACAAGTAAATACTTTAAATTTTATATCGTTATTATATATAGTTTTAAATGAAAAATTGAGAAGTATAAACATTTTTTAACTTACATTTGGAAAAATTTTATTGGAGAAATAATATTATTGCTTCACTGACCTGAAAAAAAAGAAAAATTCCTATATTAGATGGGTATATAAATATGACACATTTTTCAATTTTTCAATTTTAAAGTTTTTTAAAAACAAGAATCAGATATAACTTATAAGGAGTAGTATTTTTGCATAGATATGTATAAGTATATATAAAAATAAATATATATTATATATATATAAAACAAAAATACAAAATTATCTATTAACAGTTTTTTAAGAACCAATTTTTTTAAACTCAGGGACTAAGTACTAATCTAATACTTAATAAAAGCATATGCTCTTTATTTCGGATTAAACATAGATGACTAGAATAAATATTAAAAATCATATTTGCTGTACCTTATGTCTGAGGTTACTCATTGGTTGATTAACTACTTGAGCGTAATCCCATTTATAAACGTTCTGCATTTTACAAGTTTCTCTTATCTATGTTTTCAATACGACTAGTGTTTGTTTATTGGGTAAATGAAAATTAAAAGTTAATATCAGCAGACACATACTTATTTCTTGATTATTCACGCGAAGTATTTTAAAAATTGAATATATATATATATATATATATATATATATATTGATAATTTGTTATTTGTTATTTGTTTCAAATGATTTAAAAATCTTTAAAAATTAAATGTTATACCATTAAAATAAATAAAACCTAACAATGATAAATATATTGTAATGCATCTCTTTTTATCCCTCTCTTTATACATATATATATATATATATATATATATATATATATATATATATATATATATGTATATATAATCTTGCAAAAATAATATATAGAAAACTAAAATTTCATACTTATTCTTACATTTTATATTAAAATATTATAATTAGATAATTTAAAAATTCGGGCATTAAATATTTTTTGCTAAAATATTTTAAACAGAAAGTAATTATTATAACATAAGGTCATTCGCTTAATAATCGAAAAATGATTAAATTTAAATATAATACTTTATAAAAAGAAAGAATTATTGTGTTAATTATAAAAGTAGAATAATAGATCTTTATCATTTTCAGATTTTGTTATAAAAGTATTTAGAGCTTCTTTCGGTAATCTTCAATTTTTACTTGCAAATGAAAATTGAAAATAGTCTGCAATACAATCAAAAATTATAATATAAAATTAAAAATATGTTAAAATAGCTCAAAATACAATACTAATGTAAGACGATTTATAAGCAAAAGTTTAAATTATTTCAGTTATTTTCATATTCAAATGATTTTATTACTAAATTTATAATATTCTTATTATACATAATTAATATTATAATTTTTCAATAAAATACTAGTAACATATTCTTAAAAAGTTTTTTCTCAAGGGATAATTATCTAGTTATCTCAATAATGTTATTGATAAAATATATTTTAAGAATATATTTTAAGAATGAATAATAAAATTAAAAATTGTTAAATGTTTCAACTAATTGAGAAACTCTGTTTATATATATATATATAATTCATGTATATCAGCGCGTTTTTGTTTCTGTATAAAATAAGTAGAATCCATAAAATCGTCTCTGATCACATTTTTTAAATACTTCGAATTGGTGTAAACATTAATTGTTTGAAATAATTGACTACTGGATTGTGTAATTATACGAACCGAAATAAATTATTAATTAAAAATTGTTCCACCAATTAAATTTCCCCATTTCGCTATACCAACGAAACACAAAGCATTCAATTAATAATCGAGTGGCAGCAAATAGCCGATGTACAACAAAAACAACCAATAATACTGCAAAACCAAATTGAACGAAGCGATATTAAGCTATTGAAAGATTTGTTTGTATTGTTGGTTATGCCGTAAGCAAACATACCTTCGTAACTTAAATGCTACAAGAAGAAACGCAAATGTAAAGTTAAGTTACGTGTTACGATAAATAAGTAAAGATTGCAGTAGCAGCTGCACTATTTGCTGCGAATAATTTTCGTATTTTATACCTCGACGTTTTCCCATTTGCAGTAAAAATAAATAGTAGTTTGCATAAAAAATGAACGAGGGCAACAAAATTTAGTTTTTATTATAATTTTTAAAATGGAGTTATACGGTGTCAGGCTTAATATAACGTTTTAAGGAAAATACTTTATTTCTGAAAACTTACAAGTAAAATCTAGTATATTTACATTTATACACTATCAAGTTTAAATATTATTTTCAAAAAAACTATAAAAATATTTATTTACTTCACATAATTTCATATTGTAATAATATAAAATTATACATAATTTCATAATTGTAATGTAAATAACACTACTATTACTTTATTTTCATTTTTATTTATTAACACTATGAAGGAACAAAAATTGTTCAACTATAAAATATTTAATTTTTATTTAAAAACTAATACAGTTTCTGCCTGAAAAATATTTTTATGGTCCAACGAATTTTCTCTTAGAAAGAAATTATTGATGAGTATATCATCAGAATTTAATTTAAATAAAATACCTTAATATTAGCTTTCTAATAAATAAAAATGTACTTAATTCTATGGTATTATAAATCACTTATGCATAAAGTTTTATATTTTTATTTATTTTTGACCATGAGATGATGAATTGGCATCAATTTGATAGGTAATTTAACACGGGATATTTTTGTAGAACATAAAAACATCTAAAACTCATTATTACAAATTGCAGACATTCGTCAACGATTTATACGTTTAACACCAGTACAAGAATTATACTTAACGTTTAACAAAGCTTGTCGTAATCCCCCAATTGATTATTTTGATGACAATTGTAGCAAGATTACGCATTCCTTGTTTATATAAATAAATACACTCTTACATTCTACACTCTAATTGATTACAGTGACTGGTGGACAAGGTGAAACAATTAAATATCCTACTCACACACAATACCTTAAACCCTACCTACACTTACAATTAGTGAGTGTCTTACCCTTTCCAATTTGTTGTAACTTCAACATTGGCTGGTGCTGTGTGTTGTGTTCATCTAATTGTTTTAGGGTTGGGTTTCGTTTACGCTTCAGAAACAAGAGGAACGCCAACTGTTAACCAGTTTGTGACGTTGTACTTTACAGGAACAAAAACATGTAGGGATACATTTAGTTGAAATTTTCAAATGGCGTTGAATTAATGATGATTCGAAAGGGTGTTTATACATTTTTATTACAATATTTAATATGAATCTTAATATGGAATTCAATCTGAAAGCTTTCAACTATATTATATTAAGTAAATGGAAAAGCTTCTTTAAACTCTACACTTTTTCTTAATAAACAATATTCTGTATAATTAGTTTGTATAAAACTTAACTAATGGCATTGCTTTCTTTAATTTCTTAATAATAATTCCACACGATTTGTATAAAGTTAAAATTAAATTATTTATAAATTAATTATTAAATTAATTATTTATTTTTTTATCGATTTCAGAATTTATCAAATATTTCATATATATATATATATATATATATATATATATGTTTGTGTGTGTGTATAATACGCCTATTTAAATAAATCGGTGCAATGTTGTTTTTTTGCAGCAAAACTAAATCATAAAATACGTTCTTTGCTTTAGCTTCGTGATAAAAGCTTGTATATAGAAAGAAAATAGTTTCAAAATGCAAAATTATAATTTATTCCAAGCTATGTTGAAAGTTAGATATTTATCAGATCCATTCTGTAATTTTATATTTTAATTTTATTATTGTTGTTATTTTTATTTAAAAAAAAATGTATGAACTAAACTTTGTTAAATTGCTTTCACACTGAAATACCTTTAAAAAACAGTCTTTAACCAGTAATATAATAATAAAATAATATAATTATGTCAATAATTGATTAATTGTAACGTTGGATCTTTGGTAAAATTCGAAATCTATGTATTTTTTTTGTAAAGTCTATTGATAAAAATTTAATTTTCTTGAAATTTTATTACTTTCAATTCTGAATTAGTTACAATTATGATAAAAAAGAGATAAAGAGATAATAAAGAGATTTTTAAACAAATTGATTTTGTTTAAAATTTTTGTCTGACAAAAAAATTTTTTTTATAATTTCTTTTGAATAACTAATAATAAAATTCAATAAATATATAATAAATTTATTGATGATAAATATTGATGAACGATGTAAAAAAAGAATACTAAAATAATAAATGTATTTTTTTTATATTTGTAATCCTGCTGGGACACTATTTTCTTTTCAGATTATCTCAGTCTCTTCTTAAGTATTAGTTTTAGCACATAAGTCGTCTACATGTAGATATTAGAAACTCTAATATCTACCTGAAGATAGCATGCTTACTGAAGTTAATAGTGAAAAGTAGACACTTGAGTGATCTAAAGGGATGAAAATCATCAAAACATCGATAAGGATTACTGTTTTTGAAAAATTATACTTTAAAAAATTGAATCTGAACTATATAAAATAATATTTACATTTTAATTATAAATGAAATTTTATAAAAATTTATAAATATTATAACTACATTAAGAAGTATTTTACTTTATTGACTAGTAAAGTGAAATATTAAATTTTATAATTTTTAAATGTACATCAGTTTCCAATGATTGTTATATGAAGTCTACATTTTAAACTGCCAGTATTTTTTTTTCGTTTTTTCAAACATCAATTTATATAATCAGCTATCATACTGTAACTGATGTATATTACTTGTACATTTTAATTAGTTTTAAACTGAAATTACTGCTGGAATATAAAAACATTTCTAAAATTCATGAAATTTTTTTACATTGCCTGTTAACTGAACAAAGCCAAAATTAATTAAAACAAAAATAATGGTTTCATTATCCACAAATACTCTTTTTAAAGTAGCATATATATATATATATATATATATATATATATATATATATACACTGAATAACTATGTACGTTATTTAAAAATAAATAATCCCAAAAAGTTATTCATTTAAATGGCAGATAATAAAAAGAGAAGTTTGAGAATAGCTATTCCAAAATTAAAAATATATTTTATTAAATGTTTTGATTTGAAATGGTATAAGAACAATAAATAAATATATTTATATATAAACAATATTCAATTTTAAATAACCACTAGTGTGTTCCTACTTATTTCAAATTTTGTTATTTCTACAAGAACGTCTCCCGAAATAATGTTTGCTATACAAGAAATATAAAATTTAGATATTTTTTATATTTATGGTGATAACAAAATCGACTTTAGCGAAGCGTAAGTCGATTCGTAGCAATTTCTGATTTTCCAAGCACATAAAAGTTGAATCCCAAACCGTTGTTAATTTTTAACAAAATGAAAATATCATATAGCTTATATTGTCTGAAATCCAATACACTTTATCCATTGTTCACAAATCATAGGGGAAGTATATATTCGACCATTAAGAATCGACAGAAGTATCCAATTTCTTTAGCATCGAAAATAAAACTGTCCGATTTATTTTGCTTTTTAAAGCAGAAAAAATATATTAATGTACAGAAAGAACTTGAAACATAAAAATTTAACCAAAATTTCTACTATTAATTTGATTCATTTCAAAAGTTTTTCCTTACAGTTAAAACAAACAAATAATTAAAGTATAATATTTCTTTATGAGCGTACATCTTTTCAATGTTTATATCGTGTCAAGTTAATCTTACTAATTATCTTATCTGTCGTAATGCGACAAAAACGCTCGCCAGTTAATCTGTAAAGCTTTCTAAATAGTGCTCTTATGTTTATATACATATCTGTATGTATGTATGTAAGTGTGTAGATATATATATATATATATATATATATATATATATATATATATATATATATATATAAGGTCGACATAACTAAAAGCGACGTAATGATATATTTCTTTTCATTCTCAATTTATATTTATAATTTTATTTCCTCACATATTATCATTATTTTAATTATCGGAGAAGAGTTTACATTTGACTGAGAATTCAACAATAATACTATGTATTAGTGTGTAATCTAGCTCAGCAAGTTATTTTATTAACTACTTGGATTAGATTGAGTCACATATGAAAGTTTTGAATTATTTTATTGAAAGATTTTGTTTTAATAAGAAAATGTATTTAATTGAAAATATACGCGTTATTGAAAAACAAAACATTAAGTATAAAAACTATGAACTTTTCTGTGATAACCAAATCATTCACTGACGTATAAAATGTAAATTAACGAAATAATACTCTACCCCTAAATGGCACTAAGTGGCAACCTACAATTAAATTATTATTTGAATAATAGTCTTTTAGAATTTTTCGATGGCGGTGGGATTTTAAATATCTCTAATTGATTCAAATTTATTTCGCAATTGACGTCTAAATCGAGTTGGCTTGTTATCGAAATTTAAATTATCGAAATTTCAATTTTAATTATAGGTAATGTACCAAATGTACGAGTTCAAGATTTTGTACAGTTTAATATTTAATAGGTTAAGAGAGAAACTAATGATAGTGTGGCCATAAGTTGTGAGATGGCTACCGTTTTGTTCGTATCGAAACTTAGTTCTGTCTAGAGATATAGTAGTTTTTGTATATATATATATACACACACACACATATATATATATATATATATATATATATATATATATATATATATATATACTAACGATATGTAAGATGGAATTCATTTAAAAGGGCCTATCTGCCTAAAATTTTGTTTTTACCTTGAAAGTATAGCGACAAAACACTTCCATTTTAGAAAATGCCTTTGGAGATTATTGATTTGGAAAAACCGTAAATACACTGTAATGAAAGACCTTAATGGAAAACACCGAATTCTTCGAGATCACAGAAAATTATGTAAGTTAATTTAAATGAGAAATCGATGATTATCATTTTTTTTTTGATTCTCAAAGATATGTTAAAGAAATAGTGAAGGGGTTCGAACAGGTCAACCACTTAATCAACATTATTATCGTGAGATTCTGAAACGGTTACGTGACTTAGGAAGAAGCGGTCTGAAAATTATAAAAATAGATCTTGGGTGTTGTGTCAGAACAACGCATCTCCTCATGCTTCTCTTCTGGTTCAGCATAAAAGTGTCACTGTTCTGTACCCAACATATTCAGCTGATTTGTCCTCGTGTGTGTTATTTTCTTTTGTTTCCTAAACATAAATTCTCGTTAAAAATATGCTGTTTTCAAATGATTGAAGGGATAAAAAAATGGAATTTTATCAAAGAATGAATCTCACAAGAGAGTATAGAAGTACTTTCAGAAGAGGAAAAAGCGTTGGCAGAAGTGTGAAGCTCCTGCAAGGAACTACTTCGAAAGAAACCATTTTTTTTATAAATAAGGATTTAAGATGCTGATCTAGAATTTTCTATATTTCAATATAAAAGAAAAATCTAAACGAATACCATATCCAAAAATTCCACAGAATTAATTACATATCCTCTTAATATTCCACTATCTATTAGCAACTTTATGAACATTCAGAATTTGATTAATTCTGTTGCTTTTTATTGTTGGCCAATGTCGTTAGTAGTTTGTAAATTGATTGTTTCACAATAATATTTATAGTTTAAATCAACTATTTATAGTTTCTTTCTAAGCTTACTATGGGTGATGATAGACAAATTATATTTAAATTATTTTATAAGTGAAGAAAACGAATGCTTATTCATTGACTTATTTTAAATTTATAAATAACTATTAGTTACAGGTGTACTCTGTTACATAATGTAAAAATATATTTATCAGGCTGTACAAATGCTATATGCTATATAGCATTTGCTGTCAATTATGAAATAGATAAATATGGACAAATTGTACTCATATTTATGAAATTAGCGAATACCAAAATAAATTATATACAATTTTTATATTTTACTAAATGTAAGAAATAGGAACAAAATATATAAAGAATGGAAAACTTTTATATTTGTAAAAAATAAGTATTTAAGAAATAAAAAAATACGTGCGATGTATTCAAGTAAATACACATAATGTTTAAACTGTGCCATAAAGTCTATATATTATTTTATATGTTTGTAAATAAAATAAAAATAGTATAACAATACATTATATTGATTTTTGTACAATTTGTCTTGTAATATAATTCTTCTTCTAAAATATTCTTCAAAAATTTTACAAAGAAAAAAAACAAAAAATATTTCACAATTCCCATAGAAGATTCGTTTGATGCGGCCTGACAGGTCAGTCTCTCTTTAGGGTGACATATCACTATTTTTGTCTATACCACTTTATTGATGGAAAATACACTATTGACCACAAGTAAATGATTTTTTCTCTTTAATGTGTCTCAAAATCATATCGTGTTAGTTAACGTTCTTATCTTATGCAAAAGTTATTGACAATAACTATATCTATATATCTATATATATATATATATATATATATATATATATATATATGTATATATTTATGTATATATGCATATATATATATATACATATTTATATGTATATATATATATTTACAGAAATTAATGATAAATAATAGCATACATAATATCATCCATTCAAAATGTGTATATATTAGTATAAAGATAGACCTTTTTATATAACGCAAAATACTTGAAATACTCGATATATATATATATATATATATATACTCGTATATATGTAGAGAGAGAGAGAGAGATTTAATTTAGGTCTCCAGACGGAAGTATTAAAATGAGGCGCAGGGGTTAAGAAAAGTCATGTTAATTTTTATTTAGTATTTTAGTTCAATTCAATACTAAAATACAATTGATCTAAAATACTAAATGGGAGATAACATGTTGTTTTTTAATTTTTGTGCTTTTCTATACTTTCGTGTGGAAGCCTAAGTTGAATCACCCTATATATATATATATATACTAATCACATTATAAATATATTTAAGAAAGGTCTCTACCGACCTTAAGGATATGTGAACTCAATTTTCAGATATTAACTTTAAAAAGCTTTGTCACGTATTCATACGCTTTTATCTAAAATTATTCTAAACTACACTCTGAAGATGTGACTCCAGGTATACGTACAGCTGGTAATGTATACGGGTAACGGGAACACGAAGAAAACACCCAACAACTTTTTCATGTATTCACCAATGTTTTTTTGCTGTTTGTGTATTTGTTTCAGTGTATACGTAGTATTCACAGGAAGTGTTAGTTTATGATGGGACATCCGCCACTGTGGTAATTTTGAAAACATGCCGTCGTCATAGCAACTAGTACTTATGAAACAACTATGAGTGGTTTGCGGGGAAGTACTATGTATCAACACTATAGTTGTGGATACCACTACTGGTATCCTCTATACCTTTTCAAACACTCTTCACTAGATTACAGTATGGGATTAAGACTTTGTCATTATTTATTTGTTTTAAGTTTTGAGAACAGATAATGATCAATTTACGCTCTAAATATTGTAATTAGATAAACGTTAAGACCTATAACAAAGTGATATAGGAAGTGAGGCAAAAATAATCTATGTTCTTTAATGTTTTGGCACAATTATCCCGTTAAAACACACACACAAATACACAGTTAATTGTATAATATAACTTTCAAACTTAATTTTCTTAATAAAACATACTAAGATGCTTATTTAAAAATCGAAATTTATAGAATTCTAAACTTAAACATAAATATTATAATTATTTTAAATTTTAAATAAAAGCAACAAATTGATTTTAATACATAAAAATATACTTGAAGAAGACAATAAAACTAAATATGCGTCATCATTTAAAAATATAGCAACATTTTTATTAGATACTTGGTTTTAAGAAATAATTGCTGTATTTAAAATTTAATTTAACATAATATACTAATTATAATTATTATATTTTATCTCTCTATTTTGTTTCAAATAAAATTTACGTTTTTTAATAAGTTTCATAATGCCAATAATTTATGATGTTGAGACTAAAGGTTTTATTTTTTAAATTTGATATATGTTTTTTCTTGTATAAAGAATAATATTTAATTATTAATTAAATACATAACTGTTAACCTTTATATATAATATAAAATGTTAAATTTATATAAACAAACGCGTATTTATTAAAATTCTATTTTCTATCAGTAAATTTCCAAAACCTCAGGAAGTTTAAAACTAAATTCTGTCTGAATTAAGTAAATCTAGAAAATCACAAGTTATATAAGGTTATAATTTTAATACTATAATATATGTATATATATATATATATATATATATATATATATTTACATATATATATATATATATACTATATAATATATATATATATATATAGAGTGATCGATTTAGGGTTTCACATGAAAGTGAATATAAAATATAATGTACTAATTTGAAAGAGGATTCCAATATTCCTTATCTTTGGGTAGTTTTTTTTAAATCTTTTATAAGAAAGAATATTTCTAGATTAAATAAATAACTATTTCTTTTAAAATTATCTTTAAGAATTTACTTTTTAAGAATTAAATTTAATGTTTCTTATCCTTGAGGGTCATTATTTGAATATTTTCCATTACTAGATTTTTTTATTGACATCTTAGTATTCATGTAACTTCAAGAACAAGAAACAACTTCATCCATTTGTGCAGATTTGAAATGAATTAGAATTATTAACTTTAATAATATTAAATAATTTAAATTCGTATTCTATTTCGTAAAGAAATTCTTCAGAGGCCCTTTGTTAACAGTATTAACACTTGATTAAATGAATTGTTATAAGCAAAAATCGATGGCTGATTTTTTTAAATTTGATTGATAAAAAGATCATCAAAAATGTCATTTAGAACTTTTCGAACTCCTTTCTGATCAATCACCATTTGAACCAGAATCAGTCCTCAATCAATGGAAAATATCATTTATGACATTCTTAACAACTTCTACATTGACGGAAATCTTAACAGCTTCCCATTTTTTTATTCGATCACATAAAAAGTATATTTACAAATAATTATCTATTGTAGAATATGTATCACTACTCTACAAAAATTATGTTTGTATTTTTTATCATTTACACAATTTTAATAAATTATTTAAATGCTTACACAAAAAACTATTTTGGATACATATACTGTTTAACGATAAAAAAAAATGAAAACGAGCACTAGTTCTAGAAGAACAAAAATAGCTGCGAATTTATAGAATTTATTTTGATGAAAATCTGCACTCATGCAGAGTCACGCTAATATGTAAAAATACATTTTCATAAATGCAAACAAACTACACTGCATGAGCTCATAAATGCGAGAATGGATTTCATTACATCAAGGTTTCATTATGCATATGTTTGTTAAAATACCTTTGTCGATATGAACTTTCCATAGACAATATATAAATATATATATATATATATATATATATATATATATATATATATATATACATACATATATATATATATATACACATATTTATATATATATACATATATATATATATATATATATATATATATATTATATATATATATATATATATATATATATATATTAGGTTGGTAGGAAAATAAATGCGGTTTCTGTTTTCTGAATTCTAATTTTATTTTTTTTAATGAAAGTGTTATTTCAATTCGTTCATGTTAACATCATTTTAAAGTGAATTCTTCGATCCATAGTTTGATAAAATCGACTTTTGCTTTATTATTAATTTTATTTCAAATTGGGATATTGAATTAAAGATGAAAAAGAAGCAAGTAAAAGCAATTTTTGTATGAGTTCAAAATGGGTGGTAAAGCAGCAGAAACTACTCGTAAACTTGATAATGCTTTTGATGTGGGTAATGTTAAGGAACGTATGGTGCAATGGTGGTTCCGAAAATTTCATGATGAAAACAGGAGCCTTGAAGATGAAGAAGGTCGCAGACGTCGTTCTTCAGTTCGTAACGACTAACTGAGTTAGTTAGTTAGAACCACGAACAACAATTCTAGAGCTTGTACAAAAGTTGCGCATTAGTCATCCTAGAGTTCTGGACCACTTAAATTTCCAAGAAAACACTCATGTTTATAACGAGCTCATTTTATGGATATCGATCAATTTAATCTTCTTTAAGAACATTATTATGGGTATAATTAGAGATAACCCCCATTTTTCGGACAAGAAGAGAATAAATATACCGCTTAACTCCAAATACATTATTGTTATAATGTCCGCATAAATTAATATTAATTAATGATTTTTTTTCATTAAACTCTAAAATATGTTTGTATGTCAAATTCTGTGATGAATATGTTTATATTGTTTCTTCGTATTGATGCTTGATTTACTAAAGATTTACTTTTTTTATTATTTAAATACAAGCAATATTTTCCAACATAATATACGAAGAAATTATTTTATTGAAAAACATATCCAAGCGGAATTAACCCATCACTGATACAACAAATAACATTTTTAACAAAGTAAAATTAATAGGTTCTGTAATGATTTGTATAATCAAGTTGAACTATCTCTCCCCTACCCTAACCTCTCCTTCTCCTCCTCTCTCTCTCTATATATACATATTTATGTGTGTGTTTAATAATCCATTTTTCTTCATTTTAATTTATATATTTTTTTTCAGTTTAAAATCAGAAGTACTATGCATATTTACAAAATATTTTGTGTTTTAAAATTAGACACTGCACATAACGTTACTTAAAACACGTATAATTTTTCAAAAGAATATATTTAATTCAACCCTGTTAGAAAATTTTCAGTGATGATGATCATACATATAGTCATTTATATTAAGCTAGGGCTGAAGCTAGTTAGTACAAACGTTGGCTGTCGTTCGTTGACCGCGTTAAAAGACCCGTGTGAAACGAACCATATCTCTCATTGAACTGCAAATAAACTTTACTACTACTATTTTAAAGTTACCTATACTAGTAATTGCAATCAACAAATATAAACTAACCTGCAGGACATACAAAAATAAACGTATGGCATCATGAAAATTGCATTTGCTTTATTTCATTTGATTAATAAATTGTTTGATTTCTATTGAAACAAAATTTCGTTTACTGCACCGTAGATTCGTATAAAACAAAGTAAATGATTCTAAATATTGAACAGAAATGATGCATTTACAATTAAATTTAATTTAAAGTTACATTTAAAGTGTTAACTGGATTTTTAACCATGAGACTTACAAAACACACACACACACATGTATATATATATATATACATATATATATATATATATATATATATATATATATATATATATGAGTTTTAATTATTTTCCGTGATATATTTTATTGCAACATTTAATCCTAATTCATTTAAAATCTTGTTTATTTATTAATGAAAAATTTCATGTATGTTAATTACTAATCAATGAGATCTAGATAACGCAACAAAATTAGAGATATAATCATACCAAGAAGGTATATAGTCACCTGTGAATATGCATTAACTAAAGCTCTTCAATATCAAATAGTCTACAAATTAATATTATTGCGGAAAACCAAGAAAATACTTCAACATTATATAAAAAATATGCATCCGCATCATTCAATGAACAGCTATGCTCTCAATCCCTTGTATTACTTTTTATGAAAGTAAATATGTTTGATCAGATAGTATATAGAAAACATAATAGTTTTTTATATGAAAACTGATACACTATCATTTTTTTCATGTTCCTATTATTATATTCATTCAATTTTAATTTTAGTTATTTTTTTTACAATACTTTATGAATTTTGTATTACATATTGTTACTTATTCTATAAGGTTTATTACAGCGAATAAACAACGTGATCGTTATTTTTAAATTGTAAACATAAATATCAGAAAAGTTTACTTTGAATATTACATGTTTGAATGAAAAAACAATAATGAGTTAAATATTTTTATTTTGTGGAAAACTAACCATAGTTTATATTACAAAATGATGAAAATCTCGGAAATTAATATTTATTTTAAAACAGTAATTATTCATTCTTGGAGATAAAAATCATTGATTGTCAGAAGTATTTAGTAAGATATATTATTATATGTGAAAACCAATTTCATCTTCATTTTGCTTAACGTAAAGATAGAAAATATAATGTTTTTGACTGAAAGCATTATTTTCGATAAAAAATATTTCATCAAAATTTTTAAATATTCATATTTATAAATATTATCATATTTTGGTAAAAACAAAGTTGGAGATAGAAATTTTTATAGTTTCAAATAAAACAAAATATTATTTTAATAAAATATTGTATATTGTTATTTTAACATAAACGATCCATTCCGCGATTGTATTGTAACGTGTGACGTAACGTGGATTCTTTACGATAACAGAAAGCGATCTGCACAATGGTTGGTCAAAAATGAAGCTCCAAAGCATTTCGCGAAACCAAAATGAGACAAAAAGAAAATTATGGTGACTGCTTGGTGGTCTGCACTGTGTATCCACTAATCCACTACAATTTTTTGAATCTCAGTGAAACTATTACAGCTGAGAGTTATTGTTCAGAAATCGACAAAATGCACCAAGAACTGCGACGTCTGTTTCCCGTACTGGTCAACTGAAAAGGTCCAATCTTGATAAATGCAATGCACGACTACACATCGCATGATTGCGTCTCCAAAAGTTGAATAAATTAGGCTATGAAGTATTAGGCTATGAACAACCAAGCTGCTGCCAAATTTGTATTTCGAGATTTTATCATCTCTAGAACTTCGGAATAAATAATCATGCAATTAATTGACAAAAATTTGTCGATTCTAATGGTCATTATTTCGACTAATAAAATTAAATATTAGATGAAAAAAATGTATACGAATCTAAAAGTAATAAGACGCAATTATTTTTCTACCAATCTAATATAATAAACTAAAATAATTCAATTTTCTTAAAAAAACAAAGATTTAAATTAATCAAAAGAAGATATAGCCGAATATTTACTTACATGAAAATAAGTACCTACGTTAACTAACAATTAGATATAGAAATTGTATATTTTCATCTTTATTAGTTTTAAAAAAAGTCAGTGCCTATGTAATAATTTAAAACAGTTTTAATTTTGCCATTTATTATAATTTATAAACAATTGTACTTAAATCTTATTAAAAGTTTTGCTTTTAATGGCAGGACACTATTCTATGTAAATAATTTTATTTGTTCTTCTTCTCTATATTAAATATTAATCTTTTAAAAGATAAATATTTAAGAATAAAAATATTGTGTTAATCAATTTTAAGACCATTTTAAATACATATATGCATACATACACACACAAACATATATATATATATATATATATATATATATATATATATATATGTGTGTGTGTGTGTGTGTGTGTTTGTATGTGATATTAACTTGTAAACTATTTTTATTGTTGATAAAGCTTTTGTAGGACACATGCGGATAGGTAACAAATATAAAAGCTGTATGTTCAATAGTTGAATAGGAAATCAAATCATTTTTAGAAAAAGTCAAACTTTATAGCCATAATGTGTGAATCAAACAAGAGTCATTATGTAGAATCATTAGGGCATCGATCGAGCTTCTACAATTTAAAGAAAATGTAGAGATTGTTGATTGCATTTAGGTAACTTATTCAAATCTCTGCACAAAGGATAATTCTAAATTGTATAAGAATACTAAAATAAAATTAAATTAAAATATTGGTTACAAAAAAACGGTTATTGTTTTTCGATTAATTCAGTTATGACAGTAGCACTCGAGTATCTTAGGGTTATCTAACTTGATTCATAAGCTCCTACTTATTGATTTGCAGTTGTTATAAAAGCATAAAAAATATCCAATGAATCGTATTATTATACATTGTGATAACGAATCGTCCTAGATCTCTTATTAAATAACAGATTTTTTTAGCAGCTCACGTATAAAGTTAATGACATATATAAGGAACAATCTCAACTGTTATTTGACGGTTTCCTTCTATTTCCACAATTACAGGTAAACTACTCTGATGATCCTTTAGCTAATGTGCAGCGGCAACCAGGGCTTGGAAAATTTAATTTATGGCGTACTTTACGAATGACAGGTCTAAGAGTTAATAATAAGTTTGAACATATAAAAAAATATATAAAACATAACGTCAAATATTTTCAAAAACAATAAATCGAGTTATATTTAAAAATCGACGCTTTATTTCTTTGTACAACGAATCTTAGTTGTAGCCTATTTATAATTTTCTAAGAATTACTCGATCATGATATAATACATAAAGTTCATAATTTGTAAAAGATTATATGTAATTATACTCATATATATATATATACATGCAAACATTCCAAATATTGATTTTAATCATATATATTAAAAAAGTGTGAAAAAGAATAATACAATTATGCGGAATGTAAAAATGCGTGTAAAAAAATCATATAAAATTCGTATAAACAGTTTCACACAATTTTCCAACGAAGTAAACGAGAAAACTCGCACATCAAGATATAAAAATCTAATATTCAAATAAGTAGTGATACGATCTATCGGATTCCTTCAATATCCTGTAGTCAACGTTCGAATACCCCAACTCACAACTCACACAAACATTATATTTCCATCGTCGATGATAAATATATCACCTTCCGCTATTCTGATCACTCCGAAAAAAGAAACGATATCGTCAAATCACTTCATCTCTAACTATATTTCCGACACCGGAAGTTACCTTTCCGCATCGGGAGGCGGAAATTCAATTCGCGCATCAAAATGTATTTTGCATGTCATAGGAAAAAACGAAGATCATCGGGGTAGTATGAAACCAGGTTGATACTAGTTTAACCAAAATATTTAAGAATTCATAGAAACATACACTAATACCAATGTATACATACATACATACATATATATATATATATATATATATATATATATATGTATATATATATATATATATATATGTATATATATATATATATATATATGTATATATATATATATGTATATATATATATATACATATATACGCACACACGCACCTCACATATATTTGAAATAGGTAACTTTTATTAAATTCGACAAGACTGATATATGCAACTTTTATACTGTAACGTTTCTTGTTAAATCAATTCAAGTATAAATTGATAAATAAAAATTTACTTAACCGTTTATGTACAATTTGTGAGCATCTTGAACTTCAAAAGTATATTATGTACCCTTATCGAAAAATTATCGTTAAAATTGAATGTTTGACAAAACAATATTTTATAATTAAACTAAATAAAATCTACCTACTCACACATACGCATACGCCAAAACACATCCTTATATTGAATTTAATATATATATATATATATATATATATATATATATATATATATATATACGTATATGTATATGGGCAAATTTAAATAGTTCAATAAATTTTGATTATAAAATTTATAAAGAACTAAACAAGAAATTAAATGAAAGTCAATGAAATCTTTCAATAACTTATTTTCCTAATATTGCATTTAAGTTGTCGACGTGCCTTTAAATCCGAAATATGTACCAAAAAAAATAAATACAGTTTTATTGATAATATTTTTATGTCGTTATAGATTATTTTGCAAATTGTATTTCTGTTTCAAACGTTGTTTTATGGAAGACTTGTAGGAGATTCGTCTAAATTTGATCATTAAAAATTCAATTTTTGTTTACTAAACAATATTTTACAATCCGAAGTTAATAATTGTAAATAATTATTCTGGTACTTATAACGATTGAAATAAATTCTATATTTAGACATTTCATAATTAATTTATTTCTTATTTTCCCATTAAAATACTTTTTTTTATGTAAATGTTGAAATAACGATTTAATTTAAAATTATGCTATACCCAAACTACAAAACATAAAATTACCAGTAACGCTTAAAGCTATCTGTACATATGAATTTATGTATATATATATATATATATATCAGTTTATAACTTACTAAATAGATTGTTATTAACGAAATATTAGAATGAACAACATGGTGCTAGGAATATTATTTTATTACTTAACTTATAATGTTTAAATTATCAAGTGACACTTTTCAAACTAGCGTAGACGAAATTACATCCAAAAGGGGAGGGTTTCTCACATTCTACATATGTTTGAATCGAGATTTGTGGCAGCTACCGCAAAAATGAAAAAAAAAACGAGTAGGCCTTTTCGCGTCGATTCGTCACCGTGGATGGAACATGGATCCATCATTACACACACCTATTATGCAAAATTATTGGACCGTTTGAAAGAAGAGCTGAAACAAAAACTGACAAAATTGGTACACAAAAAAGTGTTCTTTCACCAGGACAACGCGCCGTTCCGCAAATCGACCTTCACAATGGTAAAATAGCACGAATTAGGCCTCGAATTGACTCCTCTTCCAGCATATTCTCCGAACTTCGCCACGTACAACTTCTTCCTTCTCCCAAACTTGAAAATTTGGCCTGGTTGAAAGAAATTCTCGTCGAATGAGGATGTCATTGCCGATGTCAATGCGTATTTTGCAGAATTGCTGGACCAAGTACAGCCCTGAATGGAGACTATTTTGAAAAAGAAAATCGTTTCTTTTTCAAAACGCGATTTTTAATTTGCTTTTTATCATACTTATCAAAAATCCTCGTGTATATATTTTGTTATATGATAAAAAGAGAACACATTATATCTTGTACAATATGTACCTTGGCATTGTGATTGAATTCATATTCAAATTAATTTTTCACTCACTCCCAAACCAATTTTTAATCAAAAATGTTCAAAAACCGATTTTAGATTTTTATTTAGTGATTTTCAGCAGCCATACCATCAGCCAGAGAACAATATAAAGTACTAAAAGCTTCTCCTATACTTTAGCATTTAGAAGATGATGGTATCACAATAATTTTTACATTATTACATAATATAATGATAAACGTTACTTAAAGATGAATTGTCTAAAACATAATAACAAGTCGCACTGACTTACTAGGATTTGTTAGAGAGGGGTGTGCTATTTAATCAGTTTTAAAAATAACATAATTATTTACTTACAACAAAAATATACATAACAATACATTATTATATGAAAGCTACTGTAACTATAATCTACCTCTATTTTTTACGACTTAACGACACCCCTGCTATCAAAATTTTTCTTTGGCCCGCGTACTTTCAAATGGCAGGTGTGTACACCCAAACACCCCTCTTAGCTATGTAATCATAATAAGATATAAATTCAAAAATTATACACGAATAATAATAAATATTAGAATACAAGAATACTTACGGAAAAAAACATATATTTTGGCCATATAATAAATGTTTATTTCCTGATATTCTAGATCTGTTATGTAAAAATTACTTTAATGTGAATTCTGTCATGTAATTTCTAAAAAAATTAATTGATTGAAAGTGTTTATTTATTTTTTTCACATGATTTAATTATATTTCATTTCAAAAATAGAAAATAAAAAAAAACATTGCAGTCTAATGATCTGAACAAGTGATATACTGCTTTTTAATGTCAAACTTTGCATTTCAAGTAAAACATATTATTTATAAAGAAAACGTTGACATACATATAAGTATGTAGAAGTTAGTTAATAATATAGCATGATATTTATTTCCTTTTCCTTTTTCATTTTATTATCTTTCTTTATATTTTCAATACGGTTATAAATTGTAATATAATAATAATTAATAATATGTGATGTTATACAAGATGATTAAAAACATACGTTTTTTTATTCATATGTACAAAACCGTTTATATCTGTATAAAAAAGGACTATAATTACTCATTACTTTTTCATTCCGTTTATCCATATTCGAATAAGTAAAATTTCACATAAAAACATCATATATATTATCTGCCAGGGGTCGAATTGTATATTTTAGATGAAAAAGTGTACACGCATTAATCAAAAGTCGAATAGAATATAACAGATGCCGCGTTGTTCAAAAATCGACCTTCCGGTGCACGTACACAACAAAAACATGTTATTTTTTTTCTCGCTACAATCGTTAGTGCGGAAAAGTTACTGAAAGGACCGCTATCCCCCGTTATGCCTCGTCGATGCATTGTCATGGATTTCGAACGACAATTTTATGGTATGCATTGTGTGTGATATGCTATTATATATTGTTGTCGTATTGCAGCTGTACAGTATTCTATTTGTATTTAAATAATTGTTTTTTGTCATTTTTATATCATATTCGTGTTCCATTTTGATATATTTATATTGATATTTTTAATGACTGTTAAAAAAATTATTCATAAATAAAACTAAACGATAGCATTTTAATTGCGACATCAATTGAATATAAAATATTATTATATAATTAATTGATTACAATTTTTTATACAATATATATATATATATATATATATATATATATATATAAATTAAATGAATGAAGATAAGTATTCTGTCACTATAAAAAAGTACAAATATAATTATGTTCCATCATTCATAGTGTGGTTAAATGGAAATAGCAAGAAATGCATAACGAAGAATAGAGATTACTGAACACAATCAATAATTATGTTTTGTTTATTGGAGGAATATTGCTATATCATATTTCTTTTATGATTACCCACTACAAAACTATTTGGCATCTCTGATATATATATATATATATATATATATATATATATATATATATATATATATATATATGTAGTGTCTCACTTAACATCCGATTTTCACCTCTGCTTTTGACTATACAAAATAGTTACTAACTGTGACCCCTCTTGATTTTTGCGTAGAATAAGAATCACTCATTCGAAATTTTTCTTTGACATCACTTTGATGTTGATGTTGCTATCAACATTTTGATATCAAATGAAAATCTTTGTTTTCTATTTCATATCAATAAACTAAATTTTTTTCATGAAAAATAAGACCACGAATAGCAAAATCGGTTATATAGCGATAGATATAAGAAAATTTGAAAATTGAAAAATTCATAAATTTTAAGAAATAGTGAAAACCATGTTTTTTCACCTTCATCACGAATGTCTCGAAAACACTCTATATATCACAATAATGGATTTAAGTCGAAGTAGACCAATCAGTAGTTTGTTAAATTTCCTTACGATTATCATAAACCGTAGTTTTCTATCTTTTACCTCTCTCGAAAAAATCAGGGTCTTATGGAAGACAAGACCCAGATAATTACAAGTGACTGCACAACACCTTCCTGCTCATGTTATTGTTTAATCACTATAAGCAAAGTAATTACTTAAGTAAAAATGTTTTTCATTATATTTGTAATAATACAAAATTAAAAAAATAATTTTTAAGTTGGTGCAAAAATAATTGCGGTTTTTATCATTTTATGTTCTGCGCCAATTTTTCTAGTTACTGTTATCTTTTGTTATAGTCATGTGATACATCATTGTAAACGATAAAATTACCACAACTGATTTCAGCGTATATCTATTGTTTTCATTCTTTACTATTGTTGGATGTAACCTCTTAAATTAATCATGGAAAAAAGAAAATTCGCGCGATTTTTTTGTATGAGTTTAAATTGGAAAGTAAAGTAACAGAAACTGATTCTTTTTGGCGAAGAGTCATTTAGTGAACATACAACTCAACACTAGTTCCAAAAATTTTGTAATGGAAACGAAAGCATTGATAACTAGGGAGGGTCGTGGACCTTCTTCAGCTAGAGACAATAATGTTTTAAGAACGATTATTGAAGTAAACCCACGTAAAACAACTGGAGAGGTGGCAGAAGAACTCAATGTTGAACATTCAACAGTTTTCAGCATTTGAGCTTAACTGGAAAAAAACGAGATAAATAGGTGCCGTACGGACTAAACGAACATCAAGCAATTCGACGATACGAAGTCTACTCTGTGTTTCTTTTGCGTAACAAAAATGATCTCTTTCTCGATCGCATTATTAATAATTACAATCAGGAACGTTCATAACAGTGGATAGACCGAGCAAAATCACCAAAACAGTTTCCTAAACAGAAGCTTCATGAAAAAAAGAATATGGTCACTGTTGGGTGGTTGTCAAGTGGCATCATTCATTACAACTTAAATCCTGGTAAAACAATAACAGCAGAAAAATATTTTTAGGAAATTGAAAAAATGCATGCGAAGTTGTATCGTTTACAGCCAGCATTAGTCAATCGAAGAGGATTACTTATTTTTTATGACAATGCCCGACCACATGTTTCACAAATGACTTCAAAAAATTAAATGACCTTGGTTATGAAACTAACCTCCCCCAATTTATTCTGCGAACCTGTATTCGACAGATTATCATTTTTTAAAACATTTGAGTAACTTCCTACGAGAGAAGGTTTTTAAAGATCAAGCATCAGCTGAAAGCGCTTTCGATGAATTCGTTAATTCCAAAAATCCATAATTCCATCTTGGAGAAAAAACAAATTTTGTTTCCCGTTGAGAGAAATGTATGCAGGTGATTGGTCTTTATTTTGATTAATAAATATAATTTTTAACTCATATATTCGACTTTATAATCAATATGTAAAAACCGCAATTATTTTTGCACCAACCTCATAAAAAAAGATATTTTTAGAAAATAGAAATGTTACAATTAACTTTATTTAATAATAATTGAACAAGTCACGTCAAAGTACATTCAATTTACAAGTAATTCATGTTAAAATACTGTTCAAAGTGTGCCCCTTCCTGAGTCACAATACGGCGTTCTTTGAAACTCCTGTTATTGTAGCAGCAAAAATTGTTTTTGAGGATGTATTAGAACGTAATTGAGATTTTTCCGAGACAAGTAAAAAGTAAAAAACGTCGGTAGTTGGTAATCGCTACGAAATTTAACAAGCTATTGATTGGTCTCCTTTCACTTGAGTCTATTTTTTAACAATTTTAGAGATATTCGTGCGAGGAGGTAAAAAAACATGCTTTTCTCTATTTTCTAAAATTTGTGAATTTTGTAATTTTCAAAAATTCTTATCTCTGCGGCTATTTAATCGAGTTTTCTGTTCATGGATTCATTTTTTATGAAAAACATCTACTTTATCAATCTGAAAATAAAAGTAGGGATTCCCATTTGATATAAAATAGTTGACATCAAAGTCTACGTCAAGGTGACGTCGAAAAAAATTTTGGACAAAAGATTCTAATTCTAGGCGTAATTAAGGAGGATTACAATTAACATTTTTTTTTGTATAGTCAAAAGCAGAGACGAAAACCGGGTGTTAGGTGTTAAGTGGGTCACCTGTGTATATATATATATATATAGACGAATATAATAATAATTTATCCCGCATATAATAGTTTTATTTCGTGATATAACCCAGATTATCTGATTTAAACTGATTTATACACACGATATAAAAATGGTTAACGATGAATATGAATCTAATGTTCTAGCCATAACCATAAAATAATAAAATTTCATTAGGACAAAATTAACAATTTAGGACTAAGATACATCTACCTTTTTGTTGACATGCTTTATTTTCTTCTATTTGGATAATTGTCCATAGCTTGTTTCTTAGTGTGTACAGTGTTCATCTATGATAAGGTTCTGCATTTGTGTATATTGTGGCTACATATATATATATATATATATATATATATATATATTGCTCCATTATTAACTTTAAAAGGCATGAAAATTATTTTTTTTATACTTAAACTGTTATATCCTATACTGATTTCAGTTTAATGAAATTATGTCAATGGAGATGCGAAATTTTAAAGCTAAAGTTGTATTTCAAAAATATTTAAAACCTCAAAGAAAGATTAAAAACAAAAATATAAGTAAAATGTAGAAAAATGTGATGCTTCTGGAGAATATTTAATAAGCGATATAGAAAAATATGAACAAAAAAAATTTAGGATATAAGTTCAATTTTGATAGGAAAATATACTGAGAGTATAAAGAGACAAGAGATCATTTATATTTTATAATTTTTTAAGAATAACAAAACAGTACTTGATAATAAAATATTTATAATTCTCTATAATTATAATATATTTTTATACAAATTCCTTATAATAGAAGATAGAAGTCCGTTGTTGAATCAGTAAAAAAATCATATATATATATATATATATATATATATATATATACATATATATATATATATATATATATATATATATATATATATATATGTATTTCGATATATATATATATATAGAGAGGGAGAGAGAGAGACAGAGAGAGAGGTCATATGTTTCAAAAACAAAAAGGTTTTGTGTTTCTGAGCTCTCGATACAGTTCTACAAATTCCTTGTGAAAATATACTCTATGGCTATAAACAAAAAAATATAATTTCGTATCACCATCATTCTGGATTGTTCTTTTATATTTTAAATATTTATTTATTAATGAAGTGTGTCTACTCTTAAAACTGTTATTTGATATTGAAACAAGTGTGAACAAAATATATTTGTAGTAGTAAAATAAGTATGAATCAAATAATTTCAACAAGTAGTTTTGTAACTTTCGCACTGTAATAAAGTTTTATTTAAGATTTCCAATTAAGATTAAATTTATAACAAACTAACCAACCATACAATTAATCGTAAGATGTTTAACGATCATTTTATCAAAATGGTAATCATTAGTGTAATAAATTTAAAAGAACTAATAAAAACTATGAATTACTATTAAAGTAATGTTAACAATGTAACAAAAACATGTTTTTTCTATTAGAAAATACTGTTATGTATGTATATAAAAGTAACTAAATAACTATTATCGTCTACAATGAATCACTATTAAAACAAGATATAAATTTTGAAACAGTGAGTTATTATTTCTAAACTAACAATGAAACAATATTTTATACTGATGGATGAATAATGTTGATTGTTAAATAATATAGTTATGTCACAATGATTTAATTTCGTAAAAAAATTTTTACTTAACACACCAATTAGAAAATTTTCATAATGAAGAATATTCAATAGTTGATTATTAATAATTTTTAATTGTTTTTTATGCGTATTTGAATGGCGATGCTAAAATTTTCATAGCGCTAAAATACAATGCGCAAAAATAATTAATAATCACTTATTAAATATTTTTGATCAGAAAAATTTTGTGGCTTTTGTGATGGAAGAAAAATGTATTATTTGTAATTGTGAAAAAGAGTTATATATAATTTTATATATTTTTATTTACTTTTATATATTTACAACTTAATTATTTACAATTATATAAATGAATGTAGAAATTTGTTTAATGTTAATGCAAGATTGATAACATTATGATTAACATTTGGTATATTTGATTCGAAAAGATATAAAGATATTTTTATTAATTATGTGTCGAAAATGAGAGCCTACAGGTTCGCCTAGAATTAAAATTTATAAATCAATTCAATGTCATATTTCACTATCACCTGAACATGGCTAAGCATAACTCAGATGGTTTTATAAGTTAGTCGAAATTTCACATTTACAACCATGCTAATCATTTGTCTCTCAATAATACAAGATTTAAGTGAAGAAATTACTGTATTTATTAAGAAAAATATTTTCCATTTATTATTTTGAATCTTGTTTTTATTTTATCATTTTTTAAATAATTGTCAGAGACACACAATTATATATATATTTATATATATATATATATATATATATATATATATATATATATATATATATATATATATATATAGTGTCAAAGAAAATAAATACCAATAGATCACTTTTTGCTGTTATACATATTCGTAATATAATACCTTTCAACATACGTTAAAATTTACTAACGAATGTAGTTTATGACATTTAGTGTTTTGATACTTATAACTCGATACTAGCTTAACTTTGCAATCCTTTAATTAAGACATACATTCATACTAAAGCTTTGTAAATCATGCTCGCCGAGCTCTACAATTCACAAGTCAAGGCACACCTTTGAAATAATACTATAGAATAGAATAATAACTGTAACAAATTGTGTATTACAATGTTGTCAATAAAGTATTTTTTTGCGATTTAAGTTAGTTGTTTAAGCTAATAGCAGTTTTTATTATTTTAGTTCTTAATTAAACGTTTAAAATTTCTACTTAATTTACTTATTGTAACATTTTTAGTATCATTTCTATTATTATTATTATAATTAATTCATGCATCTGTAAAGAGATTAATAGTACAACACTTTTTGAATTTAAGTTCTTATATTAAGAAATCATTAGTTTTCATTTAATTCATTTAAAACAAGACTTCTTATATTCAATGCGCTTTTATAAATATTAATGCCATACATATTTTGTGGATTTATAATTTTTATAACATAATATGATAGATGTCCACTGAGTGTACCGTATTACATGTATATATATATATATATATATATATATATATATATATATATATATATATATATATATAAGGCACAAAAAATAATTCTGTTCCATTAAATTGAATCAATCATAACTCTATTTTAATTTAAAATATTTTCTCGTTATTTTAAGATTTTTAAGTGCCAAAGTTAACACTTAGAAACAATATATATCTTAACCAAGAAGTTAGTATAACCTCATAAAACAGTAGTGAACATGATGACATCCGAAAAGCAGCTTATTAATACTTTTCGCATTACAGTTGAAAATAATGCTGTTGAAGCCACAGGAATGATTTGTTCAGCTCTAAGGGAAGTTAAGGTGTTTGACGTATAAAACGTGCAAAATATGCTAAAACAGTGGAAGAGGTCCGAAAATGCATTACAACTTCATCTATTCAAAGCCGCTGTCTTTTTTTTCGACGTAGGATTCGTCAGTTGTCCGACAGACGGAGCAAAGTTATTCAAAATAATGGGGCATATTTTGAGGATTTAAATGTATTCAATTTTTCCGTAAACATTTATTTCAAATAAAATGGTACTGAATTCATTTGTATACCTAAAATATCGGAAGCTCTGTTAATAAAGAAAATATATTTTTTTGTTTTACTTTTTTTGTACGATATGTATATATATATATATATATATACATATTGGATTACTGATTGTTGATAAATTTTATTATTTATATTAACTGTGCTATTTTAGAATTCTAAATCATTTTTTCAAGAATATTCTATATCTGATTGTTAATACATTTTTATTGTTATTTATATTGACTGTTGTTGGATTATGTGTATGCATACGTGTTCTTGTATGTGTGAGTATACAATGTGAGAGAGGTATGTGTATGACTAATCATAAGAGTGTTACATATACGAGATTAAGAAAAAAAAGAGAGGGATCGATGAGTCAGTCTAAATAACCCGTTCATATGTAGTAGACGCATATAGTTTTTTTGTATCGTTTTTATATTTTTTTTCTGTAGATATAGCCTCTGCGTGACTAGTGAGAGAGTAATCTTTTACACTTACTAAATTGTAGTTTTTGGTCACAATAAATCTTCTTTTAATTATTATATATTTTATAATAATTCATGAGTTTTATTAACATAAATTATACATCCTCAATATTTCACTCGTTCCTTAATATAACAATATATATATATATATATATATATATATATATATATATATAAATATATATATACATAAATATATATATATATATATATATATATATATATATATATATATATATATATATATATATATATATACATATATATACATATATATATATATATATATACATATATATATATATATATATATATATATATATATATATATATATATATACATATATATATATATAATGTAATAAGGAATTAGTTCTTTATTATCCGTAATAATAGTATAAGTATACTATAGATGAGATTTGATATAGTGAGTGTCTCAGTTTGGTCTAGTAAATAAAGGATTATCTGGAAGATCAGTTGTATATTCAAATATTTTAACCAGGGATCCACAACTTGTTATCGACTATGCTGCAGTGATCTCAATTACAAAAATTCCTTGTATGCTGGCTATGACGCGTTTATACTAGGTCATAAACAAAATATTTCACAAACACATACAAACATATACATAGTAGTAATTGACCAGCGCATTGTACACCAGAAAGATACTCAAATATAATCATAACTATAATGTGATATCATTAAAGAAGGGTTTAATATGAAACAGGTATTTCCGTTTCATTTTTCTCTTAACTTGCAATATATACGTTCATTGAAATTCTTCCTCAATGATTATAATAATAGTTTTTATGTAATTTATGTGTATATTTAAAAGTAGCTATATTCATGTAGTTCCATTCAGATAAATATATAAAAATTACTATATGAGACTATCTTTAGCCAATTTCACTTGTTATTAGAATATTTTTACACTAATCCTTAAATAATATTTTTTTATTTCTGTTCAAAAGCACTTATTTTGCTCTTGTCAGATGTTATCGAAACCTAATACTGATAATTCACCGGCTGCGTACTCATACGAACTCAATTTGTTCGAAATGCTGCGAAAACGTGCGAATAATCTCACCATATTGAATTATGTTACAGGTCATTCACTGGATACGTTTTCATTCGTGCGTTTTTGTACAAAAAATTGCACCGTGCGAACGAATCCATTTCGTTAGAACTTCCAAAATAACTCGTGCGTTTATGTTTGAAAAACAAGTTGTTGACATGAATATTAAATATTTTCATAATTACAGCCTCAGACAATCGTTAAAGTAAAATAGTAACACTAAAATGTGTGTGTCTTATTGACCTTGGTTGTACTCTACTCAAAATGTAGTAACATTTTCCGTAATTAACAGAAAATAATTTAAAAAAATAATTATTTGTTAGTTCTATAAACAATATTTAATTTTTTCTTGAAAATTTTCTGTTTAACAATATATCACTCTAAAATTTCTCTTCCTTTAACTATTTTCCATTTAAAAACAAATATTCTTATTATAATAACAGTTCTTTTGAAAGTTTTTCTTATTAGAAAAAAATCAATGTTATATTTTAATTATTTTCATAAAACCAATATATTCAAAAATCGGATGCTTCTACTTCATTCTATCATGCAGAAGAGTTAGCACTATTTTGGAAAAACTGAGTTCGACAGCCAGTGAACAACTAAGGGCTGTTTTGTACTGTTTGTTTAACTTATCTTGGCCAATTGTATTTATTTTTTTATTATAGTACTTTCAATCGATTACAATATATTTTATTATACTTTATTGACATATTATTAACTTTATCTGTTAATTTAATAATTCAAAAGGAATATTATATATATATATATATATATATATATATACATAAACACACTAAGTTCAAGTTTATCAAACGTTTATGATGGTAGAAACAACTTAATTTCAGTTTACCTAGTTGATTATCTAGAAATTATACCCGCATCTTATTCAGTTAATCATATAATATTATAATAAACATCTATCTATAGAGTGGTGCAAAAAGAACGAAGAGGTTTGAAAAGTTAATAATTTTTTTGTTTAAAAATTTTTTTCTTCTTCTTTTCAGAATTTTATAAATAAAACTTGAGAAATTTGTCACGGAAAGATAAACGATGGAACAATATACCAAAATAATTGAATTTTATTCTGAAAATCAGCGTTCAAATATCTTGACGCAGCGAGGATATCGTCGTTATTTTAATATTCGAACACAACCATCGAAGTCAATGATTAATCGTTTAGTTGCACGTTTTCGACAACAAGGTGCAGTTAATAACCGTCCAGGATCTAATAGACATCGTTCGGCTTTAACTGATAAAAATATTCGACGTATACAGGAGAGTATTAAGCAAAGTTCTGAATCGTTAACCAGAAGACGTTCAGCTCAACTTGGAGGAGGTGAATATATCGGACGTCATTGCAAAAGATTTTTGCAGCATTAAAAACTGTAGCAAAACTGTAACATATTTTTCGACACTTATCGCATTTCTACTCTTCATTTTCGTTTACTTGTCGCTACTGCATTTCACTTCATTTATTTTTACATAGATTATAAACTTCAAAAGGTACGTACAAATATATTATTTATATTTTAAATCTTTTAAAATTATTTAAAAGTATTCATTACTTGGTGTCAAATAAAAAACGATACAGATGTTAGGCATAAATATAGACAATACCATCACATACAAATAGGAAATATAGGAATAGTGTTTAAATGCAAACATTTACGAAATGTAATTGAAAGAATACACATTTGAAATGAGAAAGTTTAAATAAATATTTTTATGAAAAATTTAATGAAATTTCAACTTTGAGATAAATCTTAAAATTTAAAAAATATTTTATACTTGTAGTAAAGAATAATTGAATTGAATTTTCAAAAACTATTACAAACTACTTTACTGAAATTTACTATTTCTGATACTCACATACCTCTATCTGTTAGTGCAAATAATATGATTTCTTTAAAAATAACAGTAACACACAAATTGGTTTATTATTAGTTAAAATTTATTAATAGTTAATTGAACAGAAATAATCAATTTTAGTATTAATAATATTTTATTTGAACAAAGATAAAAATCAATTAGAAAATATTGTTGATAGATTTATGCAGTGTGTCAGATTGTTATTACATAAGAAGTCTATTCTTTAGGCAAATTTATTACAATTAATTATACATGCAAAGAAAAAGCACTATTTTAGTTTCTGAAATGCATATTTTTCAAAAGAACTCAACTTTTATAATTGTTAGTAATAAAGATATTTGTACCTTTTCATATAGAATTGTCAGAAACTGCTGGTACATGCAGTTTATAATTGAGATCTATACAACCCACATCATTGTTACAAGAATTATTGTGTTAGTTGAGAATGAAGGAACTATCTTATCATGAAAATTAAGGCATGACGAGTGGATATGAGGAATAAAAGAGAACGTGACTTCTTTGTAGATAAATATTCTTTAATTTATGTACCTTCATCAGAGCTTCTACTAATAACACTACAAAGAACTACCTTTTGTGGAACAATTATCATAAATTTCGTTTCAGCATTTAGCACAGAATATTAATTGTACTAAAAATTCAATAAATGAATCATTTTGAAAAACGAGTTTACATTTCCGTGGGTAATATTTGAATTAAATTACTGACTGATAATTAATTAATAATGGAGAGAATTTTTGCACACGCAATCAAATATTTCAACTGCCAAAATCCTCTAATAAATTTTCGATCTCCTTTTTTGATTTCCATTGCAAATAAATTAATTATAATATACAAATATAATTTTTCCATTTATGTGCGCTTTTCATTATTTTAGTGCACACTTTTAGAAACATGTCCACTGTAATTACTGAATACACCCTAAAATATTATTATTATTATTTCCATCTTCTTTCTACTTTTTAGTATGCAAGTTCTCTTACTTTTTCTATTTTTCTCATAATTACGTATATGATTACACATATCAGGTGTTTTAAGTATTTTTCTATTTTATAATCAGTAAGAGAATCAGCGCAGCAAAATATAATGTAAAATACTCGGAAATCTGTTATACATATATATATATATATATATATATATATATATATATATATACATATATATATATATATATATATATATATATATACATGTATGAAAACCCATACACAATGAATAAGAATTTTTATTTTCACGAATATATAACATTTAAATATTTTAATTTTCCAAAAGTTAACAAAATTCTAAAAATTTAATATCAATTCATAATTTTCTGTTTTTTCCTTTATTAAATGCAAGAGCTATATATAAAATATTTGGATAGTTTTATGCAAAATTTAAACATGAAGCACTGCAGAAAAAATGAATTCTTTCTTTCTATTACAAAAGAAGTAAAAGTATTTAATTTGTAATTATACATTTTAAATTACATTAAAAATATGAGTAATTAGATCAATTTAAACTAAATAACTACTTTTATAATTTTCATAAGTGCGCTATACGAGTAGAAGAATTTGCTACGAGAAAAAAGGAAATTTATATTAACCGCACATAAATTCTTATTAAATGTCAGTTCATATCAATAAGGAATTTTCTTGACTGTCAACTCAACAAACATTTCAGCTTATGTTTATAAAAAATCAGAAAAGTAGATATGTATAAATATATATCGATTTAATTGTCACTATCCATTTAGTTGAGTTATCCAAAAACTCTTTGATTTAAATTTTATCGAAAATTCCTTTTAAAGGAATGACAATTCAAATAAATATTTAATTTTTTCCTTCACTTTCATCTGACTTTCATGTTCCTTATTTGATTATCCTATTTTTTTTAATAATATCGATACATTATGTATTTGAATAGAGGAAAACATCTAAATA
>CM068320.1:6017500-6037500 GCA_034766995.1 Acanthacorydalis orientalis | reverse complement strand
GTAAACTGTCCCTCGGGTAGAACCCCGGTAAAGCAAACCGTGTATAGCATAATGTTATCGGAATAAATTCAATTACATGTTATCTTATTATCATTGTAATGCGCTGCTCTGCTGCCGCTATAGAGATGCTCGGGTGCTTTTGCTTGCTCTTGCTTCAACTTCACGAAGCGGTTCGCTACGTCTCGTATTCTGACAAGACTGGCATTTTAGATTAAATTATTATTCAAAGGACCCGGACTTCGGTTATTCGGCAATATGGTATTTTAACGATCGATTTTATATTACAGGATTTTTCTCAGTCTACGGATTCTTATTTCTTGTAATACCGCTTTGAATACGCTAAATGACATTACATCTTTTGCATATATGTTAAATGTTTAATCGATTATATTATACTCATGTTTAGTAATTATGTCTACATTCAATAATTCTACATATTAATCTGATCAAAAAGTATTTTTGAATATAAATATTTAAATCATTATGTATGAAAATATCTATTACTTATACTAAATTTTCTCACATATAAATAGCAGACATACTAATTTGTCTTTTGTATATACTCATACAATTAGAATTGTATATATATATATATATATATATATATATATATATGAGGTGTGCCGGAAAATAATGTCGTTTTTTAAATGAAACTAGTAAATATCATTAATAATTTTATTTATTAAAAATTAATTTCAAAAATAATTCCCCTGGTTAAATACAACTTTCCTCCATCTCTCAGTTGATATTTTAATTCCATTTTTATAAAAATCTTAAGACTTTGTATTAGCCATCTAGTACATTTTTAACTTCTTCATAACTACACAATTTTTTATCTTTTAAAAAATGTTGCATTGACCTGAAAAGATGGTATCTGACGGTGTAAGATCTGGAGAGTACGGTAGATGTCGAATTGTTTTATCCATACTAAACTTTTAATTTGGTTCTCTGTGATTTTTGAAACTTGTGGCCGCCCATGTTGTCTCCTCTAAGTTGATGTGGATTCTATTTTTCCTCTCTCCACAACTTTCAAATTTTTTAATGTGTTCCTGCTCACTTGACTAAGATTATTCTCAATTGTCAGCAATTTTTTGAATAGTTAATGCTGAATTTGCTTCAATTTCGGCAGTTTACATGTCTTCATCCATTTTTTTTTTTGGTCTTTCACTTCCAGAACTATTCTACATATTAACACATCTTGATCGAAGCTTTTTGAAGCATCTCTGAGATTTTTAAACATTCAAAACATGGCCTAATATGTCGCAAATGATTTTAGTTCCATTATTA
This sequence comes from Acanthacorydalis orientalis, assembly GCA_034766995.1. Classification (NCBI taxonomy): domain Eukaryota; kingdom Metazoa; phylum Arthropoda; class Insecta; order Megaloptera; family Corydalidae; genus Acanthacorydalis; species Acanthacorydalis orientalis. Next base: position 6,036,213 of record CM068320.1, on the reverse strand, counting down.
GCCGTCTCTTTTTTCAAAAATTGAAATAACTTACAATTGTGAATACATTATTCACTCAGATAAATCCTTCCTTTGTGAATGGGTATACTATTTTACTTTTCAAATACTAAAATATAGTTTATAGATGTTTATTCAAGAATATGACATAAAATATATGATGACCGATCTGAAAATACCGATCTGGCCGTTGAGAGGGTTATCGCAAAAACGATATTCTTTTCCGGTACACCTTATATATATATATATATATATATATATATATATATATATATATAAACTTTTTTATTTTGGTAACACCGAAAATTAAAAGACGATCATTATTATTTCATCGAGTGCAAAAGTATTAATTTAAATTTATTGTCTATTATACAAGATACTCCTTTGTAGAAAATTATTATTAATTAATTAGGCGCAATTTTTTATATAACGCTTAATTTTATAATTTTTTCGGTGATTGATTTTCAAAAATATTCATTTATTTTATTTAATTTAAAAATATCTCTTAAAATTGTTTATAATAAATAATAGTTAATATTTTCTTATATTATACGTACTATAAATTTGTATGAATATTATATATATATATATATATATATATATATATATATAAAACTTTTTGTAATTATCTTGTTAAATTTATCGTGATAAGTTTTACTAGCCATTTTAATTAACCAAATTGCTTTGATATATAAAACATAAAAAGAAAATATTACTTTGTAGCTAACTGACTAATATACCTTTTCATTACATAATGTATGTGAGTCAGACACTGATATATATTTTTTTATAAATAGATTACTTTACGAAATTCAATATTTTCGTATTTAAGAATATTTTAAGAGAAGATTAAATAAATCATTTTTACATTATTAAATTCAGGCATGTTGTTAAATAGCTTCATTAATTTAAATAATTTACTAAGTTCATAAAACGTATTTGTTGGTTTAAAATTTACGTATTTAGCAATTTCTTATTTTAAGACACAGTAGGTTCTCCCACTACTTACCATGTGAAGCACCGGGGGGCTCTACCACCACTTGCTTCGTTCGCTCACGTTAAATGCTAACAATTTTCAAATGAAAAATAAAAAACTAAATAAATATATCGTGTTTCAAATTAATTTTTTGACTTTAAATGAAACCGTGGAAATACCGATACTGTACAAAAAACTTATTATCCACTTATTCTAAAACATCTGAACACATGATATTCGTAATTAATTTGTGTTATTCTGTACACTGAAACTTAACACTCTGCTTAGGGATACACCTGAGACCAATATATAATTGGATGTACCTGAATACTGTTTAATTGGAATCGACAAACATGACGATTTGTGAAACATCGGAAATGATCAGGTATGAAAATGGTTCACTCACTATTTTTAAAGTATAACGAGAGGAGGGGCGTTGCGAAGAGCAATTTTTTTTATGAAAATTTTAGAATGGAATTATTTTTTATATAAAGAAAGATGTTTTATATTTTCAAATTTTATAATACTGCACGAAATACCATTACAATTGTTATGATATTATATACAATATAATATATATATATATATATATATATATATATATATATATATATATAATAAATATACGTTTATAATCATCGTTAAAAATCCCTGTACACATTTTTTTAGAAAAGTATCTCTCAGAATTACTACATAAAGAAAATTTTGCATATATGTATACATGCATATATATATATATATATATATATATATATATATATATGTATATATGTATATATATATATATATATGTATATAATAATAGATTATTGATAAGATAAAAGAAAACTAGGTTTTAAGAATTTACACTACAAAATTAACACAAATGTTTTGTGATAATATAAATATATAAATCGTCAAAAGTAAGTATTAAAGTAACTTTCTATTAAATTAATAGTATGTTAGAATCTAAAATGTACGTATATATATATAAATATATATATATATATATATATATATATATATATATATATATATATATTATGGGTCTGTGTGTTATGTATATTTATATTCATACTATTTTAATAAAAGGAATATAAAGAGTATATCATTTCCCTTAAAAAAAGGTTTTTAGGAAAAGGTCATATAATAAAACTTTTTTTGTGTCAATTAACCTTCCTTTATATAATGTAACTTCAAACATATTTCTTCCCATTTGGATGTATATATATATATATATATATATATATATATATATACATGTATACGTATACGAGTAACATCATTGGATACAGCGTAAAAAAATGTAATAACTAACTATTATTAATATATATTTTAATAATATATATTTTAATAATATATATTTCATCATATTTTTATATTATTTTTCCTACTTCTTATTCACAAATAATGATTCTTATTTTAAAATATTTTAAATGTAATAAGAACACAAAAATAAATACAGAAAATATTAGAACCAAAAATTACTAATATATAAAAATTACTAAGAATAAAAAAAAATTTTTATTCTTTAAATATATTAATTTAAATTAAACAATAAAATATATATCTTATATCATTTCCATTCATTCTCTTAGGCCACTTTTATATTATTGATTCGTATAAAATCATTTACCTCAGTTTTCATTGTTTTAAGTCATGTAAGCAATTCATAATTTTTTTACTTACAGTAAAAATACAGTAGAAATTTTATTGATTATTATATTTATTGTTCAGTTGATTAAATAAATATTATATAAATTTTTATATATATATATATATGTATATGTATATATACATATATATGTATATATACATATATATGTATATATATATATACATATATACATATATATATATATATATATATATATATATGTATATATATATATATATAAATATCGGAACAATATTGCACTTTACTTCATAACATTTTATGCTTGAATGGGGTTAATTAAGTATATTTGTGCGATTATGTTCGTATGTGCCTCGATTTATATGCTTGAAGAATAAGAAAATAATAATTTGGATGTGTACGAAAAGAGCAGTATTTATAAATAATCGCCTTACATTACAAATAATCAGCTTATATTTTCATTTAATATATCTCTTACATATACACTTGTTGATAAGGCGCCACTGACTGAGGGTTAATTTTGTGATATTACTTTGACGGTGGGCGTATTTTCAGCCCAGATGCGTTCTCATAAAGCTTCATAATTTCACTTTTACGGTCTGTGTTAAAAAGAGCAATAAAATTTTCGTCTCTATATTGCATACTATGAATGAAAATTGAGTGGTAGCTATTACTTAGGAGTTTAACTGTTGGTTATTGAGTTTGTATGAATAGAAAGAAAATGGAATGCTTTGTTATCTTTAAGAAGAATGTAACGATATTGAATGTCTCGATATTACGAGACTTTTAAAAAGGAAAAGTTCTAATTGGAATTTGTAATTATGTTGGATTCTGGTTTAATACATTCAGGATACGTTTTATATTCTTAACATAAAAGCATTTAATGCTACGTAGATGTATTTTTTTTTGAAATCGGAGTGAAACCATGATTTAAATATATGTATAAATGACTGACAGATGAATAAAAATTGAAATAAAAAGGCAATTTCAATATTCGCAATGTTTTAGTATAAATAAATACAATAAAATATATGTGGATGGAAAACATTTAATTTCTCTTCATTTTGAAATATAACATTGAAATTTTAATACAATATTTCGTAAATAATTTATTCAAATATCTTGTCATACACTCAAAATCAAAATTCATAAAAAAATGTAATTTACTTTTTATATGTATACATTCACATTTACATCCATATATATATATATATATATATATATACATTCACATTTACATCCATATATATATATATATGTAAAATCAAACAAATAATATTTTTTTGTTTTTAATTACTGAATAATTATTTTTTAATTTATTTATACATATACACACTTAATTTTAAATTTATTTATTTGATTTTTTATGCTTGAAATGTTCAAAATGATAATTTGGTGCGATAATTAAATTTTTAACATTATACCACATATCCAAATTGAATTGCATCTAAACCAGACTGAAATGCATCTAAATGAATTTAAAATCAAATTATAACTACAATACTTATATACAATTACTTGAAGACAGTGAGGGATGAAACAAGTCGTAGAAGATAGACCAGTATAATTAAAATGGATCAAAAACATGAAAGCAATTAATTTCAACAATTTAATTTAAAAAAAATATATTTTAATAATGGGATCAAAATTAATGCAAAACGAAATTTTATCTTTAACACACACACACACACAAACAAATAAACTTCGCACATACGTACACACACACACGCACACACACACTCACATATATATATACACATATATATATATATATATATATATATACACACACACACACACATATATATATATACATACGTGTAGGTGTATGTGAGTGCGTGGGTAAGGTGTATAGATTCATTCGGTGCCTTTAATTTGAATCAATCTTAACTTAGTTTCAAATTAAAATACTTTCTCTTCGTTTTAGGATTTTGAAGGATCAACTTAACATTTAAAAACACTAAACATCTTGACACGACTGTTGTCATAATCTTACAAAACTATAACGAACACAATGGTGTCCGTAATAGATTACATTAGGCATTGCATACTTTTCGCAATCCAGTTAAAAAAAATAAATGCTTCCGAAACGCGGGAATAATTTGTTAGGGTTTGGAGCAATGTATTATGATGCATATAACAAATAAAAATACTAAAACAATAGAAAAAGACCAAAAATACATTGATGACTTCATCGACATACAGCAAACATCTTTTTTTCGACAAAAAATTCATTACTCGACAGATGGAACAAATTTATACAAAATAATGGGAGACATTTTGGGAATTTAAATGTATTCCATTGTCCCGTAAACTTTCGTTTTCTATAAAAAAGGCATCGAATTATTTTGTAGATTTTATATATATATATATATATATATATATATATATATATATATACATATTTATGTATGTATGTATGTGTGTGTGTGTGTGGTGTATGAATTGTAATTAAATTTTGTAACAAAATTCAAATTCTTAAATTGTTTACTAGCGAATTCGTGATGTAATCATATATATATATATATATATATATATATACGAGTATATGTATGTACCAATATAAGAATATTATTAGTGTATTAGATTCAATACACAAATATCTGAAAAATTCCTTGATATCTTGTTAGAGTGATTACTAGTCAGCTATTTAGGATATTGGGACGTTTTACGAAACCTTCGTTGCATATTTATTGGTTGATTGATCCCAGTTGAGCGAACATAGAATCCGACCGACGCGATATCAGGACGTACTAAACAAACAATGACACATGCGTGTGCGTAACTTATCCAATTTGTGGCAACCGACAAACCAAGTGGGGTTTTACTTGCTGAGATAGCGAATTGTTGTGGTCAGAAAATGAAAAGGAAAAAGTTTAGCGGAAATTTAACCAGTCGCTTACGAAGTTCTACGACTGATAAAAGAATGTTTGACATAGAAGTTTCGATTAGTGTTGCCGTTTATTTTGTATGTCTCACGATGTTTTTCTTTTTTTGTTTCGAAGATTGTTTGTATATGAGAAGCTTCCTATACAAAGTCAGTAACAGTTTCAGCTAAATTACTTGTTAAATTAGAAATGAGTTAAACACACACATGTGTTTACAAACCTACATATATACACGTTTGTGTTTATATATATATATATATATATATATATATATATATATATATATATATATATGTAAACCATTTAGATGAAAGACAAACTAGCAAAAAGGATAACTATATATTATTTTCAAATATATCAGGAATTTAAATTCCACATTGATATATTTTTACAGATTATAAATAGAATTATTAATTCGAAGGAAAAAATATTTTAAAGATGTGAAAATTTTGTTAAACAGTCTATTCTTACATTACGTGAAGATTTTAAATGGAATTTTAGTTTTCTTATAATATATCTTTATAAAATTGTTTAATTTTAAAAAATTCAATAAATTATTGATATACTAATACTTTTAAGAGATATAGTAAAAGAATAATGATCAAGATATATATATATATATACATATATATATATATATATATATATATATATATATATATATATAAACATACATATAAACAAATAAAAAATTTAGGAATGATAAAAAGATGAACTTAATGGACAGAAAAATATAAATATTAATTCCTCACTTTTTCATTTTTAAATTTATATTACGTTTGTTTCTTAGTAAGTGATTATAATTTTGTGTTTGTAATACTACCCACAAATTGTTAAAACTATATTATTTATCTTTGTTACTGATGTTCACGTGTAGATGGCTCTAGGTGAGTATGTTATGGGCAGTGACAGATGTCATGTCATTTTGAAGTGTGAACATTGTCATCAGACGCCATCCTTTGTTTATACAAGTGTTTTTCTATAAACGAATTAAAATGAAACGTGATAAGTTGTTTTTATGGTGTATACTTCTACAGTATATCGATTTGAAAAAAAGTGCAGCTGATAATCATCGATTGCTTTCAAAAACTTATGGTGAATCTTCTCCATCGGAATCAGTATGCAGAAATTGGATTCGATGATTCAAAAGTTATGATTGTGACGTACACGACAAACAACGGCCAGGTCAATCGAAAAAGTTCGAAGTTTAACAACTGCAAGCTCTTGGAAGTAAACCCTGCTCAAACAATCACAAGAATTGTCTCAAAAATTCTAAGTCGATAAATCAACCATTTCACATTTACAAGTCGTGAAAAAGATTTAGAAAAAAAGGAGTTGGCTGCCACATCAATTGACCGAAAATTCAATTGCTTATCGCTTTAACATCTCGATTTCTTTGCTTTCAAGGCATAAAAAGAAGAGTTTCTTGTATCGTATCGTGACCGGCGATAAAAAATGTATCTATTTCGACGACCCGAAATAAAAGAAATCATGGGTGGATCCTGGCCAACCATCAACGTCGACACCAAACCGAAACATCCACAGTCACAAATCAATACTCTCTATTTGGTGGGATATGGACGGTGTCGTGTATTATGAGCTGTTCAAATCGAAGGAAACAATCACCGCCGAACGTTATCGACAACAATTGGAGTGTTTTAATTGATAATTTGATGCAAAAACGCCCATCAATTGCATCAAATTGTCAAAAAGTGATTCTTCTCTATGCCAACGCTCGGCCCAATGTTGCTATAGCCATGAAACAAACACTATTGGAGCTCGAATGAGAGATTCGCCCGCACCCAGCGTATTCGCCGGACCTGCCTCCAAGCGATTACCATCTGCTTCGATCGATGCAACAAGCTTTGGAAGATACACATTTCCATTACTACGGAGAAGTCGAAAATGGGGTTGCTGAATAGACTGGCTCAAAAGACAGACTATTTTTTCGTCGCAGAATTCAACTTCTGCCAGAAAAGTGGAAAAAAGTCATAGATTCTAAGAATAATTACTTTGATTAGTGTATTCACACATTTTATTATTGAAACATTTTGTTATGGTCAAAAACATAAAAAAAACAGCGGATTTCAATAAAACCTTCTAATATATATATATATATATATATATATATATATATATATATATATATATATATATATATATTAGATGAATGTTTGTTTCATAATTTGAAGTCTAGAGATGAAAATATTATATTATTAAATAAAAGAAATCAATAACTTAAAATGCATTGTTTTTTTATCAAGTACGATTTTTTTAAAATATTTTTTATACATTTGTACTTTAATTATAAGAGTAATATAATAAATTATATGTTTCAATATAAATTATTAATGTTTCATTCATAACACTAAACATACTAATGAATTACCATATGTTTTCTGATTCAAGAAACCAATATGTATTAAAAACGACAATATTTTATGTACAAAGGTGTCGAGTACATGATTTTACATTATATTAGCATTTATACGAGAGTGTTCTGAAGAGTTTCTTAGTTCGTGTAATCACTGAAAGAAGGGGAAGTTATGTATATTTTCATATAGTTGTATCCTTTATAGTAACACATGTGAAGTTGCAAGTCATTCTGTCATTAATATTTCGTTTGATAGTTATTTCAACACAAGTTAAAGAGAAGTTAAAGGCAGTGATTGCGGAAAAACGTTCCGGAATTGCCGAAAAAAACAGTTATTTCACTATGAGAATACAACGGCTTATTCATGTGTGGTTAGATAATTGACCGATTTGAAGTTTAAAATCCTTCCGAATTCATCATACTCACCGAAATTCTAAATTTTCTTGACTGGAAAGCGATTTGAGTCGAATGAAAGGTTATGAGACCGGCAGCGGCTATTTTAGAGCCTTCGAAAAATCCACTTCCAGAAGGGAATCGTGAAACTGGAGAAACATTGAGGCAAGTAGGTTGAGCTTCAAGGGAATTATGTCAAAAAATAAAGTACACTTTGAAACTGAAGCTGTAATCACTAATATCGAACCAAATTACACTTCAAAGTGCCCTCATACTGAAGGCATTGTAAATTCGCGCATCCCACTATTGACTGATGTCATTCGATCGATATGTTTCTCACATAAAATTGTGTATATTTATTTAAAAAATAATAATCACTTACATTATTTTTCCAAATTATAAATTGGAATATGGATAAATTAATTAAGAAAACCTCAAAATATGATCACTTCATAAATAAGTTTGATTTAATTACTATTACAATTGAAATTTTGATCCATTTTCAAACATTTAAATTGGTTATTGTGAATTTAATAGAGAAAATATTTATATAAATCTCATTAATGGTATAATTACATAATTTTTAAAACAAAACTTATTACATTTATCACAAAATAATCACCATTGCGGTAATATAAAATCCATTTGACTAATTTAGAAATAAAATCGTTTGAAATTATGTAATTAAGAAAAGTATCATGAACAATAAAATCATATATATATATATATATATATATATAGAGAGAGAGAGAGAGAGAGAAAGAGAGATGTTTATCATAATGTAGTATTTTATATACACCATATTATGATTAACGTATGAACACATTATATCAAGATTAAGGCATTTTCTCTATATTGCTAGTTCTTTGATTATGTCTAACACTTTCCGTACAGAATAAGAATAAAATTATGCCTATTCTGAACGAGGTATGGATGATACTTAAGAATTTCATAAACAGAAAATAATTTTTATTTTATTTGGATAATTGTTTTATATTAACATATAAAGTTGTTTTTTAAACAATTTGAAAACTTTTTTAATGATATAAACACTCTAACACATCATACAATGAAATACAAGAATACGTGGCTACTAAATGATAAATCCTTAAAACCATTGTTTCTAAAATGTAATATACACATTTTTGTTGAATTGTTTTAAAAGTACATCGTTTGAGAATTATATGTGATTTTCCATGAAAGCTTTTTTCTAAATTTTATACATACGTTATAAAATAAAATTGTATAATTATAATTAAATTTTCAAAATTTATAATGTACTGATAGAAAATAATGAAAAATTATCTTTTTATACTAATATTTGAAAACACTGAACTGATAGAGCATTGATTCAATAATATTAATTTAATTGTTTCACTTTATCGCATATAGTACATTTACTTTTCATCTATTCAATACAACACATTTTATCAAAACAAATCAGGATTTTAGTCATAGAAAAAAATGTGTCTTTATTAAAAATTAAATATTTCGTCAAATAAAATTAACTTTTTTTCCAAATTCGACAAAAACAATTACAAGATTTTATCATTTATCGTTCTAAAGATGTTTGAAGTGTAGGATGAATTATTTAAATAAGTATTGAAACATCGTGAAAAAAGTTATTTTCAGGTATACAAAATGATCCTTAGAATAAGTTAGGTTAAAAATTGTATAGTAAATATTTAGATTTTTTGTACACAAATTATCTTTTTTATTAATAATCGGATATTTTTTTTATTTAACATAAGTTTACCATATTGATAAAATTAGTATAAAGGAGTCCAAGTCAAGAGATTATAGATTTATATCTTGTACGCATTTACATTGTGATATACGTTGCACAAATTTACATACATTTAAAGTTAGGTCGTCGATCAATTAGAGCAAGTTCTTAGATTTATATTGGGTTAACAACAAGTTTCATAGTTGCTAGACTAGACTAGAGAATTGTATTTTCTATCACTAACTCTTCTTCCCTGCTGTCGATCTTTTAGTTTAAGACGAAACATATAAAGGTGTATATATATAATTTTATATTTTACATTTATTTTCTGAAGAGAATAGCAGTTGCTGATAAAAAATGTCAGCTCAAAATGGCTTCTTCTTAAAAATCTATGTAATTAATTAATTTTTATCTTCTAAATAATATAAATTTATATTACAATTAAAAATATTTTTACAATTTCTCCATAAATGAAACTGTTACTTGAATAAATGTAATAAAGTAGTATCAGTTATAGAGCTAACTAAATACCAATCTTTATTTAGATACCAATTTTATAATAAGTAATTTTTAATTAATTTTCAAAAATATTCAACACAAAATAGTCCAGGAAAGGGTTATTAAAGTTACTTTTGGAAGTATAAAATCTAAAACAAACACTAAATTTACATACTGATGCATGTCTTAAAAAAGAAGTATATATAGTGATTTTAAAATTTTCAGAGCCGAAAAGTTAACATTTTCACTGAAAAATTAAGGCGATTATTAAAAATTTTATCAGAGAAATTAAAATTTTGTTATAATGTAATTGTATTTACCCAAATACCTTATTTTTATAACACCTAATTTAACTATTTATCGTTTAACTTCTTTTATTATTACAACTGATTAAACTTTTGAAGCCGGGGAGAAGAAAATAGAGCTAAAAATTTTTTACAAATATTTTTCGATTAATTGAACAATCTTTTATCGTAAATGAAATAAGAATTGTAAATTTGTCGGTTACAAGGAAAAATATGCTATTCAGGATAATTTCACATCTATCTAATATATCGTGGAAAATCGTTCTATATATTCAGAGAAACATAAATTTCTTGATTGAAAACATATAGTTAGAAGAAAAAAAATTGATTACAATTGAAAATTTGTAGAAATTTTTACTATTTTTTATAATATTTCATTACTAATTTCAGTGAAATCGTTATTTTATGAAAAATATTTAGCACTTTTAAATTGAAGTAAAATTACAAATAAAAAGTTTTGTACAAAGTGATCTATTCCTTTTTTTCTTGAAATACTTCTATTTTTATTAAGAAATATTTTAGAGTACTTTATTTCAACTGTATAATTTATATCTTATAAATGCAGGGTACACTTTTGAAAGTATGTTTAAACTTACGTTCAAATACATTACAATATCTATAGAATAGTTTCAAAAAAATATTTACAAAAAACTAGACAGTCTATTAAATTTTTTGTTTGTATAATTTATGAACAGAGAACAGTGCTAAATGTCATTATGACTCCTTGCAGTGTTAGAGATAATTGAATCATAATTTATAGAAATTTGGCTTTTTTCATACTTGTACTTTGCGAGATACTAAACTGTGAACATATAGCAACATTAGATATAGCTGATATGATAAATACTCCTATATTACATATTTCTATATCTGAACAATAGAATGCAGATTTCTGCATGATGTATAAATATTTTCATTTCTTTATAATTTTTGGAATATTTTCTATTTTTTTCCGACAGTGTGCAACTATAGTAACTTGAAAACTAAAATTGAAGATTAATATAATTTTGTCACATTTAACACTTCTAAAAAGATGTTAAATACAGAAGTTATTAAGTTTAAATATTCATTATATTCATAAATAGAATACATTTGTACGTTTTTTTACAACTTTATTTATATATTAAATTTTTTTTCTTAAGTTCAAATCGGGGAATTTCGTATTTGAATGAATTTTCATAATAAGGAATAATATTAATAAATTTGTCTGCAAAGATCGTTAGAAACCCAAAAAAAATCGTTTCTAATTTCAAGTTTGTAGCATCAGCCATGATATTTTTTAATTACAACTTTTTCAATCATTTATAACTTTGCATATATTTGTTAATATCCAATTTTGGATAGTTTTGCGCAAAATTAAATTTCTGAAATATTCTTAATATGTTGTGATAATATAAAAATTTAATTGCGAAATTTTTAGTAATAAATGAACTATATTTAATTAAAACTGAAATAAAATGAAATAAAAAAGTAATATGGTTAAAACTGAGTGTAAAGTTACATTTTGATTACGACCTGAAACACGTCAACGGTCATGTTATTAGCGCAAAATAATTTTTAATTATATTATAAACTAGCTACCATTTTGTAATTTTCGTCGTCATGGTATTGTAATGATAATTTTATAATATACATAAAATTCTACATTTTTATTGGATCGTTAAAATTTTATGTAAAACAAACGAGTTTTAGTAGACTTCATTTTGTTCATTATTTTTATCGTCTTATTTATAATAAAAATAACTTATGTTGAGAATATTAATATTACAAATTCATATACAAAGTTTATACACACACACACATACATACATACATACATACATACATATATATATATATATATATATATATATATACTTTCAAGTACTTTACATTTCATTCTGTCTTATTATAAAACCCCGTTTATCCACGTCGTTTTATATTACAATTTTCACATAAAATATGAAAAAATCATCTTATATGAAGTTTTATCTAAAAATGTGCATGTTTAATGTTGACTAGAAAAAATTAACAATTTCAACTAAGATTGAAATGCTTATAATCTAAGGGATATACATTTGAAAGTTATAGTATGTAATAATATTATTTTTTTACTAAAGTTTAACTTTTGAAACTTTTCAATCAGACCTAGTATATAATCAATTTATTTGCAAAAATAAGTATCAATTTTATAATTATCATTCAACAGTTATTTAATATACTGATTTAAAAATGTTTAATTTTTATACTACTAGTTTATGAATTTAATAAAATGCTATATATTTAAATTATAAATTATAATGCATTGGTTAATTTTCTGACTTTATAGACAATTAATTTTTTGCACACTATAGACCTTTATGTTAAAAAAAACGATTGTAATTAAAATAACATTCTCAACAGTAATAATCTCTTTTAAAAGTTATTGTAACTTGTTTAATTAAATACTGATTTCAGCGTATTTACTACGTTATGTTAATCTTTGTTTCTGTTTTCTAAATTGCACTTTAAAATTTTATTTTCAGAAACTGTAAGTATAATTTATTTCAAACTCGAAAATACGATTTTCAACAAATGTATACATATATATATATATATATATATATATATATATATATATATAATGATTATAACTTTCCGATACTTCTACTATTTGCACGAAATATATACTAAAAGTACACTTCTTTACATTAAAGCGTATTTTAATAAATGTCTATAAGTATTTAGAAATTTGTATCGTAATTACTACACAAAGTAAGTTGAGTCCATTAATCTACAACCATTTCTTTATAATGCTTATTTAATTTTATTTTTTATTTAATATTTATTTTACATGTACCATTATTTTCACAATTTCAATATCATAGAACATATATACTCGTACTCAGTTTTTTTCTTATACAATCATATAGATAAAACAGGGATTAAAAAAAGTAAAATATAAATAGAAATTCATCACAAGAAGATGTTTTTTTCAATCGACATTCTTTTGAATTATTTCTTGATAAATGTATATATATATATATATGTATATACATATATATATATATGTACATATATAATCATATATATATATATATATATATATATATATATATATATAATCATATATATATATATATATATATATATATGTATATATTAGGTTGATAGAAAAATAATTACGGTTTATGACCTTTAAATTCATGTACATTTTTTTAATTTAAGTGATTTTAAGTTGTCCAGAATTGTTGAATGACTAATGTCTAATTTTAATGCAAACTCTCGAATTGTTGTGCTTCTGATTCAACTTACGCTTTCAGTTAGTTGTTATAAACTGAAGGACGCCTGAGACCTTCTTCATCTTCAAGACTCTCGTTCTCTGCATGAAATTTTTGGAACCACTCTTGTAACGTACGTTCCTTAACAATACGCACACCAAAACCATGAAAAACTTTTGCGCTAAAAATTGCTCTTTTTTCGTTCTTTTCCATCTTTAATTCAAAAACTAAGTTTGAAGAAAAATAAATAATGAAACCAAAGTCCATTGTACCAAAATACAAATCGTAAATGCACATTAAAATGACATTAATAAGAACAAAATAAGAGGACACTTTCATTGAAAAGAATTAAATTTTGGATTCAGAAAACAAAAACCGCAATTATTTCCTAACCTGTAATATATATATATATATATATATATTTATATATATATATATTTATATATATATTTATATATTTATATATATATATATATTTATATATATATATTTATATATATATATATATATATATATATATATATATATATATATATATATATATATTTATATATATATATATTTATATATATATTTATATATTTATATATATATATATACACACATATGTGAATATATATTATAATTATTTACATATTTAAATAAGATTATAAGTTTGCTTATATTATTTCTAAGTATGTAATTATTTTTTTAATAAATATGTAATAATGTATTATTTAAACTTGTTATTTGTTTTGTTATCCAGTTTTTATGTGTTATGTATTAATATGTTGTACTGTTGATCATCGTGATTTAGAATCATTTGAGTATAAATACTTCAGTATTCGTTTCAGGACGTGTAGCATCTTCAAGTAGATTTTAAAGGCTCCGAGTCTCTAGCATCTACCTGAAGATGGCTTACGTATAGAAACTAGTATGAAAAACCAGATAATTCAAAACGATGAAAATAACCAGAGCAGCGTATCAACTGCATAATTGGTTGATAAAGCATATAGTTAACAAAGTTATATAAGTTAACAAAGCATATGATTATACTTTTAATATTTTAACAATATATATATATATATATATATATATATATATATATATATAACAAAGTTCATCCTATAAATGTTGTACAAGTTTACTGTACATATATATGCATATATACGCATATATACATATATATATATATATATATATATATATATATATACATGCCTATTATACATATGCCTTTCTATGCTGTTACGGTCTTATGCCATTATATATACACATGTATGTTGCAATGACGTTCATTTATAACAACCAGGGTATTTTTAGAACAATGCGAGAGAGATGTTTTGTGTAATTCTTTAACGAATATTACTAACAACCATTTACAATGTTGCTTGTCTAATGTAAATACATTCCATTGCAAATTTGTAATTTGGTATACATATTTACCAACATGCAACACATACATATGTATGTATGTATGTATGTATGTACGTATATATATATATATATATATATATATATATATATATATATATACATACATACATAATACACATATGTTTGTTTTTACTGTACATAATTAACTATGATGTCGAATTCATAACTAATTAATTCCTATTTATTATATTTTTCATAATGTATAATAATGTCGGTTTTAGGAAAGAATTGAAAGTAAGACTCATTGGTTAAAAAATTAACTTATTTTTAATTTAACTTTAGTAGTATTAATAATATGAAAATGTTTCTAATATCGTAATATAAAATATATTTTACATTATCATTTTGAATCGTATTTTATTCAAAAATAAAATTATAGACATGTACTTTTATTTATAAGTATGTCATGTTAATAGTTGAAATATGGAAGTAGTACCTGTAAATAAATAATATCATAAATGAACTCGTATACTTATTTCTGAACAGAAGACCGAGTAAGTATAAAACATACTTTACATTTTGTCTATCTAATTCAGAGGATAGAAGGTTAACAGCATGTGTGTGTGTATATATATATATAGTTTTATTCTTTTTCAAATAATATTTAAATAAATATTTTTGTATGTAAAAAATAAGCAATGCGTTATTGTGGGTACAAATAACACAGTTTTTGGCACAAAAATCGTTTATTGTGTTTCTAATGTTCTACGCTAATTCAAATATGCAACCAGAATTTTTCTATTGCACACAATTTTTATACAATAACAGCTTTAAGTATTGCTTTTTCGAAATTTTTTGTATTTTTTCAGGGATAATTAATGTACGTAGAGCAATATTTTAAAAAATTATTATTTGGTGTACTTAATTCAAATAGAGTGTAGACACAAACAATTTACCATTATGAAGGCACTAGCTGTATGTGCTCAGCAACAGGCGGTGAATGTGCTGGATGATTCATGTATCGCCGCATCGCGACATGGCGCCAGACAGCCACGAGGCAGCTACCAAAGTTCAAAATGAGGAGCAAGTTGATCCTCCTTTTGAAGCAAGTACCTTTTCCTATGAACCTCATATGTTAAAGTGAATTAAACGACCTTGTTTGGAATTTCAATTTGTTCAAAAAACAGATATAACTTTTGGGTTCTAACCTGAAAGGTTGAAATCTCCTTCAGAATGACACTGAAGTGTGTTTTTTTTCGTAACCGATAGGAAGTTTTAAGATTTCTATTCTAAAGAAAATGATTCAGTATGTTGTAACAATATTTGCACTGTGATGGATGTACTTGATCATGAACATAAAACAACATAGCGGAGACTGTTGATTGACTCTTCGAAAAATAGTTTGAAGGCTATTCTTTTGAACAATGACATATTCCCTTCTGTACCATTAGATTATGCAACTATCATGAAGGAAACATAGGAAAATATGAAAATCCTACTGGAAAAAATTCAGCATGACAAGTATTGTTGGACCCTATATTGCAATTTAAAAGTTGTGGCGTTATTAATGAATTTATAGCTCGTCTAGACTAAATTTTGTTGTTTCTTGAGCGATTGGGACAGCAAGGACAAGAAAAATCATTACATCAATAAGGAATAGTCAAAGCGTGAATCAAACGCTTGAGCAAATAAATGGTGTACATCCCTCGCTAGTGAACTCTAACATGATATTTCTACCTCCACTTCATAAGAAGTAGGGCATTTTAAAAATGTTATTAAGTCCATGGGTAAAAATGGTGTTGCGTTTTAATATTTTAAGGAAAAATTTTCTCATGTAAGTGATGCTTAAATCAAGGAGGGTTTTTTGTATTCTCAAATAGAGCTTTGATTGGAGATAGAAAATTCGAATATCCATTAGGCCAAGTTGAAAATAAGTGAAGTTGTCATTGAAAATTGTCATACAATTTTTCTTAAGAAATCATAAAATCCCTAACTACCACGAGATTGTTGGTGAACTGTTACAGTCATACAAAGATATGAAGTGTGATATTCCCCTCAAAATACATTTCTTGGATTCTCACTTGGATTTCTTCTCTAACAATCTTGGTGTCCTCAGTGACGACCAGAAAGGGCGTTCCTACTAATATATCTCTGCTATGAAAAAGAGGTACCAGGCACAGTGTTTTGTATAAAAACACTTCCTAATTATCTTTGGTCGCTAAATAGGGATATTCCAGACGCTAAACACAAGGAAATCAACAACTCTCACATTTTAGGTAAGTTAAATAGCGTCATGTATGTATGTAAATATATATATTTCTTTCTCACTTAACCTGGGTGTCACAAAAAAATCGTGTATAATAGAGAACAACTACTTACATATTTGAATTCAATGTAAAAAGTTCTGTTACGATCACGTATTTCCCTTGTATGCCAAAAAAAGATTGTTTTCTTCCATAATGTAATTTACTTAAGATAATGAATGAGATTTGGCTTTTAAAGAAATATAAAATTTCTATTTCACTTATCGACAAATAATTAATTATATGCATTACACATCATATTATCATATTTGTTTTACTTGTCTTGATTCTTATTGTGATTGTTAAACAGTAAGAGTATTTGAATGTCTTCTAATCACCTATTCGGCAATCTTAGACTGAAAGTATTTATATTTATTATGCACATGAATGAAATAGTAATATGAATTCAAATAAATTTTGTAATTTAACTCCAAAATTGACAATTCTATCATATTGAAAATACAGAAGAATTAGAAAGTATAGTTTGAATTTAAAATTTTTCTATGCAGCTATGCTATGAAAATAAGAACATTGAATGTAACAGTAATGAAAGTAATATCTATAAAAATAGAAGCACAACAGCAGGGGAGAGAGGCGGGGAACTTTAAGAAAACATATAAAAAAATATTTAGAAATATTTACTAAATCTTATAAATGTGCTATATTATAATAAATATCTTTATTATATCCATAAAAATGTATAATTCTATTATCCACTTTGTTGAATTATATAAATCTATTATAGTTAAAAATAAATTTTGTAATTCAAGAAAATAAATCATATTCCCAATGGATTATACAAGGTTTTCTACTACGAGTATATTTAATGATAATATTTATTTATATTATTTTCATTTCTGGATAAACATATCTAAATTTTGCATGTAATGAACTATACCCACACAGACAGTGGTGTATAAATGTTTACACACATATACATACATATACACACTCCCATATACATATACAAGCATGATTGTAAGTATTCGTGCTTGAGAATGTAAGGTGTAATATTAACATAATTTTATTTTATTGTCTAGTAT
>CM068320.1:5922500-6012500 GCA_034766995.1 Acanthacorydalis orientalis | reverse complement strand
GTCTATAACATTTTCCAACCTTATTCTATCCTGTTTCTATCTATTTTTATATATGAGAAATAAAATTGTTTAAATACAAAAAAGATGTAAAAAACACTCTATAAGAATGTTTTGATACTAAATAGGAATCCTTTTTGATATGACACAACAATTATTTGCAGACCGATAATAATATTTTTTTTGAAATGAGTTTTTAATATCATTAAAAAATCATAAAATGGGACGAAAGTTAATTATAGGTAAAATAAAATTATAACTTATAAATTTATCCATAATAGGTTCTATATTTGGCATAATTTATTTATTTGAATTTCATTTAGTCATTTTGTAATGTGGGTAGAATATTTATTTTAATAAATAAATATTGGAATTCATTTTTGTTTGAATTGAAATTAAAATACACTCGTACGTATATTGACACAAAATATTATAGACAAATATGTATGTATGTATGTATGTATGTATATATATATATATATATATTACTGAATATACTGACATTTTATTCGTATCGTAGTTGAAAAACAAATAAAGTAATATAAAATTCATGTTGAACACTATAACTTGATAAAATAAATTATTCAAATGAAAATGTTTAAATCAATGCGATACAAATTTGTGAAAGAGATAAAGAAACACTCGAGCAAGACGTACTGAATTGTTTTCTGTAGACATTTCTTTTGTAGCTAATTTAATCTTTGTAATGCATACGTAAATAAGTCGTTTTGTTCATAAAGGCAGCTCAACGCGTTTGTATTTTGTAAGAGCAGCGTAGACAAAAGAATTGTGGATTCGAAAATGACAATCCTTTGATGTTTTGCTCTGTATGAAAACGAAAAGTGTCTCAAGAGGAATACTACAAAAGATACTGTAATATTGAGATGCAATCGATTGATTATTCCGTACTATGTATGATTTCAAGTCATTCGTAATCATAGGCAAATAATAGCATTTTGAAATATGATTTGAATTTTTAAGAAGAAGTTTTCATTCAATTACATTAATGACTTTATAAAAAATATTATTGTAGTTATATATTAAAAAATGAATCTAATTGAATTATTTCTTCGCTTTGAATAGATTTTATTTTCTTTTTACGTATAAACATTTTTATATTTTATTATTGATAATTAAATTCTTATGCATAATAAAATTTTCTATGATAATAATTTATTCGTATGCGAATAGAATTATAAAATCAGTATATGATACTTCATGTAGGTCTACGACTTGCAATTACAAAGTGTATTTTAATTATTTGTTCCAGCCAGATAACTGTCATTATTAATATTCTCAAAACATGCTTGTTTAATTACATTTTTAATTTTAATGATTATCATTTCACACTTTTAATGAAATGACATGAAATTAAACTTATGTCCATAAAGACGTACATTATATGTTAGTAACATAAGACATTAAATTAATTTAAATATTTATTTTTTAAAAAATATTAACCATTTAAAAACTTTTGGAATACGATTTCATTTAGTATCGTGTTTTAAATTATTCATAAAATATATTTTTTTCTGATTTCCTAATAAAATCCATGATTTATAGAATAATGTAAATACAGAATCTCTGTCAAAATGTAAATATTGACGAGTATTGACAGTATATTTTCCGAACGAAGAGACAATTTTACTCAGAAAAATAGTAAGATCTATTATAGACTACCTACTTTTCTAACAGATTATATTCGTTCTTTTCAGTACCTACAAATTCGATAGTCTGGATGATAGAATAATAGGGTAAGTTTAGAAGGAAGACATCTGTTTTATTTTCATTTTTCGCTGTTATGTGCAATCTGTTCATGAAAAACTATAAAAATATCCAATATAGAAGGAGAATATTTTTGTTCAACAATCTTAAAATCAATAGCGATATAAAAATAAATCAGATAATTTAAGAAATTATTCAAAAGAATTCATCTTAGTATTCATAAATTTATATTAAAGTAATCAGTGCTTCTGGACAGTTTAAAATGAAAGTTTATAAAAAAGTAATTAAATGTAATATTACCTAAGATGAGTTATTTGTCAAATTAATATTATTTATGCAAAACAAGTAGTTAAACAAAAAAAAATTATTATAATTGAACGTTGTTACTTCTGTCACCCTATTGTTGCGTTCTTTTGATAGGTAATTCTTTTGGATCAGTTGCATTTCTGTATAATTTTTAACAAATGCGCCATCTTTAAATATATGTTTTAGATAACTGATTGAAATTGATTTGTTTGCAAACATTTTAGTACGACTGCAGTTTACACTTTTAAGGTATAAAATATTATATTGTTTTTTTTTTATTTATTTTTTCATTTAATACATTATTTTAAGGTATAAAGTTAAACATTATTGAGAAACTAGAAACATTAAAATATAAATCTAATATAATAAAGACAAAATAAAAGCAAATATCAGCAGGATATATTGTATTTTAAAATTATAAGCAAGGCCCCGACACAAAACGTTTATAAAGTAACCTAAAATAAAATTCAAATCAGTTATATGAAATCAATCTAAAAATGTCGTACATGTCGAAAGTAGTTTGGAAAAAAAGAAACTCATGTCATTCAAAAGAACGAATACCGTCATAACACCAAAAATATATCCTATTAGGTTGGTAGAAAAATAATTGCGATTTATGTATTCGTTTGTCGAGATTTTTTGATTTTCCTAGCTATTTTACGCGGTGTAGAACTGTTGCATGGCTAACGCCGTACTTTTTGGCAAGCTCTCAAATTGTTATGAGTGGTTCTAATTCAACTAATACCTTCAGTTATTCGTTATAAGCTGATGAAGAACGTCCGCGAACTTCTTGCTCTCGTTTGCAGCATGAAATTTTTGGAACCATCATTGCACCGTACATTCCTTAATAGTACCCACATCGAAAACATCGTTTAATTTACGAATAGTTTCTACTACTTTGCCATTCATTTCGATTCACACAAAAATGCTCTTATTTGCTTCTTTTTCATCATTAATTCTATAGCCCAATTTGAAGCAAAATTAATAATAAAACTAAAATCGATGTTACCAAAATACAGATCAAAAAATGCACTTTGAAATAATAATAATATAATTTAACAATAATATGAACACGATGAAATGTCACTTTCATTGAAAAAAATAAGGTCAGTATTCAGAAATCAAAAACCGCAATTATTTTCCTACCAAACTTATAGATACAAAGTTTGGGAAGATTAAAAATTAAATATCCCCAAAAAATTTACAAGATTTAACGAAGTTTCGAAGCTTATGTTCTGGTATTACTATACTCTAATAATTTAAAGCACCTAAAAATTCCTAAAATGTGTGTTTCAAGTACTTATTTATTTAATATTCGAGAAAAAATAATTAATAAAAATTTAAGTAACTATTCCAATAGGAAGAATTTTTAATATTAATATCAGACACTTATGAAAATATTTTTATATATCTAGTTTTTTTAAGTAATATTATAACAAACTTTAAAGTATGTCTATTTACTTAAAGAAAATTGAAAAAAATATGACTTCTAAACGTAATTTTTTAAGCTTGCTTGCGAATGAACATTCCTTTTCCTACTTTAGTTGGTATCGTTTTTTCTTGTCTCTCTTTTTATTACAACAATGTCATCCACTTTCAATAACAAAGTTATCGATTTCTGTACTTTATACATAAAAATGAGTTTAAGCTGCTGAATTCATACTTTTTTTATTTCCAGTACAAATTGTAAATAAAGCGAATACGCAAGTCATAAAAAATTGATAAAATGAAGACTTCTTATTCAACATTAAATTCGTCTGAATTTGTATTCTATATATTTTTAAACTGTATAAGTTGAAAAATCTCGTGACATTACAAAAGAAACTTGTAAACATTATTTTACAACAAAAACTGTTACGTTGAAACATAAATATTTGATATCAAGTTCGATGCTTCTTGATTTGGCATTCGGGCTGCAAATAACGCATCAATTGGTTCTTAAAGAACTCGTCAACGATATATAAACCTTGTGCTTTGTTGAATCCAATATATCCGGATGTTAACGGATGGTAGAACGGATGCCATTTGTGGATATTTTTTATATTATTCCTGTATTTAAAGGGAATTCCTTTTTTAAGATATTTATCAAGATCACGAAATTTTCTCTTTGAAAATCATTACTAAAATATAATGAAAATGTAACCACTTCAGTTCTCTTGATGTTGCTATATTGAAACATAAAATGATTTTTAATATCTTTTTCATGATTGCAAAAATTAATAGAAAAAATAAAAGATGTTTTTCACGTTTCAAAATATTTATTAAATACAAAACGATATTTTTTGAATGTGAACATCAAATATGATTAATTTGACGCTTTCAATCTCGAATACTTTTTCAATATTTGCGTTAAATAAATTATCTGTACTAATCTTCAATTATATGTAGATATAATATCTATATAAAGATAAACATTTTCTTATTCGTAAAGTAATTACTATTATAAATTTACAATTTAGTTTAACAAGTACTCATTTAGTGAAGATAATAGAAATGCATCTATTTTTAAATATTATTAGCTCAAAATGTAACAACAGACATAATACATTTCTAATGCTTTTAAAGAGAGATTTTTTTAAAATCTGTCTGACTTTCTATAAAAGGTAAAATATCGTTTAATCCTGTCTGTGCTAAATACTTTTGTAGAGTGTGTAGCATATGCGCGGAATACTTTAGTGTACGTGGCACGCCTTAGCGCTGAAGTGTTGGGTCATTTCATGACATCATACCATAAAATCAAACTTGCTTTTCTCTTTATTCATTTTTAGGGTTTTCCAAGTTCACAAAACTAGTCTCAGACGCAACTTATAAACAAACTGTTGCAAAAAATTCGTTCATCACTTCTTACTTTAATACTTTCAACAGATAAATACACTAGGTTTGTAAACACGCCCATAGCGAGCGCAGCGCTCCAGTATGCCAATTACTAGACGGGTTTACACGCCCATAGCAATAAAAGGGTTAAAAAACTTTAGAAAAATAAATTTCATCTACCACAAACAAAATCATTTAATGTCTGGTTTTATTGTAGACATATACAATCCGCGATTGTATAATATCTAGTGGCACAAGCTTCGTCCTATCATCCGTTTGTTCGATGCTCTATACAAAATGTTCAAACTAATCAGGCACTTATTTTTTAAATAAAATATTAATGAATTTAATTTCCAAAATAAAATAATAACTAAGTTGATTCCCACTTTATTGAAATTATAAAACAGAATCTATATTGAAATATTTTTTACATAATATATCAAGAATTGCAACGAACAAACATGAATACTATCACCAAAACAGATATTTGTAATATAAGGACATTTTCATTACAATTTTTGAGGTTCTTCATTTATATTTTATATTCACTTATTGATATTATATCACTTATTGATTTGAGTATATATTATGTATTCAAATATATTTTTAATGTTTAAAATGTTAAATCATAAAATAATTTATTAATAAAATATAATCAATTGTAATTTATAACACCAGTTTGTTAATAAGTTATTTTGGTCGTTCATAGTTTTACATGTTACACTCAAATGCTTTTTATTATTTTATTGGTTAAATTCTTTTAGCTACAACATTTTGAAGTAAATGTATGATTAGAAAAAATAGGTCTGATTGTTTTTTTCTGAAAAGATTTCATAATAGAGGTTGATAGAATGAATAAATATATATATATATATATATATACATATATACAGAAAATTCAAATATAACGAATAATATAGTTATAATGATAAAATGAAAGATATATGAGATGAAAAAATGTTTTTCATAAGAACCATTGTACATTTTCGTGGTACATAAATTTCTTATATCATGACGATCCATTGTATTTGAAGATCATAAAATGTATATTATCGAAATGGTTTCATAATTTGTATAAGTATCAAGACAGGTTTTACCTTACAGTAATTTTATGTGATTGTTAAAAATAGTTTGAATTGAATTGGTACAAGATTGTAGAAGATGTCCTTTTAGAATGGTTTAAACAACAAAACAAAATGTTAAATAATAATAAAAGTAATGTGATTGTGATTTTTATTAAATATTAAGTAGAAAAATAATTGCGTAGTAAGAGTATAAAGGTTGCGTCGAATTACACTATATGTATAATTGGTGATTAGGAATAGATTTTTGAAATTTATTTTATTTTTTAAATGCAAATGTTTGCTTACATTTACAAATAATTATTTTCTTGTTTCTTCATTATATTCATTAACCATTTTTTATATTTTCTTATATTAAAAATTTACAAATCAAATCAAAAATTAGGAAATATATATATAAATACTTATAAAATGAGTTTAATTTACAAAAAAGATATTGAAAATCATATATCTATTAATAAATACACATTTTGAACAAATAATTTGAAATTAACTTTATAATTAAATATTATATGTTGATAATAATTAGCTATAATCGAAAAACACTGCTTGCACTCGTTAAGAGTTTGGATGTACTCGTGACTTATCTTAATTAATTCTAACATAAAAATACCATCAGACATATTAAACTTTACAACACTCATTTTAATAAACATAAAGGTACTTCAAGCAGCTTTCAGTTAATTTACTTTTATTTTATATTTATTGTGAACTCATTAGTTCGACTAGGTTTGTCCTCGAGTTTATTTTATATACGTCCCACTTTATTTTATTATTTTCTTCGAAGTAATGGGAAATTAGATTAAGATCAGAATAAATTATTATTATTTAAAACTTTTAGGTTTTAATCTTTGAAAAACTTATTAAAAAATGGTAAGGATAGTATTTGGTCATATATAAAAAAAATTATACCACACGATAATTATTATTGCAATAATACAATAATATTATAAACCAGTAATACTTTCCATAAATGTCTATTAATTTTAAACTTTCTTAAACTTGTGTACTGTCATACACAAATATTCCAAAACAATTTGATTTGTATTTTACAATTCATAATAACTTTATTATATATATATATATATATATATATATATATATATATATATATATATATGATTTTTATTGTCTCTATAATATGTAAATCTAAGTAATATCTTCAAAGAAATAAACATGAAAACTATAATGGAAGTTTCATATATCCATTCATGAAACATGCATTTAATATTAATTATTAAAAATAATGACGAATATAAATCTGATACGATACGAATCTAAATCTAATAAGTAATTACATTAGCAGACAACTTTCTGCATTCTTTTACAACTTTATAATAATATTTTTTTCTTTAAGAAAAATCTATTTTTGCGAAACAGATGTAATATGATATTCATTTTTTAAGAAAAAAAAACAGGTGCTAATGACCTAAGCTGTTGAAGCGTCTTTAAACCCCAAATAACATAACATAACAAGAAATGAAAAAGACTTCAATGGAAGAGTACTTATATTTAAATCATCTTTCATCTTCTTGCCTCTTGTTAAGTATTTTCTTTTATACAGAAAGAGAGTTATTTATTTAGGAGATTAATAGTTTAAGGTATATTTATGATACAATATCAAAAAAGAGCCTGAATTCTGAAATTTACGAATATATATCCTAAATAAATATTATCATAAGTTTTAAGTAACGTATATCAAACTTGAAAACCTAAATCTTTGCTAAACTTTGTGTTGTCTTGATTTGATACCACAATTTCAATTAAACTTACTGATATAATTATTTCTTATGAGATGGTATAATATATACTGAAAATAATAATTTAAACTTTAAGAGACAAAAAAATGAAGTAAATTATTATTAATTTGGTAAGAAAATAATTTCGATTTTTATTTTCTGAATCTGACCTCAATGTTTTTTCAATAAAAATGTAATTTCATTGTGTTCATGTGAATATCATTTTGAAGTGCATTTTTTGGTCTGTATTTTGGTAACTTCGATCTTAGTTTTATTATTAATTTTCTTCGAATTGAGCCATTGAATTAAAGATAGAAAATAATCAAATAAGAACAATTTTTAGTATGAATTAAAAACGGGCGGTAAAGTAGCAGAAACTGCTCATAAAGTAAACGATGCTTTTGGTGTGGGTACTGTTAAAGAACGTACAGTGCAAAGGTGGTTCCAAAAATTTCGTGCTGAGAACAAGAGCAATGAAAACTAAAAAGGTTATGAGCGTCCTTCTTCAGTTCATAACGACCAACTGAAGGCGTTAGTTGAATCAGAACTAAGCACAACAATTCGAGAGCTTGCACAAAAATTAAACATAGTCATCTAACAGTTCTGGACCATTTAAAACCACTTAAATTAAAAATTGTATACGAAGTATATACTGAATACTGTATTTGAAGGTCATAAATCTCCATTATTTTTATACCATCTTAATATAAACTAATAAATCATAAATATGAATAAAAATATATCACTTGTTGGTCTTCTTAATTTTGATATTCAACATATTTAGTGTCAATCGTGAAACTGTATCAAAATTTCAGCTTCCATTCATGATCCATAAGTTCATAATATTGCACATATGATAAGAAATAAGTAACAAATGAATGTAAGGAAAGAATAAAAGAGATAAATAATAAGTTGCATATTTTATAGAAATCATTAATATTTTGAACAAATATTGATATCCGCAATTGTCTGGATGTCAGCTATTATTGATGTTACCACATGTTCACAAACAATAATTTCGCAAACTATGAAAAAAAATCTGATTTCGATTAATTATTTTCTTCATCTGCAATCTGAAAAATGTACATTTTTCAACTATCTTGGACTATTAGTCTGTCAATTCATAAGCTATAGAGTAGTCCAAATATTGATGAATTATTGTAAATTTCCTTAAAATGATTCATTGAATTTGACTAATATTTACAACATTCCTCTCTTCATCAACTATACGACTACACACAAAAATTGACCATGCCTAATTTTTTTAAATACTTTTTTGCTATACTAATATTATGTTTTCTCATGAAAATATTTGCAAAAAAGCTTGAAAATTCTAATTATGTACTTTTTTAAAAAACAATTTAAATAATATATTTTTAAAATGAAGTATAACTTCAAAATAAAAAAGAATAATCTTACAAGTGGTCATCATATCGTTTGTATTTTTGCAACTATTTCATAGATTCTTAATAATTCAATTTCTATCTACTTTTATAAATATTTCAATGTTTTTTAAAAAATATTGAAATTAATTAAAATGTACGGGATATTTTCTGCCTCAAATTTAGAATTGATTTCTTGTACTGGTTAAGAGATAAAATATTATAAATTGAAAATATAAGAATATTTATATTATTGGAAAACCATAATATCGAATATAACAGCAAAAACGTAATAGAAGAAATGATTAATATTTAAAATTTTTGGGATGAAATTTTATTAACATAGAAAAGTTTGTGTGAATTTTTATCAATATTTACATGTGTCATTTTAAAGGAATAAATTATAATTTAGCGAAATTATCTATCTATCTATATATATATATAATACATATATTATTTATAATTGTTTTCACTTTATTAAATGCATATATTCTTGTTTAGTATTGTATTTTCTATGCATAATCCAATGTTTAATAAAAAAAACTCCAATAAAATTATTCAATATTAGTATTTTTAATATTTTATTTAATCTTTTTCGATTATATACTAGAAATGTAAACAAAAAATTAAGTTTGGAAAAAACAATAATGATTGAGTTTTTATTTATTATACTTTGTGTAAAAACAAATACATATTTTTAGAATTCTAAGATTTATAATAATTGAAATGTAAATTAAATTTTATTTAATTAAATATAAACATATATGTATATATATATATATATATATATATGTATATATATATATATATATATATATATATACATTTACATATATATATATATATATATATATATATATATAGATATAGATATATATATATATATATATATATATATATATATATATATATATATATGCATACGTAAAAAAACGAAAAATGTTGAAAGTAATAATTAATTACTTTACACAGAACGCAGAAAATATGATTGAAAATTATATTTTTTAAAAATATCCACCAGTGTGATAAACAACTTAATCGAGGAATGAAATCCATCGAATCAATCTTTTACTAACATTTATGTCATTCTGAAATAAAAATCTGAACCGATTTTACCTACAATTCATAGCTCCCGGATATAGTTACAATCTGTTTCCGACACAAACAAATCGATTCAAGGTCATGTCTACGTACAGGCATGCTTCCATTCTGACCAACGTTTAAATTTTACATGATTTTTCTTGTGCTTTACTGAAAATAAATTGAAACGACTAAAATTGCTCGGTAAAAATTCTATATACCATCTGACATATACGAAATGTTTTGTATTTTGAGATTAGAGTATTACTAAACTATCCAGAATTTCTTTACATTTATGAAAAAAAAACAATCTAATTTTATTACAGAACGTTTATTAAATTGCGATATATAGAATAAAATTTACGAAGATAATTTATGATATATATGATTTAAATTTTGCATAAAACAGGCAAGACATATATATATATATATATATATAGACATATAAATATATATATATATATATATATATATATATATATATATATATTCATATATATATATATGTATAGAATGATTAAATTTATGCTTTCACATGGAAGTATTAAAAGGAGACGCAGGGATTAAGAAAAGTTGTATTATTTTTTATTTAGTTTTTAAATCGAATCTGAATACGGTATGACGGTTAACTGCAGCGTGTAATTAGATTAAAGTTCTTAATTGAAGTTTTACAAATATAAAGTTAAAATGAAAGTAACCGTATGTTGTGTACATAGTGATTTTACCGGCTTGAAATAGTTCATATTTATCAAAGATATGTAAATATGATAATATCACTGGATAGATTTCAATGATTTCTTTCACAATTCAAAAGATGATTTTTTAATACTATGTCTAAACACAGAATACTTGAATTAAGTAATTAAACTCTTAACTGGATATTGTAAAATTTGGTTATCATCACAAATGACCGCTTGATTATCCATTAAATGATAAAAAATTATTCAATATTTTTAATTTGAATACCACTTTAAATACTTCTTCCATGTATTTATAAGAAAATTTCTCTCCAGTATATAGTTTTAGTACTGTGCTTAAATTCACTTTCACAAATGATTTCATTTTAATCAGTTTACACAAAACAATTAAGTTTTTAACCAAAAATGTTCAGTTATAGTTAATTGTTCATTTATGAGAGTTGCATATGCATATATTTATGGTAATCATTTTCAAAGCGTTAAGGTAAAGGACATTGTGAACTAATGGAAAGAATTGACTTATAAATGATCATGAATAAGATTTTATATACTTTTAATATACTTCTTGGGTATGTGGGGTAAGTAAAAACTCATTTTTAAACATAAATTTCTGATATTCTTCTATCATAAGACTATATTAGTCAATTTCTGAGAAATGTTACTTTTTTTAGATTTTAGTAAATAATTTGTAATACAACGGCTGTATTTCTTCTTTCAAAATATAGAAATTTCTTACCCAACTTTACTCTTATTCTATTTTAAATTTTCATTTCCATTCATTTATTTCCTATCTCTTCTCTTTTAAGACGTACATGTGACGGAATACGTACAATAAATAAATAAATAAATAAATATATATATATATATATATATATATATACATATATGTATATACATATATATATATATATATATATATATATATATATATACACATATGTGGGTATGTTTGTGATAAAGAATTCAAATCTTATATATATATATATATATATTTTAAATTCTAAAAAGTAACTATGGTTGTTCATTCAACAATTGATGTCAGTTTTGGCTTTAAATTTCCAGTCCTTTGTTCAGAAGTTGGTTATATCCTAGATGGATAAAATGATTCCAATTCAAGTTCTTTGAACGAAGTCAGGATCAGAATAAAGACTTTTCTAATTTATAACTTCAATTTTTCAGTAAAGAATACAGTTAGCTCCCAACATACATACATTTGAAATAGTTCCATTGTGTGGTTACGAAAAATAGCAATGAAATTGTTCTACAAGTAACGTCTAACATTTTTCGTGCCGCCAGAGAAAATTGCTCGATTATTCTAGAAAGTACAGGGCACACAGTTTATTTACGAATATAGTAATACAATAATATTTTACTAGAATAGATAGATTTTAGTAACACTGTAAACATTTGTAAGCAACTAATAGTTAAAGATATAAGAAAGTAATAAATTAAATGTTAAGATTCTTGTTTGAAAAATGTAACGGGTTATAAATGCATTTATTTATTTTATCTATATTTTTGTGATTGCAGTTTAATTTTTTGAATTTTTTTGTTACTTATGAAAAATGTTTATAACAAATAATGTAATAAAATAACTGCATTTACTAGACTTTAATATGTCGACACAGAGTTGAGAGATCACTGAATTTTATATGAATTAATTAATTTATATAAATGTATATATATATTTATGTATATATATATATATATATATATATATAAATTAAATAATAAGAATAATAAATGTTTTTCTGAGAAAAAGAAACTACGAATCATTTAGATTGAGGTCCGTTACAATTTATCTACCATCGGACCTGTGAGTATTTAATCAAAAATAACCTGAAGTGTTCTTGTAAGGAATAAATATAACTACAGTGGCGTTTCGTTTTCGTAGCGAAGAAATACAATCTTATACACATGACTAAAGAAGTAGGGTAAAGCAGAAAATTATGCGAAATTTCTTATTTTTCAAATCAGTATTTGATCCTTTAAAATTAGTAATTGAATGAAAATTAAAAACGTCTATTTGGAATCAATATATAACTATTTGTATAATAATAGTAAAATATAGATTATAAAAGCCAATTTTTTTTAAAAAAAGAAATATAAATAACCTTGGAAAGAAAGTATGTTTATCGAAAAATAAAAGAAAAATATGATAAAAGTTGCCTATATATGATTGACGTTCCCGCTAAAGTGAAAAAATATTGAATGAATTTGTGTGTGTATATATATATATATATATATATATATATAGAAATATTTTATTATGGATTTCTTGCTTTAAATTCATTAATTTATTAATTAGTTTTTTAATTTAAAAATATTTGTTGAACTAATATATAAAAAAAGAACTGTAAATATGTATCTGAACTTCATCAATTTAAAAAAAATATATTTAAATCTAAATCTGATTTTTTACTGCCTTAATCTCTTAATTTATATTATAATTGAAGACGAAAATGAGAGTTTATTTATCTATGCGAGATATGATCAACATATCTTGTCAACATGTCTCTTGCTTATCCATTTTCCTATTGCAAAATGCTTATTGGACTGATTTATAATATCAGGTTAGTAGGAAAATAAGTTCAGTTTCTCTTTTCTGAATTCTAACCTTATATTTTTCAATGAAACTGTCATTTCATCGTATTAATGTTAATATCATTTTAAAATAAATTTTTCAGTCTGTACTTTGGTAACATTGTATTGTATATATCCTTTGAACATTTTTTAGAATATTTCAAATGTAATAAAATTAAAAAAGACAAGCATTGTGTTATTGTACACATATAAATTTCACTATGATAAATTGAAAAAAACATTTTTGAAGAGGTTTTGTTTTCAATTTGAATGAAAATGGATAGTTTTGTGTACGTGGCATAAATTAAAAGAGATATTTTCTGGAAATATTTGGAATGGTCAGTAACGACTTTCCCTTTTTCCTCTATAGTACAACCATTACTATCTGCTGTCCGTTTGAAACATTGCCACTATGTTGCCGTTGTTACTTCGAATGTAGGAGGTAACAGACCGACATGTACGAGTGGCAGCAACAGCAGTCACCTCGTAGTGCACTATTTGTCAACGTCACGATGGTGGAGAGCCAATCAGGACACGTCACAAGCGAAACAAATGAACGCGTGCTCTTTTATCACTTGTTTGAGAAATATGTGTTTGTCTGGCACTCGTTCGTTGTCGTCGAACACTGTATTTTGCGCTTAACCTGCTCCCTTCACTATTTTAGCAAAAGAAGTGAATACCGACATGTGTCATCATTAATATGAGGAGCATTTCGTGTTGAGTGTAATGATATACTTAAAAATAAAAATGATCCAACTAATCTTGGAATAAAAGCCTTTTTTATTGAAAATATTTTGAAAAAATAGTCGTGGAAAAATATGATAATTGTTTATGCATTAAAATGTTCTTTTAAATACACATTTTAGTTCAAATTCACAAAATTAAAAATAACTCGCGA
Source organism: Acanthacorydalis orientalis (assembly GCA_034766995.1). Taxonomy (NCBI): domain Eukaryota; kingdom Metazoa; phylum Arthropoda; class Insecta; order Megaloptera; family Corydalidae; genus Acanthacorydalis; species Acanthacorydalis orientalis. Next base: position 5,998,196 of record CM068320.1, on the reverse strand, counting down.
GCAGAATTTTATCTTTTTAATTGTTAGATACATTTTCACAAATGTTGTTTGCATGTATTTCTATAGCAATACTAACATCCTGAAAAGTCACAGGAAAAACTCTTAATAATATCGACATTGAAATGTATATGAAGAAGAATCAAAGGTAATCATTGATGATACATAAAGCATTTTTAATCAGAAATTGTTTGATTGTATTGTAATTTGTGAAATAAAAAAGAATGCCTTTTTGAAATTCAATGTAGCTAATTTCAGACTTGTAAACTTCTGTGACAAAAATAAATTTCATTATTTTATGTAATATGTAATTTATGAAATTACAATATAAAAATACTCTTACTCAAAATATAATATAAAATATTAAAATTAGATACAATTTTAAAATATTTTATAATTTTGAAATTAATAACACTGTTAGTATTAATCTTATATAAAATCAAGTTAAATATGTGTCTATTTAAGCAAATTATTTTTTCAGATCATTATTTCCATCATTTTCATCTAAATGTTGATATAAAAAGCTGATCTATGTCAAAAATTACTTAACACAATGAGTTGAATAGTAATCTATAGTATGTGAATAATTCTTTTGTGCCGCAGTATGCAACTTATTACACTAATTCAACCTACTTAAATATATATTAATACTTTATATTATATTAAACAACAATGTCTTTATGAACATCGAATGAATGAGGTTCAACAACTTATTTATATAAGCCAAAAAATAAGGTGCTTCTTCTATTCTCATTAACTTCAGAAAAATGTTAGTCTATTTCTTGTAATCTACTGAGGAATATCCTTTTATTCTCCTCTTTTATTTCTTTAGTATCTGAAGAAAAACATTTGTCTCGGAACAGCGTACTAATAAAAACACGCCTTCACATACCCATAGCAAGAAAAATATGTCGTGCGAAATATTCGTCTCGTTGTTGGCTAATGTTCTTTAAGAAAAATTCTGCCCTGACTGCAATAATAATATCTCCGTTGATTATTTTATAAACGGTTATATCATTTTATTTAAAAAAAATGTTTACATTACCTATCGTTCACGATTTTTGCATTTTTTTTGTCTTGTTAAGTAGTAATTAATTATATATATATATATATATATATATATATACATATATATATATACATATATATATATATATATATATATATATATATAATTTAGTAATGAAACGATTTAGTACCATAAAAAACTGAAAAAATGGAAAATGAAAAAGAATTAACTGTAATATAAATTATAAAGATAATTTACTTATTTATCTGTATTTGTAAATACTATTAGGTTAGTGGAAAATATTCGTGGTTGTTATTTTCTGAATTCTAACCTTATTTTTTTCAATGAAATTGTCATTTCATTGTGTTCATGTTAATCTCACTTTAAACTGTATTTTTGATTTATATTTTAGTAACATAGAATTTGGTTTTATTATTAATTTTGTTTCAAATTGTGCTATTGAATTAAAAATGGAAAAGAAGCACATAAGAGCATTTTTTGTACGAGTTGAAAACGGGTGGTAAAGAAGAAGAAACTGTTTGTAAACTAAACGATCTCTTTGGTGTGGGTACTTAGGTACTGTTAAGAAAAGTATGGTGCAATGGTGGTTCCAAAAATTTCGTGTTGGGAAGAAAGCCTTGAAGATGAAGAAGGTTGCGGACGTTCTTCTTTACTTCAAAACGAGTAAATTGAAGAGGTTAGTTGAATCAGAACCTCTCACAACAATTCGAAAGCTTGCAAAAAATAGTGCATTAGCCATGCAACAGTTCTGGACCACATAAAACAGCTAGGAAATCAAAAAATCTTAATAAATGGGTGCATAAACCGCAATTATTTTTCAACCAATTTTAATTGAAACGTACAAGAGATGAATAGAGAATCATAATTGAATATTTTTTTAATTCACTTAAGAAAAGTACATATAAAAAGCTTCTAATTGCACATATATATATATATATATATATATATATATATATATATATATATATATATATATATATATCATTTGGATTCACTTCATAAATATTACTTCATAAAAAATATATGTATATATTTTATATATTGTACATTTATCGTACTTAATGAATATGCTTTTAGTTCATTTACACGTAGCTTAATAGATAGTACAAAACCAAATATATTTTTATAGGTAATATTGAGGGTTCAACATTTTTTCATAACACTGTAATGTACCTTCACTTATCTTTTTTCTACACATAAAATAAATAGCCCTTAGCAGCACTACTATTAGTCATAAAAGATGAAACGTCCGATAGGGTATATAATATCGTATTCAGATAGTAATAAATAACAATGGATGTATTTTATAGTCCATATTTGGTCCAAATAAAATGAATATAGGAAACCGCTTCGTATGCAGTTTTATGTTCACTATGCATCTATCGCCATGATGGTGTCAATAATACACAAATATGTTTATATATGGAATACGGCATATAATAATATATATATATATATATATATATATATATATATATATATATATATATATATATATATATATACATACAATAAATCTGGTTATTAACCTCTTCGTATTGAATATAATCTATTAAAATATGAAAGCTGCTTATATATAATTTTAATCTGTTTTCTGGAACCATTGAAAAGAAATTAATAGAAATGTTTTTTGTTTAATAATTTTCGAGTTTGTACGTTCTAAAAATGTGACAAAATCATAGATGATTGATATAAAACTATTAAAAAAAACCTTTGAATAAAATTCTGCAGATTTCAATAAAATCTGAAAATTATATTTTTTTCTTTTTACTCATACAATGAGTAAAGTGCTAATTTATGAATAATGACTACATATTCTTGTTGCTGCGTGCAACACTTGAAATAGTTTGTTAAAAATTGTAAGTAATAGAAAAGAATTAACAATTTTTTCCAGAAAAAGCTTATATATTTACATTTTCTATTGAAATTTAGTTATCACTTATCAATTCGTATTAATAAATATCGTTATTTAATTTTAAACATTTTTTTTGGAATTTGAAAACACAGAATTTTCATATTGAAATGAATATTGCGATAAATAAAAATAAATTTAGGCTAATGATATAAAAGTAAGAATTTTTCTTTAAAACAACATTTAAACCTTTGAACTCCTTCGTCGAGGACATATCAATCATACATCAATTTCATTCACAAGTACTCCTATGTCGAGTCACACTCCACATTTTTAAATTGCCAGTATAAATACGTATTATATTGCACAATATTTTTTTTTATTTACATAAGCAACATACATGTATATGACCCTTTTTTGTAACAAAAAGTCCCTGAAATGTTCAGCTACATGTTTGTATTGCAAAATTAACAATTTTTTGCTCACTACTTTCTGAAGTAGTTTGAACATTGGATCGAAGTATAAGAACAAGAACACAGAAAATAATAAACTGTTTAAATTACTTGAATTTAAGATTTATGGGATATTTTGTTCCTGATGAAAATTTGTGTGTTGATGAGTCAACAATTGGTTTCAAGGAAACCAATGAAAAATTTCCTTTATTACCTATAGTCAGAAAAAGCTAACAAAATGGAGTTTATGTTTGTATGTTTTATCGGATTCTAACAGTAGTTATGTCTATCCTTTCTTCCCGTATTATGAAAAACATACATGTAACCAGCTGATTCGTCCAGAAATTTGGTAAACTAGCAGAATTGTATTACAATTATATTAAAATTTGCTAGACAATATACCTGATGTTAGGGGATATCAGATTTTTACCAACCGATATTACACCAGTCTTGTATTGGCAATAAAGCTGTACAAAAATAAATGCTTCTTCACTGGGGCGATAATTCCTAACAGAAAGGTGTTTATATACCAAATAAAAAAATCAAAGCTAGCAATTAGAGGAAAGGAGGCATTCAGAAAAAACAAAGTTTAAAGTAAACATGGAGGTACAAAAGAATTATTACAATGCTCAGTACAAAATTAACATCTACGTCCCATAAAGTCACTAGAAGGGAAGACATTCCGATACTATTAGAGAAGTAGAACAACCTGAAATAATCATGCATTAAAATAAACATATGGGTGGAGTGGATGTAGCCAATCAGTATACGATTTTATATTGTTTTTTACGTCAAATACTCAAGTGGTTAAGAAAATATTTCTTTTGAAGACTTGAAGTTTCTTTAATAAACGGATATATTTGATACAAAGAAAACCCCAAGAAAGAAGGAAGAAAATCTTTCATCCACAAAAGATTTCAGGAAAGCATGTTGTTAGGACTTATTGGTGATTTTTGTGTATTAAAAGTGAAATTAGGAAGACCTGGAGCAAGTGATGACACTGAAAGTTTAAATGGAAAGCCTCATTTCATATTGCTACATCCAGGAAGAAAACATAAACATTGTGCAGTTTGCTCCAAGAGAAAAATACCCGGAAAAAAAAGAAACTAACCTCTATTGTGGAACGTGTGAAAGAAAACCTGGTCTACAGCCTGGTAAATATTTGAAATATTATCACACTCTTCAAGACAACGAAATGCAAAAAAGGTTAAATAAAATTGTTTTCTGCATGTATTCGGTTCTTCTTTATCTATTAAAAGTTTATTATTTTCCCGTAAACATATTTATAAATTCCACAAATATCAAATCTCAGCAAAATTCCAATGCTATTTTCAATATAATTATTAAAAAAAAATGTTTAAATTGGTTTCTATCAACCAACTATATTTTAAAGTACATTTTAAATAGAACACTTAAAATGATAGAGAGTTATTGGACAGAAAACTGAAAGTGAAACCTGAAAATAAGAGTGCAAAAAGTTGAAGATGACAATACCACATATATCAATTGTAATTGTTTTCATTATTTGCAAACTGCATATATTTGTAAATTTCTAACATATTATTAAAGTAAAATATTAAATTATTATTTTAACATCTTGAATATAAAAGCAAATAAAGAATAAAATAAAGATTCAAATAAGAAGGAATATGTTAAAAATATATGCATTTCAAAAAAAATGAACATTGTCACATGTGCTAATTTATACCAGAAAATATTTATATTAAAATCAACAACAATGCATTTTAATATATTCGTATATATATATATTTGTAAACTATGACACTTATAATACATATGCGATATAAAACGACCATGATAAAAAATAACTACTTGTTTATGTATTAATTTTACAAGTGAATGAAAAGTTATTTGGAAGTAATGAAGCAGATTCAATGTGACCAATACGTATTTGTTGAGAATATGTTTTATTCTACTAGATAACATATTTTTACTTTACGGGTTTAAAATTGCGGACTGAATCTTAATAGGAATCGTGAGCATGTACATCGGTAGTACGAGATAGATTTAAAATTTAATCTTAATGAGGTTTATTTCATAAAATTATTTTTGAAAATAAATTTTATTTTCGTAGATTCTTTTTAAGAACATTATTAATTGGCAGTAAGAAGTTGATAACTTTCAAAGATAAATTGTTGGTTGATTATTGGGGCTTTAGCGCACTTCGAGGGATTATTTATTAGTTAAAAGATAAAATAATATATTAAACAATTAAAGAATTTATCTTTGTTGTTAAATTCAAATTTACAGATTAATTTTTCACTCGACCCAGAGACAATATTTTTTTGATTCAAAATGTTTAATAATTAATTATTTATTAAACATTTTTATTATTGATTGAACGTTTTTAGATAGTAATAATATTAAAATGTCAAAGAAAATATATTCTCTGTACCTTCACGGTCTCGATACGAGTAATTGATACCAAAAAACAATATTGAAAAAACAAATTACTTTGATTGGATTTTTTTGTGATTTCTGAGTGATTCAAAATGTATGTGTGAAAGTAATTTATTAAAACTGACCTAAAAATTAATTTATTAATAAATAATATGAATACTGGGTCCAGATTACAAGTAGAATATTAGTATCCAAAGACACAATCAATCTCAAAATATAATTATGCATAATCATCAACGTTTAATTGTAGTGACATGTGTTTAATGAACAAAACTGTTGTATAAGTGGTTAAAGAAAACGACGTTAAATTATTTAAGATCTTAACAAAACTAGTTGATTTATTGTATAAAATTGAATTAATGTATTATTGTAAATGTCTTTGGTATTTTGTAATCAGTCATAAGTAAATGTAATAAGATATTCTTATAAAATTATTATGTTACCGTAATAGAAAGGGCAATAAGGAGGATTTGTTTCTCGGATATGAATGTTTATGAAGAAGTCTCAGCTAGCCATAAATGATAATTCAAGGGAAGTTATAAATTAATATTAGACAAAATAAAGACAACATTAACTAATTATATACATTAAATATTTTATTAATAGAACTAATATTAGAACAACAATGCCTGCTTTTCAGGCAAATCACTCTCATCTATAAACATTTAATTAGAGAGAAACATTAATTATCAAAAACGTTCATTATTCATATGAACTGTTTTTAGATAGATTACCAATGAAATTATTGTGGTTCAAAGATGTGTATATATATATATATATATATATATATGTATGTATATGTATATATATATATATATAAATTGAACATTTATGCATAGTTTTATTCACTATTAGTTGCCAGCGTTTTAAAGATAATAGCCTCCATTTATTATATGTAGCCTATTATATGTAAACAATCCATGCTATATCAATTTACTGTAATTTATATATTATTTATATGAAATGTTTAATGGATATTTTATTTCTGAACAAAGCAGAAAGAATTTATTTACAATTTTTCGACAAATGTTTTATTTTCTTTTACGTATTGTATTTGAGTGGTAGGAAACTTTATTTAAATTCTCGATACTGTATTAGAGATAGTGTAATATCCTTCGAAATTTGTTCTTTTTAATAATACGTGAATTTCTACGCAGTAAAAATATGGTGATATCAAAATAGTTGATAAACGAAAATATTAGATACGTTTGAACATAACTAAATAGATTTTTATAACACGTATACCGCACTGTTTATCATTCACCCGTTTTATTTGTATTATCTTCTATTTAATTTTTCTTATAGTGTCTGACTTTGTTATTTTATGAATGTTAATCAAATATTACAATAGTTGTGTCACATTTACCGCTTTAAAAAAGATGTTAAATATCAAAATATAATAAATAATACAAAATGTAAAAAAATATCAGAAATGTAATAAATAATTCCGTAATTTATTCTTATTTAAACATTATTTCTTAATTTGAATCAACAATTAGCGTCATTTGAAATTAAAACTTTTTCTTAAAATTAGGTAACTTCATAATTTTAAATAAAAGTGAGAATTTCACAATGTATTATATTTACACTGCTTTAGAAATCAAGATTAAATGGGATCTTTAACCTTAGTTTTATTCCACGTTAATACGAACATTACATGTTACGAATGTTGAGTGTTGAGCTCACACGAGGGGTATCAATTTTTTTCAATCTCTTTGTATAAAGGGAGTAATAAATATAAGTTTTCAGTGAAAACCTACCCTCACCCTCACCTACCCAACCCTCACCCACCATTACCTACCCCCACCATCACTTACCCAACCCTCATCCACCCCCAACCGCACCTACCCCCACCCGCACCTACCCCACCCGCACATACCCCACCCTAACCCTAGACACCCCCCGGATAGTAACCCTCCGTAAATAACCCTTGTGTAACCCCCTCTCGAATATTAACCCCCGTATAAGAATATTAACTCTAAATAATTTCCTTGACACAACAAACAATGAATATGTTATCGGCAAAGTCCAACTTTGCCTAGTCAAAGTCCGACTTTTCCCAGCTACCGTCAGTCAAAATCCACATTGACTAGTCAATATATCTACGCCCTATGCCCACACCTCCACTTTCAACCTTTATTCGACCTTTTTTTTCAGCCAAGCACAGGTACACAGCCCCTAAGTAAAGGTTCTACTCCGGACTTTGACTAACGGTGGCCGAGGAAACTTGGCCTTTGTCTACTACAGATACAAAAATCTATTATAATATTTATATATTTTAAAACCATTCCGTATATCTTAAAACCATATTATTAACATGGTAATTCCAGTTTTTAAAATTAATTACTATACCAGAAAACCAAAAGTATGGAAAAAACCTGCCTTTATTCAAATAGGTCCCTGTCAAGTATTAATCCGTAATTAATTATATTAAACTACATTTCCAAAAGACTTTAATATTATGAATGAATTAATTTTCTCTAATTATCCTAAAATGTGTATATACGTTTTAAAAATAATTTTAAATAATGATATAAAATTACATTTTCTGATAAAGATTTCAATATTTTAAAAGCAATTCATTTTTCCCCTTCTCTCTTTCAAAATATTCATATTAGGTGTTAGTATAATTTTAAATTTGCATCCATATTTTGTTGTGTTAAATCATTTTTTGTTAAAAATTTTATTTTGACAAATTTACTTTAAAACATTTATTTTGTCAAATAAATTGTTATATCCATTATTTATTGTGTTGATGGAATTTTTTTAAAGAGTTTTTATTCTTATACGGGGGGTTAATATCTAGGAGATTTTACACGGGGGGTTAATGTCTGAGGGATTTTGTCCAGGGAGTAATTGTCCTGTTACCATATATAATATATATATATATATATAATATATATATATATAATATATATAATATATATATAATATATATATAATATATATATATATATATATATAATATATATATATATATATAATATATATATATATATAATATATATATAATATATATATATATATATAAAATATATATATAAAATATATATATATATATATATAGATATTAAATTTACACATTTTGTATATGTCTTTATATCGAAGTATAATTTTTGTATCATTGAATATAAATTTGTACTAACAAGAAATCGTTAACAACTGGAGAAAAAGGATTTATTTAAGTTAAAATTCATTCTAAAATATAAAAGAGATTTCAAAAACAATTATTATTTATAAAATACATAAAAGTACATATTTATATAATGAAAAATTATATAAATTAAAATAGATGTTATTTATACAAAAAACAGAAGTTCTTAATCATTTTGAAAATATAAAATTTATACAAAAATTCAAATAATGCAATAAAACTTCAAAATGTATGTATAGAAATAATAAAAACTAACCTCTTTTAAACTATATGGAAGTTAAATCATTTTATAAACAATTTCAACTCAAGTAAATGAAAGAAATTAAAGAGACAAAAATAGTAAAATTTCTCAATACTTAAATAATATTCAATATATTAAAGTTACTATATTAAATCAAAATTACTACTATCTTTTTTCTTTTTAAATATATACTATCTGGTTACATTGTTTAAAATAATTTCGTGTTACTTTTTTATTAAACACATAGGAATAATAGAACACTAATACAGGAAACTAAACTTGATGTAACATAAGCCAACACGTTGAACAGATAAAACTACAGACATAGAAAACCGTATAAATTGTATTACTGAAAAGCTCCCGAAGAGAGATTTTCTGCATAGAGATATATTGCACTTGAGTACATTGTAATTCTATTGCAACAAGTCATAAGAGTTTACGATGACTGACTCAATAACTTCAATTGAGTTGCATTGACAAGAGCAATTTATTGCAGTTCGAATACAATTTAATGAAATGTTTTTCAGTATATGTTATATATACGTACAGAGAAAAACAAATTCTCTAGATAAATGAGTTAAATACTCTGATTTAAAGTATAACTGATTTTCAGTTATCTCAAATATTTTAAATATGATGTTTTAATAGAATTTTCATATTCACTTTTAATGTACATAAACAAAGTACATGTCCGTTAAAATGCATATGTTGTTTTCTTATTCGAAACACGTTACATTTTCATATACCGTACTAAATACTAAAATATTTTATTTAGCAGATTATACTGATTCATGAATATTGCATAGTTTTAACAAACTAAATTTAAACTATGTTTGATATTTTGTATTAAAATATATACATAGTAAGACATGTATGATTATTAAATAAAAATATAAAACACCAACGATTATAATAATTAATTGTTTTATATTTATAAATATTTTCATTCAATTTTAACATATTCTTGAAAAAAAAAATAAAAACATGAAAATGTTACAATGTGTTGCAGTCCGGGTTTTAAATAACGTGGGATTATCAAAGTTATCAATGTCATTGTAATTAAGCTGTGATATTTAGGAATATGCATCTTTTTTTAGTAAAAAACATTCAAAAAAAGTTCAAAAAGACGATATGATGTATTTGGCGGTTTCATTGAAATCCGCTGTTTTTTGTTATTTTTTGATCATTTATATCAATAAAAAAATATGTGAATATATTAATTTAAGTATTTTCCCTCAAAATCTATAACTGTAAACCACTACTCTGGCAGAAATTGAATTCCGTGACGGAAGAATGATCTGTCTTTTGAGCCAATCCATTCAGCAATAAAATTTTCGACTTCCCCGTAGTTATGGAATTTTGTATCTTCCAAAGCGTGTTGCATCGATCGGAAGAGATGCTAATCGCTTGAAGTCAGGTCCAGAGAATACGCTGGGTGCGGGGGAACCTCCCATTCGTGCTTCATCAGTGTTTGTTTCACGGCTATAGCAACATGGCGCAGAGTGTTGTCATGGAGAAGAATCACTTTTAAGCAATTTGATGCAATTGATGGTCGTTTTTGCATCAAATTATCATTCAAACGCTCCAATTGTTGTCGATAACGTTCGGCGGTGATTGTTTCTTTCGGTTTCAATAGCTCATAATACACGACACCCTCCATATCCCAGCAAATAGAGAGCATTGCTTTGTGAACGTGGATATTTCGCTTTGGTGTCGACTTTGATGGTTGGCCAGGATCAACCCATGATTTCTTGCGTTTCGGGTTGTCGAAATAGATACAGTTTTTATCGTCGGCTTTTTATGTCTTTCAAAGCAAAGAAATCGAAATGTTTAAACGATTAGCAATGGAATTTTCGGTCAATTTATATTAGTTCTTTCTGGATCTTTTTCATGGCTTCTAAACGTCGTCAAATGGTTGATTTATCGACTTAGAGCTGTTGAGCTAATTCTTTGAGTGTTTTAGCAGGGTTTTCTTCCAATGGAGCTTATAGTTGTTCTTCTTCGAACTTTTTCGATTGACCTGGCTGATGGTTGTCATGAACGTCACAATCATCACTTTAGAATTATTGAAACCAATCTCTACATACTATTCGTGATGGAGCAGATTTGCCATAAGACTTATCAAATAACTGATGAGCTTCAGCTGCACTTTTTTTCAAATTAAAATAGTGTAAAAGTGCAGATCGGAAAAACAACTTATAATGTTCCATTTTCAAATCGGTTATAGAAAATTACTACTATGAATAAAGCATGGCGTCTAATGACTGAATTTTAGTGGGAAATATTCACACTTCAAAATGACCTAAGATACATCTGTCACTGCCAACAGCATACACACCAAGAGCCATCTACATGTGAACAGCGGCTTTCAATGCAACCTCCTATTAAATTAAATTAAAGATCATAAATTATAATTTTTCTACTAACCAAATTTAATTTCTTTAATTTTTTTACTTATATTAATATCCAAATCTTGTATATATATATAATCAATCTAGTAATTCATATAAATGAAACATATTGTTAAGAATATTGTTCTAAACCAACATGTTGAAAGGGAAAATCCAGTACTAAAATTTATTGAACGTTTAATTATTGTTAAAAATTGTTTGTTCGTTGTATAGAAGACGTATTAAATATTTCTTTTAAGATAAATTAAACTAATATTTATATAATGAAGTGTATTATTAGAGACAGTAATTTATATATTTCTGTTCTACTTACGAATTGCCAAATTACAGATGTACAATAAGAAACTTCTTACCTGAAACAATGAAAAATAATTAATATATTTGATCTACGAAAAGAAAAATTGTTATTCATTGAGAATTTTTATGGCTTGATATTAATATAAAATACCCTCCAATGTCAGTTAAATATACATATATGAACTATTTCACTAAATTATTATATTGTGTAATACGTATGTATAGACAAACATATTTTGGTACATACTCGTATACTAGGGAACTTTGCTCCCTGGTCGATGCGCTCGCCCAGTTGTCAATTATAATCATGTACATGCAACCGAATGAAACATTAAACATATTTGGGTATCAAAGAAGCCACGTCTCCAATAAATGGGTCGATGTCATGGATTATATATATATATATATATATATATATATATATACATATATATATATATATATATATATACAATATATATGTCAGTAAGTGTACATAAACATTCTTGTAGATAGATTATTGTTTGTGTTATTTTATATTGTTTTATGGATAATTTTGATTGTATATACATATATGTATATATATATATATATATATATATATATATATATATATATATATATATTTATATATATATATATATATATATATATAGAAAGATATATGTTAGTATGTCTATATAAACATTGTTGTAACTTATTATTTTATATATGAGATAAATATATTTGAGTACCATAGAAACCTGAACGTCAGAAATAAATGAGTCGGATTCGTCGAATTTTTTTGTGGATAATTTTGATTTTATATGTATACTAGGAGGCATCGCCCCCTGCTCACTATGCTCACCAACCACCAGGCTCGCTGCGCTCGCCCACTTATAAGCCTCTGCATGTAACCGAATGAAACAACAAACATATTTTTTAAAACTGATTTATGTCTATATTATCATTATTGATACAGGTTGCAACATTACTGTTTTATATATGAGATAAACATATCTGGGTACCATGAAACCTGGACGTCATAAATAAGTCGACATCGAAAATTTTTTGTGCATAATTTTGATTATATACATAAAATTTAAATTTATAGAGTGCTTTCATATAAAATAGCTAGTATTCATCTAATAATTTTTCTAATATACAGGTAGGGATAAATCTGTCATAGGATTAATCAACAAACTAGGAATAAATAGAGCATAATCAAATATATTTTAATTTTTATTTTTAACATTGAGATGGTATGAGGTAAAGGATGTGTGTATGTATATGTACATGTACATATATATATATATATATATATATATATATAAATCAATTGTAAAAGATAGTTTGATAGTTTCAATATCAAGTATATTGTTAGACTTTTTAAGATAATTTATTTATAAGTAAAAAATTAATTAATTCAGTACTGCAGATACAAATTATTTATTTAAGACAAAATGTAGGATGTGACTTTCAGTTAACTGCTATATCATCTCGTTTATAAACGTATTACTTTACTGGTATCACTGAATTTTGCAATTACTCTAATACATTTAAGGATAGTGATTATTCGTAAAGATTACATTTTATTTTTCATCACAGTTTTACGTATTTATTTTTTATGAGAGTTAGGTCCTTAAGAAAAAATGTCTGGATTCCATATACTTTTTTTATTGGTAATTTTTATCAATAAATGATAAACCTATTTTTATAACTCTATGACTAGAATACGTTTGTCATGGTATTTATATACTGTACATTTTATACTCCATCTTTCTTGTGATTATATAACAACGCGTGTGTATGTGAATATATATGCACATATGCACATGGGTATATATGCATATATATATACACATGTTATATAAATATATTTATATAACATGTGTATCTCTCTTTCTCTCTCTCTCTCTCTCTCTCTCTCTATATATATATATATATATATATATAAACAGAAATAAAAATAGAGAGAAAAGGAAGAAAATTCATGATGGGTAACAATTACGAATATTACATGATTAATAAAAACACTAACGAAATGACAAAACAAAATAATGGATTACCTAGTAGTACAATTAGCACGTACTGTATAATTTATATCAATTATATTGGCTAAATAAATATATACAGGACAATATGATCCTCTCTAAAATTCAATTAATGATAATAACAGTGCAGAACAAGTCCAATAAAAAATTCCATTTTGTGTCAAAATAAATTAAAAAAATTATACAAAAATGTACTTAATTTTTGGTCAAATTGAATAATTTTTGTTGGGACAAAATACATAAAAATTATTTTAATTTTTTAGTGTTGTAGACAACTTTTTCATTTGAAACCGAAATAGATTTGTTGGCAATGCTATTTATTCTTAAATTAGATGCATAAGAGTGCCATATACATAATTTATCATATAGAAAAAATTAAATATTTGTATTACAATAAAAAGATATTACGCAGCACTTTTATCTATTTACACCTTAATACTTAATTATTAGATCAAATTCGTAAGTTTTTAAGATTTGTATTTTGATGTAAACTGTTTTGATATAAGTTTCCTTTCAAAAATTCAGTTTATATGTATTCTTAAGAGTTGTATGCTATTTAATTTTTTTTCTTTACAAGATACAGAATTAAAAGTTAGGAAATTAAATTATTTGAAACAGTATTTACCATAAAAAAATAGCATAAAATACTTACACATACACACATACACACCCATATATATATATATATATATATATATATATGTATATATATATATATATATAATGTGAATAAATTAATTCGGTACATTTTTTCATAAAAAAATGAATCATTAGAGAAAAATGGAATAAATGTCAATCCTAAAAATATATCCCTTAATATTTTGTACAACTGCGAATTCCTCGTCAAAAAAAGTAAAAGAATTTGATAAAGTCAAAATGCATTTCCAGATCTCTTCCATTACTTTAGTATTTTTTGTATGTTTTATGTATCAAAACACCCTCTCCCAAGCTGTATAAATTGTTCCCACGGCTTCGACAGTATTTTTTTCCAACTGGAATGCGGAAAGCATGAAATCCCTAATATACTGCTTTTCTGACGTCAACGTTTTCACTACTGTTTTGTGAGGTTATGTCAATTGATTGACCAAGGTATATAGTGTTTTTAATATTGGCGCTTCAAAATCCTAAAACGACGAGAAAATATTTTAATTTAAACAAGAGTAGTGATTGATTCAATTTAAAGTCACATAATTAATTTTTGCACTTCATATATATATATATATATATATATATTAGCGGCAAGGTTTAAATTATAATATAAAATATAATTATATTATAAATTACCGACATTAAATTTTTCACATATTTAGAAAAACGTACCCAGCACAACATTATCATAATCGATTTCTTTTAATTTTATTATATATAAATTAAATACGATTTTGTTCCGTGTTCACACAAAATGCTAAATTCGATATTAATTTCATTTTAATCTAACAAGTTTAAGCGTTTTATGATTACGTTTCACAATGTTCGTAAAGTACAGCCTAGAAGCAGAAAGACACATGAGGCATGGCTTTACATTGACGCTACTTCTTATCTACTTGGGCGAATATTTGTTCATCAAATTGAACTGCAAAGTAGTTAAAATACTTCCACGAACTTTTCGTCATCGAAAATGAACTCAGGACAAAGATACACATTTCATTGTACAAATTGAATTCTTGTTTCGGTTGACTTTAATATTGAAATTCACTTATACGAATGTATTCTGCCGTAGATAATCTTAATGCCTTTATCGAAGATGATGTTTATTTATTCTACTAAATTTAATGTCGTTTATATATATATATATATATATATATATATATATATATATATATATATATATATAGATGTGTGTATATATATATATATATATATATATATATATATGTGTGTGTATATATGTGCGTACAATATAATTCTTTTTTAAATTTTCCATTTTATCCATTAAGGGATTAATTTTTTTACGAGACTGATTTTATGACATTTATATATATTCACATTTAGTAAATACACACACGAATAAATATATTTTATATATATATATATTTGTGTGTGTGTAGAAATTATATTAATAATATTTTATATTTGCACTTCGACTATATATATTTTTAAGTAATTCACTATAAATTTCAAGTGACTCTGTTTAATAATAGTAATAATTTATTAACTAAAATTATTGAGTATGCGTTACTAATAACATGTATTGTTGTAAAGATTTTTTTAATATTTTTATTTTTCTAAATACTGGTTTACGTGATATTTGTTAATACGTAATTACTCGTACATTAGAATTCGTTTACAACGAGCACAGATATAGGGAGTTTACACGTACAGTGAGCAAATGTATTCTTAGATTTTGATTCATGCATTCTTATATAAACTTTTACTGTAATACCGAATTTATTTTACGAGTATATAAATTCGATAATTTTTTTTTCCTCTCATAAATTGTATTATTTTTCTAATTGCTGATAAAATCTTTTTTTAAGTATTCCTAAACACACAACTGCTTATGTTTCTAGTGCACAAAAGGTGACACAAGTCAACAATATGATTTTGTTAGGATAGTGTTTACTTTTTTGTATAACAATATCCTATCTGTTATTTAATAATTTTTCCGTGTTATTTATTTAACTGTTATTCAAAAATGTTCAATAATTGATCATTAATGCTTGCGTGCATTTCGATAATGATAACAACCACTTTCTGGGAAGTATAAAAAAAGTTAATGTTTCCTTTCTATAATTAAAAATCAGTCCTGTTGTTTTTGTCGTCGTTGTCAAATACTTTTTATTCATGAACTGATTGATTGATGCAGATCGTGTGGTCTCTGATTTGATTGGTTGACATCAGTCACATGTATGTATCCCTCCTATGTCGTATAATAAAAGACAGTATAAGATTTCAATCTAAAATTGATAAGAAACTTATTTAAAATATCTTATTCACTAAAATTTTAGAATAAAAAAAATGTTATACATTTTAACATTGTATTTGTTGTCAATTATTATAAACTTTTCCAATAAAATATTTTACGACTTATATTTTATGCAAAGTTTCTGTGGGCATAATTTATTAATTTTTGTTATTTGTTAAGGGAGAGCAAACTGAGGGCAGAGGTTTTTGGTTATAAAAAAATCAAGTTAGACAAAATTGGAAAATAATTTTATTTACAAAACTAAAGTACCTTTAAATTGTCATTTGAAAAACATTTTTTCCTTTTTGTCTCTTTTTGCATTCCTAGTACATATCTCTATCCATATATATATATATATATATATATATATATATATATATATATATATAGGATGATTCAACTAAGGCTTCCAGATGAAAGTATTAAGAAATGTAAAAGTTAAAAGAAATCATGTTATTTTTTTTATATTTTCATGTGGAAGCCTACATTGAATCTTGTTAGTTTGGTACAGTACAGTGTTTCTTAACACATTAAAACACAGTAAAAATGCAGCAGAGTTGTATTCAGAATGAAATATGAAAAACAAATATAATAAATATATCTGTTAATCAACAACTCATTACTATGTTTTAATGAAGGCATGGCAAACATCCGAACACACGTGTTGATTGTCGAGCTTGGATCGGTACATTACTGAATATTAATAAATGTTCCTCCAACAAATCATCTTATATATTATTTTAATAATTGATCATTTGAAATGTTGTGTGTTACAATATAATATTAAAACGTTTTCATGTATAAAATTAAAGTTTATTCAAGAAACTATATCACAAAAGGCATTTAAAACTCAATGAATATATGCACTTTGCGAATAGTAATAGAAGTTGTAAGTAAAATATATGATAAGCAGTGCGGCAAAATTGAATTCATAAATGATTTAACTTTTTTTAGACGAGAATTTTTGTTAAGATGATAAGTATTATAATTTATTATGACAGTAAATTTCGATCTGAAGATGTTCTGATCTCACCATGATGATAATTTTTTTAACTCAAATGCCAATATTTATAGGTACGAATTAATAAGTAATAATTAAATATGAATAGTAAACGTAAATATTCATTATATTTATAAAAATTATAAATACTAAATTAAGATAATTGCGACATGAAGATAGTTTTTGGATTGGTAAATATCACAGCATTATAATAAAGTTCAGTTAAATATCCAAACGTACATAAAGCTATATTTTATATTAGTATCTTTCAGTTTCTAAGAAACGAAGTAGATTTTCTTTTAATTTGAAATCACCTGTATTTTGAAAGAGAATCAAATGAAATTATATTTGTTGGTTTTTTTTTTGTTCATTCATGTATAATATATATTTACTCATATCGTTAAACAAATTTTAAGCTTTTAAACGGTTGAAGTTACATGCAATAAAAAAGCGTTTTTATAATACAAAGATAATAAAAATATGCATATCAAGTATGATTTATTCAAAATTATTCAAAAAAGATGATATTTTACAATCAGTGATCATTATTCTCGCACTGTGCTAATTTACACTTGTACCTTGTATTCATATATCCAAATGAAAATATATATTTTTTATTTTTCAGATATTCATGTGTGCAAGTGTATAATATATAAATAACAATCTCATCAAATACAAATAAATTCTTTGAATTGTAATTTTTAATGCAGACAAAAATTAAAAGTAAATGTATTGTTTCAGCTTACTTAAAAATAAAGTGTTCAAAACCAAGGTTTATTTTTAAATTGGAATTAGATTAAAACTGATTGTGCATAAGATAAATATATTATATTTCTTCCCTCGCACATCACAAACATTTATATACATATACACATTTTTGTAATTTTCAAAATATTAACATAACAGTGCTTGGAAATTTTCATATATACCTGTAATATAACTCAAGTGTGTATATAATAGATAAAGAGCGTATAAAGTGAGTTTAAATATATAGACAATAAAAAATATTTGAGATACTTTTTCGCGAAAATTCTTTTAACATAATGCTATAAAAGAGAAGCACGTCAAAAATTTCATCAACGTCGCTATTCTTAGATTTAAACATATATTAACTGAATATTTTATCAGTATGTTAAAATTTCTCTTAACAACTTGGTATTTTTTAAAATATGCCTTGAACTCTAAATAAATTTTCTTTTAGTATTTTAATAAAATACATACATACATACACACACACACACACACACATATATATATATATACATAATTATTGAAATTAGAAACTAAATAAATAATAAGTATTTCAAATATGAGATATTTTTAGACAAGAAGGTTCCCATGCATAAAAAATGGATTTTGAATTACATATTTTTATTCTAGTAGAATAAATATTGAATTTTCCATACGAATAACTTGCATTATCATTAAATGAAATATTCGTTAAAATTTGAAAAAAAAAATGGAGACTTAAACAAATTCATGTGTGTGCATATCTGAACATTTAAATAAAAAAATTACTGTGTTTAAATATTCACACCACTTTTATAAAATATATTTTTCAAAATTTAATTTAAATATTTTTTTAAAGATAGAAATCAATATATAAATATAGATATATTGAATAGTATATTCATAAAAAAAACACGCTTATATTAGTTTGGTAGGAAAAAAATTGCGGTTTTTTGTTCTGAATTTTAACCTTAATTTTTTCAATGAAAATGCCATTTCGTCATATTCATGTTAATATCAATTTAAAGTTCATTTTTCTGTCTATATTTTGGCAACATGGATTTTGGGCTTATTATTAATTTTGCTTTAAATTGTGCTATTGGATTAAAGGTGGAAAAGAAATAATAACAGCAAATTTTTTGTGAGTTCAAAACGGGTGGTAAGATAACAGAAACTACTCGTAAATTAAACGTTATTTTTAGTGTGGGAGAAATCACTTAAAATTTGAAAGTTATAAACCGCACTTAATTTCTATCAATTTAATACTTATGTGTACAATTATAAATATCTATACTATTATATTTTTCGATCAATAATAAATTGATTTCATTAATTTTTACGCATGCAATGAATTGTACTTACAATTAATGTTATTACTGACATACAAAAATAATTCTAAAAACTTTAATACTACTCGGGAGACAGAACAAATTGCTTTTGTTTTAATAGTTATTTAGTTACTTTGTACCACATTGCTGTAATTCAAATAATGAAACAAAGCTTGACTTTGTATGCACTAACTGTGTTTGTTATATAAACACAAACATGTACATGTACATAACCTGACATACATATATATATATATATGTATATGTATGTATGCATATATAAATTCAGTACCGACCCGGTACTTGTAATACATAAATACCGTAACTACGAAAAATTAATATTATATATTATAAACTTGTTACTGTGCCTACTCATGTAGAATTTTTAGTAACATTTTTTGTTTGTATTAAAATAATGTCATTAAATATAAAAAATGATAATATTTAAAGCATATATTTAATTGATAGTTAATAGGATAAAAAGAAAAAAAACAGTAGTATCATGATAATATTTAAATTTATACTATATATGTATATATATATATATATATATATATGTAAAATGTTGAATTAAATTATTATACTTATTAGTGAAAAATTTTGTGTAATTAGTAGTGTACTCTTCCATTAAATACCAATATATATAGATATTTATTATTAAAAACGTTGTTACCCAACAGCAAATAATTATTAATACTAAATTTATAATAGTTAATTAATAATAGTCTATTATTTAATATGTCGTTTTGCATATACCTATTATATTTTATGTAAGCATGTAAAAATATAAATTTATAATGTATATACATATATATATATATATACAAAGTATACATGCATTTATACGTAAATGTATGTACACATTTATGTACGAGTAAACATGACATTTCTGTATTGACAAAATACATTAAATAACATGAACATGTTTTATTGCTATTAGAAGAGTAGATTACCTCTTTTTGACATTGAAACTTCGTTAAAAATACAATATATTTTGTAGTCTATTACGCACATATAGCCTAATAGGGAGTGCGCATAATACGCAGAAAGGTCGATAATCCCATTTCATTCCTGGTTTATTAATCTGACAAATAGTCGTACGAATTTATGGTTCGTTTATCATGGCATTATTTAATTTTCTGTCTCCCTTGCTACCGCTTTTTGTTTTGAAATCTCATTTTTTGATACAATTTTCACAAAATTGATAATTTTATAGAACAATATTCAGACAATGAGAAATTCTTTCAACTTTTATTTCTTTCATGAATTTAATATATTTTTTTATTAATATCATTACTAATGTTTTTGAATATATTTCATACTGAATTCGTCTTGATTTTCTAAATTCTTTCTTTAAATATTGTTAGGTCTGCATGAAATGAATGTAATTTTTGTAAAATAAAAGAATTAAATGTTGTGGTAAACAGTATTCCTACATTTTGTATTAATTTTTTTATTCATGATAATTTCATTAATTTTTAATTATATTACTTGATAATTTTATGCTTTACATTAGTTGAATATTTCATATCTCCTATAAGTTTAACGAAATCGAGGAAAGGATAAAAAATATAGTTGAATGTATAAAATATTTTAAATATGTATATATATATTTATATATATGTATGTATGTGTATATATATATATACATAATTGTAACAATATTCGCATTAAGAAATTAATTATAACTGGACATCGTAACTTAAAAACATATTAATTAGTTTAAATTATGAGAATATCTGGCAGACTCAAGACTCAGACTCAAGATGCAATTGTTAAAAAAATAAAAGATATTATATTGAAATACAAAAAACATAAAAGCCTTTGATAAAGAACATATGTTAGCATCGAAATATAATCCCAGATACCAAGACATTAAATGTAATAATGGAATAGAACTATATTTAAACCTAAGAATTCAATTTGATAAAATTGAAGTATTCAATCAATTAAGGGTTAGGGGCACTAAGCATTGTAAAATACCAGGGATATACCAGACCATTAAATATACCAGGAATCCTACTTTAATATGCACAAATTGTAACTCAGTCGAATTAGAAGATTTTCATCATATAATACTTATCTGGCCTTTATATAAGTCTTTTCGAGCTGAGTTAATTTTAAAATACCTGAATGAAAAATGCAGCAACAATAATTTCTATATGTACATCTTTTCTAACATTCGCGAGTAGAAAATTAGTGATATTTACTATTTTATCATTGCAGTGTTAAAAACTAGAAGTCAAAGTATAAATGAATAATATTTTATTCTACTTACTCGCATTTCTGCTGTTATATCTCTCCTGTTATTATTTACCAGCTAGCTAATTAAAAACGTTTGAATGCTCAAATAAGACGTATTGTGTATTTTAATGAAAGTATCAGTGTTTAAAATGTATTATGAAATAAAATAGTTGGCAATTAAATAATTATTTAGTTTATATAAGCATTATGTAAGCGTTTATATGTAAGAATTTGACATAGATTAAGCAGTAAACTAAAAACATAACGTTGAGAGCGTGCTAAGGGATGTGGGTCTAAGATGCATTAAATATCAGTCAGTGTACAAGCAAGCATAATCAGCGTACGACCGAATGCATCGTGTGTGAATACAGACAGAGCAGTATGTGTGTGTATGTGTGTGAATAAAGTATTCTATTATACTAGTAACAAAACTGTTGTTATTCTCTTCAAAAACCGTCGTGATGTACATTCAAAAAAAGGGCATCTTTGGACTAAAACCTCACTCCATAAGTTACTTGGTGTCAGGGAAGAAAAATCATTCCTCCCCGACATTTGAAATCAATACAGTATCCGTATATATAAGATTAAGTATTATATGAGTACCAACCTACTGTAATGAATATTTTATTCGCAATACAGTACTTTACTTACTTACTTATTCTCATTAATATTTTTTCGATGTATTGTATAAACACAAAACTGTAAGAGTTCATACGAATAAAAATAAAAAATTCTAATTATATTATTAATGCTCTAATTATATTATTAATAACAATATTTAATTAAATATTTGTCTTTATTTCAGAAACGTAATTATAAAAATGAATTTCGTTTTGCAATCTACTTTCAATTAATAATTGGTAGATAAAATTTAGTGAAAACTAAACATAAACATTTTGCACGAGGGTTCATAACTCTTTAATGATTTGAGATATGGGGATTAAATACAAAAAAAATGAAAACTTGGAGTATATCGTTTCCAATAGCATATTTATTTTTCAGTATAATCATCCTCATTATTAATATATTCCTATCAGCGTATAACACGTTTCTTCATTATGATGATGAAAAAAATAGACATTTGGTCCTTAATTTGATCATCCAAGTTAAAATGTATTTTCCTGACGATTACGCTTTAATACTGCGAAGAAGTGAAATTTGGATAGTGTAAATATGTTTTAAAGTTTTTTTCCAAAAAAAATTAACTGTGAAATCGTAGCGGCATATTGAAAGCTACAAGTTTCTAAGAAGTTTTAAAAAGTCTACAAGCTGTATTTATCATGTTCGAAGATAGTATGATCAAATGATGATGCGAGAATATACAGTTCAATATTTATCTAAAAATCACAAAAACGAAATAAATTGTAGGCCCTCCATCATACCCCTTATAGACCAGATCTGGTACCATTTGACTTCCACTTATTCTTTACTTAGTATGATCGATACACTAATATATATAATTTTTGTTTAATATAACATACTTTGCTTACAATATATAGTTTAAGACATATTATTAGTAGGATTTCCTCAGAATGCAAGTTATATCATGTTTCACTCTGATAGTTTTTTTAATATTTCTATTTTTTTAAATGAATATAATTCAAAAATGAGTTTCACTTAAAAAAATATGTGATTTGTTTGTTAAAAGTATTTTTATTCTAATTTTGGATATTTACGGGATTTATGATTTTAATTGTTATCTTATATGACTTACTTATACACTTGAAGCCAATTTATTGAGGATAAACTTGTATTAATATATATTTATATATTTAAATTGTTATATCATAAAATTATTAGAAGTAAATAAGATATTAAAAATTGTAAGTTAAAACAACAATATGTTATTAGATTGTTTTGGCATCCATAATTACATATGCAACGCAAATAAAAAAATCTCTTTTTGGATAGTATCTTTGACATAAGTAAACCTTAGAGATATGTATGAATTATAAAAATCTTGAAACATGTGAATTAATTCCTTTTATTAAGATTTCGGTACTATATATATAATATGAATTATTTATAGAATTTAGATGTAACTAAAAATTCGATTATAATAACGAAATGAAAAATTCAATCAACTAGAAGAAAAACCATATTTATTTATAAAAACTAATGTGAATCTTGAAATATCTTGGTATATAAATTACATAATTGTATTCTTCCATGTCAATTACAGACTGTAAAATTGAAATTGTCGAAATTCTGTTTCATGGCTTATTTAAGTATTAAGATGAATTTTACATTACAGTACATTTGTATGATCCATTTTAAATAGTATTGGATTTGATTGTCATAAAAATGTAGAAGAAATTTTTTTTAAATAGCTAGCATACCAAAAAAGTAAAATATGTCAATAAGAGGAATACCATCGTAATTGAAAATGATTAAGAGCATGATTGGCGCTAGAACAAAAGTCAATCCATCAAGAATTATATTTATTGATTTCAAATTGATAGAAAATCATCTTAAAAAAATATCTGGGCAAGAGTAACATCAAACATACTAATAGAGATAGATGGAGTAAGACAAGTAAAAAAAACATAAGAATAAGACAATTCATCAATGTTGACAAATATTGAATAGCAGTATAATTCTGCTACTCGTTCACTACTAATATTTGTAATTGATAAAAAAATAAGTGCAAATGAGTTATCTAGTAAAAACTTCCATGTGAATTATTATTCAGTATTTAAAATTTAAGGCGAAATTATACATACACTTCTCTTACAAGAATTTAACTGACCACATTACCCAGCATAGTTATTAAGGGAAAGTTGTGATTAGCATAATAAAAATTTACTACCTACTTACTTTTGGGACGACCGTGAATTAACATTTTTAATGGTCATTTTAAAGTGGTAATAAAGTTAAATTTAATTAAAACGTAATCCCAGATGAAAACTAAATAATTCATCATCATTCTGTTTTTCATAATAATTAAACTATTAAACATAAAAACGTATTATTGAAGTCTATATGTGAATTGTTCTATTTGTCATATGTATATAAAGAAAAAACAAACAATTTGAGATCAAATGCAAATATATTTCATTTTTTTAATAAAAACGAACGTCGCATTGTATTTGGTAAATACACACTATCAATTTTCTTGAAACCAATTTTAGGTCATGTGTGAATAACCTTTGTGTGTATAGAAGTCAATGTGGTTCCAGACGACATTCACACCAAACAGAAAACCACTTTAATCAAAGCACGGAAATATGTCCATGAAAAACGACTAAAACATCACATTCTCTTGGACGTATGTACTTTTATGTATATAAACAAGAATATATATATACCAGTGCTAGTATCCAGATTTAACGGAGCTAAGCAAACGTTCCGAATGCGTACTTTTGGTGTTTACTTAACTCTATAGATTCGTAGGTTTATACTAGATATATTAGCAGTTATATATATATATATATATATATATATATATATATATATATATATATATATATAACAGCTTTAACATTTTATAAAGGACATTAAAATACATTTTTCATACAGTTTATGTATGTTTTACAAGCAATATAAAAGAAAAGAATTATATTTACAAGTTTTATGTAGAGAACTTATAAAAAGTTCTTTTGTAAATCTTAACACAATTATTTCTCAAAATAGTCATGGCAGTAATTTAAATTTTCATGTTTTTTAGTTATTATTCTAGTTGTTTGTCTGTTAACAAGTGTTATTAATTTTATTGAGTTGCTTTCTCATTACTGTGAGTACTTAATTGCGCCTCGTCCTTATATTATACATATGAAATTATATTTATTATATGTGCACATTTTAACAGGTAAATTGGCACTGAATTCATGTGACTCATATTCTGTCTCCGGAATAATATACATATAACTGTATTTATTAATGAAAAATTATAAAAAGGTTATTTAAAATGAATATCTTATACACACATATATATTAGAAGCAGAAGTTTCTGTCAATCCATTAATGAATGATGCCATGATTTTCCATCTTGTACGATTGAATGCTTCTTGTTGGATTATGTGCATGCAAAAGTGTCGGCATTGAAGTGTGTCGGTGGCGATAGTCGAGGGTTGATTGTCGAATGTTTATATGTTTAATATCATTTAAGAAAAATATACTTTGTTAGATTATGTGTATGCACAAATGTTCTTGTTATCTGCGTATACAATGTAAGAGAGGTATATGGTACTGACCTTTCTGCGAAATTAAGAAAAGATAAAGGATGGGATCGATGAAAGAGTCTTAACAGGCAGGTCATACTCAGAAGGACACATGGTTTGTTGTATCGTTTGTACATATTTATTTCAACTGAAAACGGTAGTATCGTCCCTGCGTGACCAGTGAGTGCATCGTTTCTTGTATTATTTTTCGCTCACTAAATTGTTATAGTTTTTGGTCACAATAAATCTTCTTTTGATTATTTAATATATATTTTATAATAATTATTCTTGAGTTTCTTTATTTTCACAAACTCAATATTTTAAACCCGTTCCTTAATAAAACACTTCTCTTTTCCACTGATTTGCAATAAAAATTTTAATTTCTTTATACTTCCATATGTTCATTGGTCTCTTCCTTGGTCTTTTATATTCATTGGTTCCCAATTAATAATTTTTGCTGTTCATCGATTGCCTTCTCTTCTTAAAGAATGCTCCGGATATTTCCATTTCAGACTCTTTACTCTTCTTATTACATCTGTGACTTCTATTTATTTTCGTATCCATTTTATTCTTTTCCTAAACTTTCTTGTTATTCCTAGCATGCATCTTTTCATACATATCTGAATCGTTTGGAGTTTTTGAATGATTTTGGCGTTAAGCACCCATGTTTCCCTGCCATAGGTAAGGGATAGTTGTATATATTGATCAAATACTTTTTTCTTCAAAAAGAGTGGGATTTTTGATTCAAATATCGAGGCATTTCTTCCAAATACTCTCAATTCCATTTTTATTCTTCTGTTTACTTTTTCAATGAATGATCCATCTTTGCTGTTAAGTTGGCCTATATAAATAGCAGTAGAAATACTTTGTAACTTCTTTTATTTTAATTTTTTCGGGCATATAAACGCATTAAACGACACTTTTGTTTTTGCGTGGTTCATGTTTAAGTCAATTTATTAACTAGCATCATAAAATTCCAGAGTAGCATTTCCAAAGTACTTGCGAAGAGAACGATATCATCAACAAACCAAAGGTGACTTAACTTTTCGCCTTTTATTTCGATTCTGTTTGGCTCCCAGTCGAACGAATACTTGAATATTTCTTCCAAAGCCGCAGTAAATAATTTCAGAGAAATTCCATCTCCATGTCTTATAACTTTCTCGATTTTTAACTTGTCTGTTTCTTCATATAGTTTCACTGTTAAGGTTGCATTCTTGTAGATATTATCAAGCAACTCGATGCATGTGTTCTCTACGCCCTGGTTCTTCAATGCAGATATGACCGATGATGTGGTATTAGAATCGAATGCCTTTTCATAGTCTATAAATCTAAGACGTACTGGTATTTTATATTCATTTGACCGGCTAATTACTTCCCTCATTACCTGAATGCAATCCATTGTATTAAATTATCTTGGAAATCCTGTTTGTTCCCTCGGTTGTGCGAAATCTAGCTGCGCTTGTAAACGTTTTGATATTATTTTTGACAAGATTTTATATATTGTAACTAGTAAACTAATTTGCCATTAGTTTTTCAAATCTTCTTTATCTCCTTTCTTGTGTAGAAGAATTACGGTGGCTTCGCTCCATTTATCTGGAATAGTTCTTTTTTCCATACACGATGTGAATATATCGGAGAGAACTTTTTCAGTTTTTTCTCCTACCAGTTTGAAGATATCTACTATTAATTCATCATTCTCTACTGCTCCTCCATTTTCCATACTCTTTATTGCATATTCGATCTCTTCCAGTAGTGCTGGTGGGGATTGGTTTGTAAGTTTTCTGTCCTCGTTTTCTTCATTAGATGCATTTTTGTTTAACATAGTGTAGGATTCTTCTACTCACTTGATCATTCATGTTTTGTTAAATATTCTCATGCCATCCTCTGATTTCAGAGAAATTATATGTTCTTTGCCAATAATAAGTCTGTCTCATTTTTTTGTAGTTTTTATTTTCTTTAATGGTTTTATTAATTAACTCGATGTTATATTTTTGAAACACAACATACACAGATATATATATATATATATATATATGTATATATATATATATATATATGTATGTATATATATATATATATACATACATATATATATATATATATATACATACATATATATATATATATATATATATGTATGTATATATATATATATATATATATATATACATATATATATATATATATATATATATACATATATATATATATATATACATATATATATATATATATACATATATATATATATATACATATATACATATATATATATATATATATATATATATATATATATATATATATATATATATATATATATATAGAACATCAGTCTACATTTATAAAATCTGGGCCTCCCATGAATATATTAATTTATTACAACATTTCAAGTCATGCTAGCTGTGTTTCCTGTAGAATAGTAGATGTACATAAACTTTTTAGTGTTTTTTTAAGAGAATTTATTTTCTGTAAAATGTTTTTATATTATTATTTTAAAATTAGTATCATACGAACACGTCATCACTTACAAAATGTTAATTATATAACACAAGTAAAATAACGAAGTTTTGTCATTATCACATGATATATTCAAATGTGTCTAAAATAGTCTAACGAATATATATTATGACGTTTAGTGGTTTGGAATTTATAAATGCCAATAATATCCATCTTCGCTACTCTTTAGTTAAGACATATCTTCATATTTTATTTGTAGAAATCGTGTCTATCTGGCTTTACAAGCTGCAAATCAAGAAGCACATATAACGCTTCATAAATTTACCTAAAATTTACTACGAAAGAATAGAAGTTTCGTGTACAAAATATAATACATTTTCTCATAAAATTAAAAAAAATATATAATAATAAGTTGGAAACATATAGAATACTTCATTTAAATTGAGAAATTTTTTTACATATCAATCAAAATAAAATGCAATTTTTATGGTATTCTAACAAATATGCAATGCAAATAAAGTCAGTTTAAAAAAATTGTAATTTGAATTCAAAATATAAGTAGTTTTCTGGTAATAATAGAAGAGTAACAAATTATACTGAATTTTTAATTATAAATTAGAAAAATAAAATGTTAGTATTTTTAAATATCGTGTTAAATTGCATATTATCTCTAGAAATTAAAAATGAATCACTGAAAATATTAGAATTTTCGTAATAAATAAGAATTTTATGGATTTTTTAAGAGAGATGAAAAGGTTAATCTTAAAATAAAATATTTAATTTATATATCGTATATAAACTATATACATATATAAATATATATATATATATATATATATATATATATATATATATATATATATATATCAAAAAACATGAGCAATTTGACAAAATAAACATCTTTCATATCGCGCAGAATAATTATTAAATCATTCATTTTTCAACAACCATAATAAAAATATATATGTTTTAACATATGCACATCTCATGAATTTAAACTAATATATAATGATTGTTATACATCATTCATATTAAAGTGAAATCAAATAATCTAAATGTGAAAACATAGAATATGGTGGTTTATTCGGACTATATAGATATAAGAATGTATTCATGAAGTAATGGGATACGAATGCACATTAGTCGGTCAAATGCTATACGATAATAATATGTGTTATGTAAAATATTGAAAAAGATCTATGTTTTATTAAATCAAAAATAGTATGTATAGTATATAATTTTTTTTCGTGTATTCATTTCATGTTTTAAACAATTTATTAAATTTAATAACAAATAATATCATAGAAAAACGTAATCAAAAATGTTATTAGTATTATATTTTTTTATTAAAATAAATGTATATTTTAGACAAATATTCATTCCATTTAACATACAGTTTTGTACGAAATATATTAAAAGTTTTCAAACTTTTTTAAAAGTTATTATTATAGATTACCTATTTTGATATTTATAATGGACAAATGTGTAAAAATAATAATGATAATGAAAATTTCTAAGTTTTAAAGAGAAATTTGTAATAACAAAGTCATAAATAAGTAGCCAATATTTAATTGCTCTTCGTTTAATATTGGTGATGCAAAGTATTACGTTGATTAGAAAATAATTGTGTTTTTTTTTCTGAATTCTTTTTAAAAACATTAATTTTTTTCAAAGAAACTGTCATTTCATCGTGTTCATGTCAATATCATTTTAAAGTGCATTTTTGAGCTGTATTTTGATTACATAGATTTTGATTTTATTATAAATTTTGTTTCAACTTAGGATATTGAATTAAAGATGGAAAGGAAGCAAAAAAGAACATTTTTATTTGAGTTTAAAACGGGTGGTAAGAATATAAACCATATCATTGAAACCTTGTCCTATATAAATAACTCAACGTCATGGATTTATATATATATATATATATATATATATATATATATATACATGTTAGTATATATAAACATTCTGGAAGATAGATTATTTTTTCAATGTGTTGTTTTATAAAATTTTTTTGTTGATAATTTTGATTTAATTTATATAGAAAGATATATATGGTGAAGAAGAAATGTTAAAAGCTAGAAATATTTTATTACATGTAATGCAATGTTAAATAAAAAGTACTCTATAAAGTACATAGATAAATTCCTTCAGTAGTGATCAATTTTTAGTTAAAAATACGGTAGAGTTCATTCGTAACGATCTAGTTTATTATTGACAGTTTTATTATTAATACGTCAATCAGATGTTAACTATGGTTTCTTAATTAACTTTTTGATATAGCGATGAATTCAATTATAACGATGAATTTTAATGCTCCCGATGTAAGATGAAATATAATTATAACAATTGAAAAATATATTAAGTTTTAGTAAATATAATTAAACGAAGTTGTTATAAAATGGTTTAAATGTGGTATCTTAACAGAAATTAAAATTATAAAAATGGGTTAATACTGAAAAGTAAATAAATAATATACGTCATCTTTGATTGAGAAGTTGTAATGATTTCATATTAATGAAGTTTTTTCCATACAATTGTTGTTTTTTAAGCCAGGTGAACTATTTTTATATACAGAAGAAAAAGCATATCAAAAACTTAAGGAGGTTTCGATGAAAACCATGCCACTTGTATGTCACATCATAAATTAATAGATATAGAAATTATTTTTAACATCCTAAAGTATAAATAATTATTAATAATTGACAATTGACTAATCACTTTAGGGGAACTTACTAATGAAAAAATTATAAGGTAGATTAGTATAAATCGTTCTGATAAATATAATCAAGATGCATTTGTCCAGTCAACAAAAATAATAAAATAATTTTAAGAAAATTTTACGAATTGACTATTCAATTAAAGGATAAAAAATAAAATTTAGTGCTTAAGAATTGGAAAAACTCACCGAACAAAAAAATGCAAAATAAACTACTATTACAATTTTTTTCTAAATTGAATCAATGCAATGTATGTTCGTTATGAACAAATATACCGTATATGTGAATATAGATATGGAGAAGTATCGAATAACACAGAATATGTAAATATGTACATGGAAAATAAAAATATCAATGGATTAAAGATTGTTTTTTTTATATGTACATTTATAAATTTTTCTTTAAAATTATTGAGAATATGTTTAAACAGTCGAATATAAAACTACACTGAATAATAACGACTTTTGATTACGGTCTCTTCAATGAGAATAGAAGTAAGTTCTATTGTACATTACGAGGTCAGACAATTAAGTAATGCGACCGATTTTTTTTCTCGGCCTGTGGTAACACTGCGAACCTGTAACTCCGCCACCGTAATAGCAGATCCCTACTCTCTCGATTGAGACCTTGACCACCCTCGTACGATCATTTCTTCGCCAGCTGTTTAGTGTTTTGCATGTCACGAAGCCCACCGAATGAACATCGCTCAAGATTGTCTCGAGCAGGTTGAAAGTGATCCTACTCTTCTCGATCGAGTTATTACTGGTGATGAAAGTTGGTTCTTTCAATATGACCCCGAAACTAAACGACAAAGCCAACAGTGGCTGTCCCCTGGAGCACCAAGGCCAAAGAAGGCGAGAATGAGCAAGTCCAAAGTGAATACCATGTTGATTTGCTTCTTCGACAGCAAAGGGGTGGTTCACAAAGAGTTCGTACCACCTGGACAAACCGTAAATCAAGTATTCTACCGCAATGTGCTCGAAAAATTACGAAAAAGGGTGCTCAGAGTGCGTCCAGAGATCGCGAAGACTTGGGTTCTGCATCACGACAATGCTCCCTGTCACAGTGCGTTCAGTGTCTCTCAGTTTTTGGCGTCTAAAGGCATCGCAACGTTACCACAACCGCCCTATTCACCGGACATGTCACCCTGCGACTTTTTCCTATTCCCCCATATGAAAAAATTCGTCAAAGGTCGACATTTTGACTCCGTTAAAGATATCCAAGAATCTGTGACGAGGGTACTCGGAGAGGTCCCACAAGAAGTTTTCCAGAATTGTTACGAAAACTGGAAAACTCGCTGGAATAAGTGTATAGATGCGGGAGGGGACTACTTTGAAGGGGATCGCAGCGATGTACCTTAATTTTTAAATATACTCGATTTTTGAATTTTGTCGCATTACTTAATTGTTGTACTTTAAAAAGTACATAAAATAAGATCTGTTAAAATAAAAGCAAAAATTCATAACGAAGGATTAATTAATAAATAATTGTGATGTTATTTAAATGTGAATAAATAAAATAGGTATACATATATATATATATATATATATATATATATAATATTAGATTTGTAGAAAAATAATTATGGTTTAAGACCTTTAAATTCATATAAATTTTCCAATTTAAGTGGTTTTAAGTGGATCTATTACAGTCTAAATTGATCCCATAGCGATTCCTTATTAATTTCAAAATTCAATCATTGTGGAAAAAATACATTGAATGAAAAAAGGATATAAAGTTGTTTTTAACAATTTTAAAAGTGAAATTCGTTAATTTTTCTATAGTAGTGTATCAACTTTCTTTAGAAGATATGAAAATCTTGTTTAACAAAGAAAAATTATATAAAAAAAGACTAAAAATTTATTTAATGTTCCAGTCTGTATTAGGTAGGGAAACTTTGGGTCATAAATATATATATATATATATACATATATATGTATAAACACGTATTTATATATTTATAATTATGTGTGTATACAACTTCACATATGTAAATGTATAAAATTGTATAATTTCCGCAATATCACTCTCTCGTGAATATATACTATAGCTCTTCTCTAAAATTCATAGTTTAACTTCATTTAATTATATGCTTGTATATTTGTAGCCAGGTTTAAATTTCATATATGTACAAATATCATGTCCCCATTTTTAGTACTAAATATTGTTACACTTT
This sequence comes from Acanthacorydalis orientalis, assembly GCA_034766995.1. Lineage (NCBI taxonomy): Eukaryota > Metazoa > Arthropoda > Insecta > Megaloptera > Corydalidae > Acanthacorydalis > Acanthacorydalis orientalis. The sequence continues at coordinate 5,964,607 of CM068320.1, read as the reverse complement.
TTGTTACAAAATATGTATTTATTTATATTACAAAACTCGTTTAATATAATTAAAATATGTCAGAAAAGAAAATGTAAATAGTACAAAAATAAATAGATTTATGTATCACAAAAAATATTTTCTCCAATAGAAAATGTACTTATTTAAGCAATATGAATGTTTAAAAATAGGAAACATGTAATATTTGTTTGAATTTTATATAACCAAAGGCGAAGTTCAAATTGAAAATTGAAGAAATATATAAATAATTGTTTTTATATATTTTTCTTTAAAATAAATAAACAAAAATATCTAAGAAAAATATTCTTATCGAAGATCATATCATTTTATTTATATTTTTTTTTGGAATAAAATTTAAAAAGTATTGGAGCATCAATGTGAAAAAATATTTAAAATATTATTTTTTTATTTAATTCATATAAAAATTCATAATGATATTTGGATAACAAATATTATACTTCAACAGATAAGATTGTCTCAGTAAAGGATGACTCTAGTATACATGAGATGTAATGCATACGAATGATCTCGTGTTAAGTGCAGTAGTATACATAATTTATAAGACAATGCACTTAGCTTCTTAAATTAGATTAAAAATGTAGTATGAAGATGGTATAAACGTGTTTTGCAACAATTTTACTCTTATATAACAAAACAAAATATGCGATGAATATGTTATGAATACAGCGTGACCAAAACTTTTTGATTAAGTTCGGTAGGAAAATAATTGCGATTTTGTATTCTGAATTCTAACCTTACTTTTTTTCAATGAAAGTGTAATTTCAACGTATTTGTGTTAATATCATATTAATGTGCATTTTGGGTCTTTATTTTGGTAACATCGACATTGGTTATATTATTAATTTTGCTTTAAATTGGAATATTGAATTAAATATGGAAAAGAAGCAAATAAGATTATTTTTTTATGCTTTTAAAACGGGTAGTAAAGCAGAGGAAACTGTTAGTGCACTGAACGACATTTTTGGCGTGGGTACTGTTAAGGAACGACAGTGCAATGGTGGTTCCAAAAATTTCGTGCTAGGAATGAGAGCCTTGAAGATGAAGATAGCGGGCGTCTTTTTCAGTTCAGAACGACCAACTGAAAGCGTTAGTTGAATTAGAACCACGCACATCAAGTCGAGAGCTGACACAAAAATTAGGCATTAGTCGTTCTGATCCATTTAAGACAACTTAAATTAAAAAAATGTATATGAATTGGAAGGTCATAAACTGCAATTATTTGTCTACCAACCTAACATAATATATTAAAGTTTATCTAATAATCGTATCAATTTTCGAAAAAGAAAGTTTATTCAAATGAAATATATCTATTATCCTTATTTCTGCAATTTATTGCCGATTTTTTATTGGTGTTGTGGCTATATAATACTAAAATTTATTAAACATATTGCATACAGCATTAATAACATTCTGTGATTAATCATATTAATAATAGAATTTTCCTAAAATACAAATTTTCTGTATATTTTTGGTGTTTACGTATAATTAATTTAAGTTAGGTTAAGTTCCATCTACATTAAAGGGTGGTTAAATAAAGTCTAATAAAGATGTATTCAAGAAAAGGAGATAATAACGGTAAATATAATTTACACTCTAAACTTTTTCCAATTATAAAATACAGCTTTAATTGTTCTGCATAAATTTGACATAATTCTGAGTAGGTATTTATATATTTTTTTAAATATTTTTTAAAATATCTATTTTATATTTAAGAAGGCGAAATACTGACGAAATATATTTCTATATTTTTTAAAACCATAACTCTTTCCTAAGCTGGTTTAATCAAGTTAGATAAGATCTACTTACGTCATTTCAGATCAGATATGGTTGCCCATGCCTGGTTAGATTTGTAACTGGAAAAAGTTTTCAATCGAATTCTGATAATCACGTCTGAATAAATCATGTCATATCACTCCAGGTTAGAATAATCTGGTGAGATGAGTTCTGATCAGGTAATAATTGATTAACTTTTAGCTGAAAAATATTTACAATACAGTTCCTAACGCATGAATTGGTTTATATAATGTCTTATAGGAACAAAGAAGTAAAAATATAAACGAAGTGTCACAATTTTAACAAAATATGCCTATCTCTCAATCCTAAAATAGTGGATGTTAGCCAATGAATTACGGTAAACATCTGTAACCTATAGAGATGTAGTTACTTTTGTTTAAGCTGTTCAAATCTTTTAGACCACTGTTACTAATGTTTAATTAAAGAATTAATTATTTGATTATAGATTATTTTTTAAATAAAATGAAAAAAAATATATTTAAAACTTATTAACATAAATAGCATTATCTCACTAAACGTTTATATATATATATACATATATAGAATATTTTTTCAAATTTATATAATTATTTCGAAAATTTGACAAAAAATTGTTATCAATCAAAACAGTTTAGATTAAATAAATACACAATAACTATATTTGAAATTCATTCAAAACAATATTTTTAAATATAAAAAAATTATTAAATAATTTACACACTAAAAAAGTTAAGCTTATTACTATTTATGAAATGACAATCCTTACTCTTTTAGCCCTTTTTTGCATCTAGAACATAAAGTGTCTATAATTAAAGTAACATGTAATAAATAATTATATTTTAAATTTCATTGACTGAATGTGATATAATAAAATGGTGGATAGTCACAATTGTAATACCTTTAGCATGAATTTGAGAGGAACTGTAAGTTGAAAATATATGCTCTATACCTCTGCAGATAATAATTTTCTCTCTTTTTAATACTGCATTCGTTTTCTGTTGCACAAAACCTATGGTATTTTCTTAGTCTTCTTAGTTCTTTGAATAAATCAGATAGAATCAAGTCAAGACAACTGAGTTTTGAAGAGTGATATAAAAGAAGTGTATTTTAAAATGGTATTTTCTAAGAATTGTCTTTTGAATAAAATACATGGAACCAATATCTGTTATATAAAATATCTGTAACATATATATATACCTGTTTTATTGATGGAAGTTAACCCTTTTAAAATATTTTTACAATTAAAATTAACAATTATATGTTTCCATTCAACAATATCTAAAATGTTAAAATTTAGACAAATAAATGTCTCAATTATATAAATCTCATTTACTAACCATTAGGTAAATAATAAATATTACAACTACCTTGGTTATTTAGTTTTTAAATCATATAAAAATATACATATAAAAATATAATTATTTATTATATGAATGAGTAATACTTTAATATAAAGTCTTACACCGTTTAAACACACAACAGAAATGTATTATGTGAATCGTCTTAATAAAACACAATTCATTTTTTGATTAAAAATTTTAATAATTTATTGTTTATCATATTCGAAAATTTCTCAAGTATATATCGGCTTCAGCACCATAAGCCTCAAACAGTTAAGGCAAAGAAACTATTTTAAAGATTTTTTGGTATACTTAAAACTTGGACGATAATGATATAGTCATCATAATGCGCCTATGCGATAAAGAAAAACGATTAGTATTATCATTCTTGAATAAATGTGATCATTATAAAATTTTGTGATTCATGGAGAGATAAAAATTTATTTACAAAAGTGAATTTATGCGGAATGATAAAAACTACTGTGCGATAAATACTATAACAATTTTAGGAAAAAAATATTATTATTAAAAAACTATTAAATGAAATATTAGTAATAGTTAATCATAATACACAATTTTTATGGCTATAAAATTAAATAATATCATTTCACTTTTTTAACCTTAGCATACATTTGAATAGTTGCTATTTAATGATTTACTTTATTTTTTACACACAAATTATAATTAATCTTATTAAAACTATTACATTTTCCTACTTGATATTATCTCTATTTCTGTACAACTTTTACCTAAACACAAATACTTATAATCACATACATACATCTATATATAGAGTTTTCTAATAAGGATGCAATTTTTTAATTGAAATAAAACATAGAATTTGCTCTAAAATTTCGAGTTTCTTTATTGTAAAGAATAGTTAGGAGTATGTGATTTATAAATGAAAAATAATATTATGTAGATGATCACCGCATGCTTTCTTACAAGTAATCATTCTCTTGTTAAAATTTTCAATACTATTCGTACACAACTACGGCTCTATCTCACCAATTACTCTTAGAATTTCATCTTTTAGGACGGAAATTGTTTAAGGATTATTGAAATACACTTGTACTTTAACGTGATCCCAAAGAAAGTAGTCCAAAGGTGTTAAATCGCAGAATATATGTGGTCAATAAATGTTTACATTTCAGAAAATAACGATACGAGGAAATTTCGTCCTCAATAAACCAATTGTTTCAGTAGCTGTGTAGCTTGTTACCCCATTCTGTTGGAACAACATGTCCTCTAGATCAATATCATCAAATTCTATCCACAAACAATTGGTTACCATGTTTCGGTATCTTTCTCCATTCACAGTAATCGCTTTACTACTTTGATTCGAAAAAACGTAATGACCAGTGACTCTAACATACGAATGAACACATATTGGTGTTTTTGTAATTTTAACTGATCCAGTCTCCCCAAATTTATTCACTCACCGAAGAATTGTTGATTCAGATGAAATAGGATATAGAGAATAAATATCCAGAATAATTTACGAAATGTATTTTTTTTATAAAATGCCCATTTTCATAATAAAATTTGTATTATTTCAATGCGTTTTTTAGTTGCATACGAAGCCATTACTTAAAATAGCAATGACAAAATTTAACGAATGCCAAAAAATACAGCTGTTTGACATCTGTTTAATATAAGCTCTTAAAAAATTGTGTCCCTTTTGGAAAACCCTTTACATAGATGCATATATATATATATATATACATATATATATACATATATATATATATATATATATATATATATATAATATACATATATATATATATATATAATATACATATATATATATATAATATACATATATATATATATATATAATATACATATATATATATAATATACATATATATATATATATATATATATATATATATAATTATATATTTATGAAAATTTTTTTCATATTTTTTCTTAGTTGAGAAAATCAAATTTTATTTCTATTTAAAAATAATGATTTTAAAACTATATATTTGCGTGCAAATCTATCTATCTATATATATAAAATTCATGTGGGTGGATATATGTGTGAATTTAAACAAGTATTTATAGAAGATAATATTATATAAAAATGAATTTATTTTTATCACGCCGAAAAATAAAAGAGAAATTAAAACAAGAATAAAAAATACATTGCGCGAAACGAAGTGTAAAGTATTGATTTATGACCAAGAGGTGATAAAATTGTCCACCGCAGTTATTTTTGATACAGAATTGTGCACAAGAGAATGTTTAAAAAAATGTTTACAACACCACGAGTGAAATTCTAAAACATGTTTTATCGTGTTTTGTTTTAGTATATGTTGGGATATAAGAGTATATTATTTCATACAAAAAAGAAAACATTCGTTAAAAAAGCATATATCCGTTTTTAATTACAGTCGAATTCGGTTTTTCCAAGCATTGCGAAATAAACGACTTTTCCTTATTACAACTGTTTACAATTGTGTTATTTATAGGTACATTACAGTTAGATATTATCCTTTTCTAGATAGATCCCAATAATATATATTATATACGAAACTAATATAAATACTTAATAGAAAATGAATGTAAACTTTTTTTTTAAAAAAAAACAAAATTTAATTGAACATTTATAAGTATCTACAAACAATACATACATATTAAAAAAAATATTTAAGATACAAACATTCGATAGTGACTCATCACAAGGCTTTAATTAAAATAATGATAATGTATACAAAAATAAAAATAATTTTGTTTTTGCGGATATATAGGACAGTTATCCGTTTTCTGTAATAGAAAAAAGAAGTTTATTGCCAATTAGATAAGGAATAATGTTCTTAAGAAGAAGTATATAAACTTAATATATCCAAAATAAGCTCGTTTCTTGTTTGAACCTTTGTATAGAAATACGCATGTACTAAATTTTTTATAGCCGTGTTCACTATAATTGATTTCGCATATGTATGTTTATATATATATATATATATATATATATATATATATATATATATACACAATATATACATATTTGAGTATTTTTAGAACCGGTTTTATCTTTTAATATCAACAGGTAAATCTATACTGTTATATACCAATACAGATATATCTAAAGGTAGTAGGAGAGAAAATTGGTCGTAGAAACTACACAAACAGTGACTTCAACGATAATCAATACAACTTTTAAGTATTTAAATACATATATATATATATATATATATATATAAATATACAATAAATTATAGTCCTTTAAGGAAGTCTTTATGAAATAAAATTAATGGGCAAAATCTGACTGTGTGAAAATTTACTTATTATAACTGTGAGTTCATTATATCCTTGCTCACTCAAAATGAGTATATAGCTTTTTTTATTAATATTCATATAATATTGATTACAGACGTTGAAAAATCAAAGTTACGTTTTTGTCAATAATCATGACATTAAAATAAATCAATAAATTAAGAATATATTTAAATTCTGTTTATATTTATTTGTTTCTTTCATTTAATTGGATTCTTTGTTTTTAAAATTGTATTTAAATAATAAAATCTATACTGAAATATTAAATAAATATTAAATAAATTATTTTTGTAATAATTATTTCCAAAGTTATACAATCTGTTTCAATTTTCTTTGCATTATATAATAGAGTTTACCTATAGCTGATACAAATTTATACATATACAATGAAGATAGTCCAAAAACAATCATGCTTTTTTATTATTACAACCATATAGTTTAAAGAAAATTATGCATCTGTGATGAAAATAAATGTTGTTTTCTAACCATAGTTTAATTTTAACTTTTAGCATAAAAATGACAAAAAATCAATGTATATATAAATATATATATATGTATATATATGTATATATATATATATATATGTATATATATATATATATATATATATTTGTAGATATATATATATATATATATATACATAAAGTTTCATTTCAATTCGATGAAACTGTTGTTTTGTTTGTTTTCTGTTTACATAATAAAGTGACAAATGAAACATTGTAAAATACTTATATTTTGTTTGTTCATATAATAAATGAACTTTTTACAATAAAGTTTTTTCTTATCACCTTTACAAAAATTTTAAAAAAATACATTGGTATAAATAATTAGATCAAATACATCTACATATATATATATATATATATATATGTATGTATATACATATATATACATAAATATATATATATATGTATATATATATATTTATGTATATATATGTATATACATACATATATATATATATATATATATATATGCCTATATATTTACATATATGTATATATATATATATATACACAATCTATAATAATTTAATCGTAAAATGACATTTAATGTGAAAAATTCTTAAATTAAGACCTGTATCTATTTACTTCTTTAAGAAAATCATATAATTTTTAATGCGTGATTAATTATTATTGTTAACAATACAATTGACGTAGTTGAAACATCAACGTATTGAGGAATGTCATGTTCTTTAACCTATTTCAAACATTTCTAATAGAATCAAACACTTACCTTGACTTTATAACTATCAAAGTACAACTATACAAATCAAACTAACACTGTTATAAGAATCAATGGGATACACAAATTCACTATGTTGCCAAATTAACCTATTATGAAATAAAGAGAAAGACACTCTCAGATACTATGTAATAATTGATTAAAATTTAGGCTATTTATTAAATATTTTTCTAAGTATAATGTTTTATTCCCACAAACATAGATTTTATTCACTGGAGATAATTCTACTGCACAAACTTCTCACTATCAAATCAACGGGACAAATCAACATGTATAGTGTATTAGTAAAATTTATAGTTTCTCCATCAAGTTACGTAATAATTATATATTGAAGATGTGTAATGTAATTATATATATACCATCCTTTATTTTCAAGGTGAAATTTTATAGAACCATTGATTTAATTATGGTTACGAATCTAATACGCATTTACAACAGAGAGCATAAAAAGTTTGAAACGACATTAACAAAAATGTTTATTTGGTCTATGGAAAAATTTTGTTGTCTGAACAGTGTATGCACATTTTTGGACATTTTGTACATTTGTATGTATGTATATGCGAATATGTACATGTATAAAAAATTCTTTACTTTATACATGTAAAAATTGTGTAAAATTATATCAATATTTCGAATTAATATTTTAAAATAAAATTAAAAGATTTAACGTTCTGTGTAAAAACATTATTTGTATTAATAAAGTTACATATTATATATTTTCACAACTCATTGTTGTAGTTCATATCTAATTTTAATAGGAAATTATTTTTAAATAGTTATTTATTTCTCTCTCTCTCTCTCTCTCTCTATATATATACATATATATATATATATATACGAGGTCAGACAATTAAGTAATGCGACAAAATTCAAAAATCGAGTATATTTAAAAATTAAGGTACATCGCTGCGATCCCCTTCAAAGTAGTCCCCTCCCGCATCTATACACTTATTCCAGCGAGTTTTCCAGTTTTCGTAACAATTCTGGAACACTTCTTGTGGGACCTCTCCGAGTACCCTCGTCACAGATTCTTGGATATCTTCAACGGAGTCAAAATGTCGACCTTTGACGAATTTTTTCATATGGGGGAATAGGAAAAAGTCGCAGGGTGACATGTCCGGTGAATAGGGCGGTTATGGTAACGTTGCGATGCCTTTAGACGCCAAAAACTGAGAGACACTGAACGCACTGTGACAGGGAGCATTGTCGTGATGCAGAACCCAAGTCTTCGCGATCTCTGGACGCACTCTGAGCACCCTTTTCGTAATTTTTCGAGCACATTGCGATAGAATTCTTGATTTACGGTTTGTCCAGGTGGTACGAACTCTTTGTGAACCACCCCTTTGCTGTCGAAGAAGCAAATCAACATGGTTTTCACTTTGGACTTGCTCATTCTCGCCTTTTTTGGCCTTGGTGCTCCAGGGGACAGCCACTGTTGGCTTTGTCGTTTAGTTTCGGGTTCATATTGAAAGAACCAACTTTCATCACCAGTAATAACTCGATCGAGAAGAGTAGGATCACTTTCAACCTGCTCGAGACAATCTTGAGCGATGTTCATTCATTGAGCGATGTTCCATTTTCGTGACATGCACTACTCGCGCGTTGTTACAAAACACTAAACAGCTGGCGAAGAAATGATCGTACGAGGGTGGTCAAGGTCTCAATCGAGAGAGTAGGGATCTGCTATTATGGTGGCGGAGTTACAGGTTCGCAGTGTTACCACAGGCCGAGAAAAAAAATCGGTCGCATTACTTAATTGTCTGACCTCGTATATACATATATATATAAATATATGTGTGTGTATGTATGTATGTAGGGCGTTTGTATATATGTATAAATAAGGAGAAAAAGTAAACTTGTGGATATTTTATTATGAAACAATAAAAGACTTTTTGCTTTCAAATATTTAATATTCAACTAGACTGAACATCTCAATGGAATTACTGAATTCATCATATTGAATACAAAGACGTATAGTAAAATTAAATAAGTAACTGATACATCACGAAAAAATAATATAAATTATTCATTTTTTCAAAGAAATTGATTCTCGGAGAATTCAAATCAGTTCTGTAATTTATATACGTATTATGTTAGTTTTAAATTAGTAAATTTCGAATTTTATGTTTTATATTAAAACATTGTATAAATATTTTATTTAATTTTTCAAAAAAATCATTTTAATTGTATCGAATTTAAAGAAATTTCATATTTAAAATTATTACTTACTTTTTATGGCATATTTTCATTTCAGTAAATAGAAAATTATATTTATTATAGTAAGTATTATAAGAAAATTAAAATTTGTCATTCGTAATTTTTATACTGGACTCATATTATTTATTTTGCGTTATTGGTTTCAGGGATTGTGTTGTCTTTAAATATATTATAGTTACTTTTAAAAATCAATGTATGTTGTATATTAGATGTAAATTATAGTTTTTATAAAAAATATATATAATAATAGAATGTGTATTGTGTACATGTAAATCAATATCTAAGTTTCATGTTTTTATAATTACTGTATGCTGCTAAGATCCCTGATGTAAAGAACACTTAAAAATATAATTGAGCGTTTTTAATAATATTTGTATATGAGCCATTAATTGTAAACAAGTTCTAAGTAGCTGTTTAATAAATTCAATTTGAAATAAGACCTCATAGTGCCTGAATATTAATCAAAATATTATTCAAATAGGTAATAGGTATAATAGTTCGTGTTTTAAACCATTTTATGTCTTTAGTAGAGGAAGAATTTTATTAAGGTTTGATTCTAGTATCTAACATAAGCAATAATGATTCACGATTACATTAAAGTAAGAAATTATAGAAAAAAATATGTGTATATATATTTTTTTCAATACACACACGATAGCTTGAAATAAATTATAGACTTGCTGTGTGAATTGGTTTTCTTTTTCTGTATTTATCTATAAAAAAATATTAACTGATAGTTCTGTTCTCAACGAAACATCTACTATTGTACTAATATATCCAAAGCAAGTGTATAATTATTATTAGTTTACAATAATAGAACACAAAAATGCTATTTGAAAAAATAAAAAAAAAGCTTGTTAAAAATAATATTAATTTCAGATGTATATTTAAAAAAAGAAGAAGGTAAAAATTAATATTCATCTATTGATTATTAAAATATATATAGCTAAAATAATTATGAAATTGAATTCACTTGTAACACAAGCTTTAAAAAAGTAATTACATTTGCTTTATGACAATGGATTTAAATATGATAAATTATTTTTTTAGACAATGTAGTCTTTTACTAAATTTAAAACAAACATGTAAGATATAAAGTAAATAGAATAAGTCGAAAGATAAATCTTTAAATACAGCTGTCTTCTACATTAGTGATGAATCCATAGAGATTTCCAATTTTTATTAAATATTGAAAATTATTTAAAAAAATAACACGGAAATAAAAAAATATATAATCATGTACGATGGATAATAATAACGAAGAAGGGAAAAGTTGACTACGAAAGAAAATAAAACTCTTCGATTTTAACGAGAAAAAAGTTTATAAACATAACTGTTACGAGAAAATTATTCATGTATAAGAGGAGATTTGAAATGCTTAAAGTATATGTTAAATGATGTTATAAACGTTCGAGAACAAGAAAATTGATGTCATATATGGCTTAGTCCTTTTTTAAATTTAGATGACGAGAAAAAACAATTGTTAACAAACCTTATGATAGTAGAGAATTTAATGAACTCACTTCGAAATAATGTTTATCATGTAATGTAATGTTTCCTCCGATTTTATGATGGATGTGTGCGCTAAAATATCTACATGTGCACTGTGAAATTTCTTGTGCGATAATATGGACAGATATGAAAAATTCAGAATTTTTAGTCATTTATTTTTTCTCCATTCTATCCGTGAACTTCCATCATTCTATTAAACTCTTTTTTATGAGATTTTACATGTAAGCCGTAAGAGTAAAGTAATTTTATACAATCTAAAATCCGCTAAAAGTGTTTTAAAAAGAAGACTTATAACCATCTGTAAGAAATAAATTTTATAAGCAATATGTATTAAAATTCTGATAGTTCAAGCAAAAAATAAACTAAGCTGGCAACACTGAACAAGATGGTATAGAGTTCCTAGATACATAAAAACTTCATACTTTTTCTTTAGGTTCTTAGCGCGTTTGAGCTATGTGCGGTAATACATTTTTGTACATGCGCACAAGCGCACAAGTTGGAGGAAATATTGATATAATAAGAGTCCAGACAATTTTGTTTAAATATGAGAACCTCGAAAAATAAAGTGCTAAATTTTATTTAACTAAATTAAATAATGTACCTCTAAATAATTTTTTAAAATATTAACAACAATTATATGATGTTCCACAAATTAGTGGTACGACTTTAATAGAATCAGAGTAAGATGAACCTATATGCTTATATATACATATATATATACATATACATATATATATATATATATATATATATATATATATATATATATATATATATATACATATAAATCGAACATTTCTTTTACGTATTGAAGAATTGAGCTAATATCGAAGATGAAATTCTTAGAAAGAATGTGAGGCTACTAGCAATATAACTAAGTTAAAAAATTAAATATAAAAATAGATCTATATATATATATATTCAGTATATGAAACAACAGAAAAAATAAACGATGAATAAATGAAAATGCGTTAAGTAGATGATATAAAAATTATAACAGTATTTTTGATAATAACTTTAATATCAAAATAAATTACTTAATTATATGCTCAAAGAAAGAAAGGATATCTAAAGGTTTAAGAAATATAACTGCAGTGAAAACGAACAGAATATATAACTATTGCATTAAGTATAGAAAAGGAAAAAAAAGTAGAGAAAGAACTTAGAGACGTAAAAGCTTATTTTCAATTTAAATGTTCCTGAAGAGAACTAAAGAGTAAGTTAAGTCTGATAACACAAAATAATTCATATTATTCAAAATTACAAAAGTAAACAATTTGTTGTCGAAAAATTAAAAATCTACTTTATATATAAATTCGATATTACCAAAAAATATAAAAAATGTAAATGAGCTGCTACCCACCAAAATAGTTATCGTTTATCCATTCGAAATTCAAGTATAGTTACACGTTTATCCATAAACTTACACAAACACATATATATATATATATGTATATATATGTTTGTATATGTGTGTCTATTTGTGTCAATAAATGAAATTTATATTTATTATCAGTTATTATATTTGAAAACTACACAATCTTTAACTTCAAGGAAATCCTTGCCAGAAATAATGTGACTAAATATGAGTTAAGATACACATTTTTTTGTCATTTATTTTAATATTTACAAAAGTATTTTCATCGTATTATATTTTTCAAGAATATTTGTTTTCAAAAAAAAGATAAAATAGAATGAAAGTGTATATTTTATAATATTCATTTTAATGTTGAATAAAAAAAATATTTTTTTGAAAATTGTGTTTTTTTTTAAATATTGAGAAATGAATTTCAAAATATGTTAATCTGTTGATTAAAATTCTTATATTTTTTTAAAATTTATTATATAATATTTAATGCATTTTTATGGAATTTATTTTTTTCATTTGTAATTACAATTCATAATTAAATTTAATTTCTGTTGAAACAAATTTAAATTTTTTTCACTTCTTGCATCACTTTCATAGCATATTCAACTATATAATACTGTTCAATCAATACTGTTCAATAGTTGACACTAAATGGAAAAAATATTTCTTTTAAAATTAATGATGGTCGACTACAACTTGAAAGCTGCAACAGATTCATAAAATGTGACCGTCATGAGTATTCGATCAATAACTAACTGCAGCAAGGTGTAAGTATAAAAATGACAAGCTTGGCTATAAATATGGAATACAGCATATTTTTTCTCTTCAATGCTACCATTCGTGCTATGTCATGTGTAAAATTTTAATTTCCAAATAATATTAAACGATATAAGTCCACAATAATTCCACATTTTTTAGTATTGTATTCTACTAATTTGTAATATTTAAAATAAAAATAAATTTGTAAGTATTAATGTTAAATGTACTGTATTGCATTTTAATTTAAAAAAAAGAATATGATAAAATTTAATTTTAGCTACAAAACTCATTTTTATAATATTTTTTTATTTTTAATAGAATTCGATATAAAAATAACAAACTTTTATATTTTAATAATTGTTTTCATTAAATGTAATATATATTAAAAGCAATATATCCAGTAAAAAAAAATTAAAAAACGTTTTCCAAATAAACAAAATTATAAAGAATGTATTTAAATTAGATTCACCTGAATATCTCAGTACTGAGAACACTATTTTTGAAATCTATACTCAACTGGATTCAAACTATAATAATTTTCTCGCGTCAGGAGAGTGACATAAAAAGTCGAAGAAAATATAACTTCTTAACACGATTTTGATTATAGAACATAATACATAGAAAATTTTATTTTATTTTTGAGATTTTATAATTAAAAGTAAATAATAAAAGTTGGTTATGTAAGTTGGGTGATTTTCAAAATTTGTGGGGTACATATCTTGAGTTAATGCAATTTACTTCCGCGGAACAATTAATATAGAGCCATACGACCTGGCCATTTTATCTCTCCGTAATGAACTTATGTATTAGTAGAAGAATGTTTAACATAGATTCGAGAATATTGTCAAAACAGTGTAACTTGTTCGATACCACAGTGGAGGGAAACTGCGTAATTTTTTCTAAAAAAAAATTATAATCTTAAGGGTTTCGTGAGACAACAAAGTTAAGGACCATTGTTCTAGAAGAAATAAACTAGAAATAATATTTAATATGGATGAGACTGAATTATAATTATAAAATACACCGAAAAATGTCATTGTTGAGACACTCAACATAAAATATTTCATTAAATGATAAAGTGACATAATATTGTTAGCTTTCGTAACCATACAACTCATTATATGCAACTATTAGAGAAGCTCTTTATATAAATTTTTTTTCCATTGAACGAAAATTTCATACTATAGATAAATTTCAAAAATTAATAAAAGCATTTCAAATAAAAACAAGAACCTTAACAATAATCTAAAAAATAAACTAACCGTATAATCAATAAGAAATATAATTTATGGAAAATAGAACGAAATTCACTTAATAAATTTTAGTACTATAAAGGATAATAAAAACCAGAAAATTTGTGTTAAGAAAAACAGAATTTAAACTAGTACAAATTAAACTATCTAAAATGAAAATAATAAAAATATTTAGCAACTTTGAACATTTTTATACATCAGATAATAAAGAAACGCAGAGGCGTTTAGACTGAAATTATGATTGATTAAATCAGTAGCAAAAGGTACTTAAAATCTATTTATATGAAATAAATCTATTGTATTTGCCAAACTGAAATGAACATGAAAAGGTTAAAAAACCAATTATAAGAGACAGTAAGAAGACATATTTTCCTTAATATAATTTTTTGTTAGGTAATAAATTAAATTTATTAGTATACAAACAAAATTAATTTTTTAATTTAATTCAGACTTATGTATCTCAGATGTTTTAACATTCATTAGAAAAACATATCGCTAGCATCCCTAGAATTAACCTCATGGAATAAGAATAAGCGAATCTAAATAGATTTTCCATATTCATTTTAAATTTTTATTAAGCAAAATAAAGTTGTATATGAAATAAATTGCAATAAAAGAAATATTTACTTTTATGTCTTGTGTTAGAAAATTTAATTTATTCATACTTACATCTAATAAATTATCGGAATTGTAAAATATTTAAACAGAATATCAATATTTCATTTGCTATAATATATATATACATACACACAAAAATATAGGAATTTAGATATACTTCATGTAATACATGTTATATGTTATACATATTCCAACAAAAAAAAATGTATTATAATTTAAATTTTTTTCAATTACAACATACAGACTTTTTAAAACAAAATAATTAAAATTAAACTTCGAGCTATCTTAAAACTAACGAAGTCTTGCATAGAAGAAATAAAAAATTAAATAAAACTAATTGAATTTCAGGACAATGGAACTGCTTTGTAACGATACTGTAAGTTTTTGTTATTCACAGTGAACCTTTTTGATGAGTTGCATTTCACTAAGCGCGGATATATTACGACTGCCTCGACAAAATTACTTAATTTCATTAAGGTGCATAAAATTTAATTCGTTAAGATGCATCTCTAGTCAGCTAGCGTACTTGAATATTCAGCTAACGTTACGTACATACATATATAGTATGAAAATTTAAACGATATGCTTGTTCAGACATGTAATGAGAAGTGCAGTGGGAAAAGTGAGCTATTCAAAGTTTCAGCAGCTGAATTTTAAGATTTTAGTAGAGACTCTTAAAGTGTAGTTAAACTTCACTATGCTTATTCTCTAATCGAATTAGTTAACTCAAATCGCATTGAGTGTCATTTAGAAATCGATGCACATACATATATGTTGTCTAACAAATAATGACAAGAAGAAAGTAAAAATAAAATATGTTAACAGTACTCAAGCTTTAATCACGAGCAGAGAATATGTATGTTTTAATAGTTTTTAGTTGCAGTTTAATTGTAATATGAGATTCAACAGTTTCTCTATAAAAACAGGAATTTTCTTTGGTCATTAAGTTTATTTGGAATACTTTCTCGTTTTACAAATATGAATATTATCAATAGTGATAAAAAATATCCATTAGATCTGAATATATTTTGAAGTTTAAGTAGCAGTGCATTATATTGATGCTGGTTGGCAGGGAGTATAAATATGCGGCTTATGTTCTATTTATATATATATATATATATATATATATATATATATATATATAATTTCGGTTAGTTCGGACGTCTTCCCATATCCATTCTCCATTGCCGTCTGTCATCACATTGATCTTCATTTAGATCCCTTTCTCTCATTTCTTCTCGAATTCCTTCTGACCAACTTCTTCTTGGTCTTCCCTGTCTTTTTCTACCTTGGGGGTTACATAAGAGCACTTGTTCTGGAAGTCTCTCTTTTTGCATCCGTAGAACATGCCCGTACCATCTTAATTGATTAGTTCGAATGTCTTCAACTATGGTGGTGTCAACGTTCATAATTTCTCTAATTTTCTCATTCCTAATCCGTTCTTTTCTTGATCTTCCTGCCGATCTTCTCCAGAAATCCATTTCAGTTGTCAATAGCATGTTCTCTGATCTTTTCTTTAGCGGCCATATCTCACTACTGTATGTCACTATGCTCTTTACTATGGTATTACAGATTCTCTTTTTGTTGTCTTTTGAGATGCTCTGGCCTCATAGTACACTGTTCAATGAGAAAATATCTTTTCTGCCTTGTGTACATCTTTCTTTGATGGCTTTATCTATAGTTTCGTCTCTTGTTATGTTCATTCCTAGGTACTTATATTCTTCGCATCGTTTTATAGCTTGTCCCGTATTTAGTGTTAAATCTTGTTGTTACCTCCTATGCACATATATTGAATTTTGTCGATGTTAACCTCCAAACCCCATGTACGATACTCTTCCATGATTTTTCGAGTCATATACTCGACATCGTCATAATCTTGTGTTATTATTATCTGGTCATCTGCGAAACATAACGTATATATCATATTTTCTTCAAGAGGAACACCTATGGTTTTACATTTTCTTTTTCATGTATTAAGTGCTTGTTCTAAGTATATTTTTAATAATGTTGTGATAGGCAGCACCCCTGTTTCAGTCCTTTATTTCGAATTCTTGCGATGTTCTATTTCCTAATCGAACTTTGGTTTTACTCTGTTCATATAAATGTTTCAGGGCTTTTATTAAGTTGATGTTGATTTTCGTCTTTTCCAGGGCTTCCCAAAGTTGTATTTGTGGTACAGTATCGTAGGCTTTCTTCAGGTCTATATATACCATATGCAGTTCTTGTTCATATGTTGTTTTTTTGATTAATTGTGTCATGCAAAATAAGTGATCAATCGTAGATCGGCCTGCTCGGAAACCTGCCTGTTCTTCTGATTCCATATTTTATATTCTTTTTCTATCCTGTTCTTGATGACCTTTCCGTACACTCTACTAATGGTACTGGTCACGGCTATCCTTCGATAATTGTCACAATTTGTTCTATCCCCTTTTTTGTGTATTGTAGAAATTAACGATAATTCCACTCTTTGGGAACGTTTTCACCATTTATGCATTTGTTGAATAGCGTTTGTAGTAACTTATACAACGTTTCTATTCCGTGCTTTACTAATTCTGGATATATGTTCCCGGGACCCGCTGCTTTCCTATTTTTTAGTGACTTACATATCTCTTCCACTTCTCTATGGTCTATTCTAATTGGGGATCCCATGGTAACGACTCTTTCTTGCCTATTGTATTCTACTTAGAATTCTTTTCTATTTTCTTCCAGTATTTATTTAAAATGATCTTTCCATTGTTCTATTTTTATCGGTGATATAATATCTCTATTTTTAATAGTTCTTAAGGATTTAATAAATCTCCAGCTTTCTGTACTTCTTGATCCCCCTATGTAAGTGTTTAGGTGAGTACACTTTCTCTCCCATGATTCATTATTATTTTTTGTTATCTTCTTTCGAACTTTCGCTTGTGCTGCTTTATATATTATTTTATCCGCATCTGTGCGTGTGGTTACGTATTTAATATACGGCTTCGTTCTTCTGTTTATGTCGTTATGGCCTAGGGATTTTAAGGCTGCTTCTTGTATGCTTTCTTTAATATGGCTATAGAGTTCGTCCGTGTTTTCGAAATAACTATTCCTCTTAAGTTTTCTATTTAGCCTATTCTGATATAGAATTCTAATACTTTCCTGTTGTAGACTGTTCAAATTGTATTTATGTATGTTCTATTTATCATTATATTTATTTACATTTGAAAACTTATTAATAATATAATTGAATATTTGTTTTCAATCAAAATGTATAATAAATTCACTTGTACAAATAAAACTTTTTCTCACCCCACAAACTACAAATATTTTTTCGATTAAAAATATTCAATAATTATTTATTGATGATTTTTGATTGATGCTTACTTTTTGATCTCGATGTCATTATCCTTCGAGTGTCAAGATGATGCTATGATCATCAGTATGATCATAAAAAGATAAAAAATAATTAATAATCATTCATTGAATATTTTTGATAAGAAAATTCTTTTTTCATTATTATTAAGGTGAAAAAAGAATCTCTTTGTGAAAATAATGAACCAATTTTCAATTTACGTTGATGGAAGCAGAAAAATGTAAAATATAATACAATTTAATAATAGAAGAAGTTTTTATGTTAACATATATATATATATATATATATATATAATATTAACCCTCTGTACTCGAGAGGCGACTCTTACTCGCCACTCAATGTATTAGGACAACATGAGTGGTAACTGTGAGTCGTCATCAAGAATAAGTTGCGTTATTTTTTCTTTGTCAACATAAATACACCGACAGTAGGTAATTAAATTCAGGAAGAACATAAAATAACATTAGAATGTAATTTCAAGAAGAAGGGTTGGGGAAAACTACATCTCTTAAAACCTTATCTGAAGCTGATGGTTGTCATCAAGAATTAGTTGCGTTATTTTTTGTTTGTCAACATAAATACACCGATGGTATATAAATTATGTTCATTTTGAGCGGCCCTGCAGTATGGATTTTGATGAAGACATTTCTAGTAGTGAAAGTAGTAGTGCAGGAATGAGGAAATAATTGCTTCAATAAGCAAAAGAATACGAGAAAGTGAAAGCGAAACGGATTCTTACATGGATGATGGGGAAGATTCTTCGAAATGGATCAACGTCACCGAAACTGAGGAAATACCAGACCGGAGACAATATAGAAGTTCCACGGCCTTTACAATCTGCAATAATGTCAGATTAAATGACAAGCTACACATCATCCTGACAGGAAAGAAACCAGACTGTAAAGTTTCGTAAAACATCAGGCAGTAAAAGACACGAAACAATATATTTTTGTGACACTTGTCCCGACAAATCCAGAATGCACCTCGGGGAATTTTTCCTGAAATATCATACGAAGGAAAATTATAGAGGTTAAGAGAAAAGTATTATCGCTTATAAATGTAAAAATATATTCGTGTAATAAATAAATTTTATGTATGGTTATTATTTTGTGTTTGCTTTGAAAAAACTCGTCGAGTTGCTGGTTCTCCATACCTAAAAAAACCTATAGGGAAAGGACTTAAGGATTTGTTAACGACAGGTAATAAAAAAAATATGTTTTCGTATCTGAAATTATTGTTTTAATTAAACTTGAATATATTCCCAAACCACAAACGAAACTTTTTTGCGTCTATCATTATGTGATAATATCATATTTTATACTAACTTTTTCAATTACTTTGCGTCAAATACGTTGATTTATAGTTCACAAGTTCATGTGGTTAATAATCTGATACAGAACAACTTAAATCGATTTTTTTCTCACTGGCTTGGGAATTATATATTTTATACATACACATTCATAGGTAGATATAAGTTTTTCCTTGACCAAAATGAAAACATATATATATATATATATATATATGTATATACATTTCTTGTTTACGTATAATTATTAACAAAATATTTAATATTGAAAGTTATAAAAAAATCATGATGACATTTTACCTATTTTTATAAAGAAAATTTTTCTCAACTATCATAAGTCAAAATTATCAGCTTAAAAAGTAGTAGATACACTTTACTATATCGTCCGATAGATAGATCGATTTTTATAAAACTTTTTACGTGCATATTTTTGCTAATTCACAAACAATATATATATATATATATATATATATATATATATATATATATATATAAATATACATATGTATATATATATATGTCAATATTATAATAATATTGTTCTATTTATAAAAAAAATCATGAAAATTATGAAATTATATCTGTATTTATTTGATTTTCTTATATGATCAATAAGAGCTATAGATCGTATCAAAAAGTATAAAGACTGTGTATGGTCCCGGTGGGGGATCATACACAGTCATGTCACTACATGGGGGGTGGGGGACCCGGTGGTCTAGAATTTTCGAAAAATCGATTTTTTTTTTCGAAAGTATAGTATCTTAAAAATATACTGTTAAAATTTGATGACGAAATTTAGAGTATTTCACGATCTACAGCCCATTAGAAGGTCAGGTCAGTTTCTTGAGAATATATTTGCTTGAAACTTTAAACGCGTTTATCTCGAAACTACTTTTTTTCGTCTTGCGGGGGCCAGAAAAAAAAACTACTTGACCGATTTGTCTGAAATTTTAATATGTTATTCTGAATAGTTCTAGCTCTCGTTGGAAGTAAAACTAATAGTTTTTGTAAAATATTTATATTTTTTTTATTAACAAAACATTCAAAAAAACTGGTCGTTTTCAAACTTGTACTTTTGACTACGCGCCATTTTGTCAAATTTTTTTTTTATTCTACTTCCTGCGATAGCTACACTTATGCTAATTAAACATTCGTCAATTGTTTTATTTCAGATCAAAGGGAGAGATAAATCATCATTCACCACGCAATTCCATTTTTTTAGAGAAGGAGACTTCAGCATCATTTTTCTAATTAAAAAAAAATTTTTTTTTTGTCTTTATTTTCATTTTTGTGTAGTTTTTTAGTAATAAAATAAGTATAAAAAAATTTGAAAGCATTATTCATTACCCTTATATAGAAAAAAAAATTTTAAAATAGCTTAAATTTTAGGCCGCTAGACCACCGGGTCCCCTTAAACGCACTTGTTACTTCTATATGAATGATATATTACATTATATATATATATATATATATATATATATATATATATATATATATACATACATGTATTTTTGACTGTTTTGCATATGTAATGTCAATGAAATATATAATAAATTACTTTTTTACCTAAGATTAAATTCATTATTATGGAAGTAAAATGATAGAAAGGTTCCAAAGTTTGTAATTAGTTACCAGAATAAATAATAGTGAGTATTTTGATGTTATTCAGATGATTATGATCGTTTTCTCTGTTATTGAACAACACAATGTTATTAAGATTGTGATATAAGAACCTTTCTTGTGAGTGGATTGTTTTGCATTTTGTTGTAATGATTTTTTTTCTGTGCAACTTTTGCAAATTATTTTTTATAAACATTTTATTTACTGTACTATACGTATTATTATAAAATTCAAAATCGCTTTTTTAAAAAACCAAATAGTAATTGTGTGTGATTATTTACAAGGCAATTACTTTTTTAATTATTTTTTTATTAATTATAATTTTAGAAATTTTAATCAGATTTTAATTACTTTTCGGTTTAACACTGATTTTATACCTTATACCTGTGATATATATTAAAATAAATAAAAAAGTATACAGATAGTTTTTACTCTCCAACTGATTTCCCAGTCGGAATCCCTGATTCGTATTAAACGAAACTAAACGTTAAATAAAACATAATCTGAACCTAATTAACTCACATTATGTACCCTAAGAAATTACTCTAGAATCACACTAATGAAATTTTATACGAATCTTTCCTGACATTTAAGATTAGCAATGTACTGCATATGGAAATTATCTTAGACAAAGATTTTATCTAAGACTATATAATACCGTCATAACAACTACACGAGGGTCGTTTGCTTACTTTGGTAAATTTCTATGATGTGGCATCATTTTTCATTTAGTGACATCATAGCTATCAAATGTAACTTTTCAAACTGGCATAGGCGAAATTTCAACCAGAAGCGAGGAGTTGTTCAAGTTCTACAGATTTTTGAAGCGAGCATTGTAGCAGTTGCCTCAACAATGGAAAAAAACGAATAGGCCTTTTTGCTGGCCACCGTGGATGAAATATGGATCCATTACTATACACCTATTATGCAACATTATTAGACCAGTTGAAAGCAGAGATGAAATAAAGGCAGAGTCGCAGCAGTCAAAGAAGTGGACTGGTGAAAGTACGCCGAAGAGGCGAAAACCGTTTTATCGGCTGGAATGGTGATGACCATCGTTTTTTTGGAATTTCAAAGAAAACATACTGACTGACTACTTAACGAAAGAAAGAACAATAACAGGAGCCTATTATGCAACATTATTGGACCGTTTGAAAGAAGAGATTAAACAAAAATGGCTAAGATTAGCGCACAAAATATACTCTTTCATCAGAATAACGCGCCGTACCACAAATCGACCGTCGAAATGGCAACATTCCACGAATTAGGCTTCAAATTTGTTTATTATCCACCCTGTTCGAGATTTGGCCTCGTGTGAATTCTTCCCTTTCCCAATCTTGAAAGTTTGGCTCGGTGAGAAGAAATTCTCCTCGAATGAGGATGTCATCGCCGCCGTTAATGCTTATTTTGTAAACTCGTTGTATCAATTGTATATCACTCAATGGAGAATATGTTGAGAAATAAAATCGTTTCTTTTTTCAAAAAACAGTGTTTAACTTACTTTTTTACCATACTTATTAAAGTACCCACGTATTTATTTATTTTTAACGTGCCAAAACCACAATTGGACTCTAATAACCTTAGATATCGATGCACTATTAAGCTCGCTTGAACAAACAAACAAAACAACGTGACAAAGTATGTGATACACGATCTTTGGAAAGGTTAAGCAAGTGAAAAAACCGTCCTGGCAACGTCAGTCACCATACCCTTAACAAATGCTGTATGAATGTGTATTATCTTATGTTTTTCACTTTTACCCTTTTTTATATATATTTCTATCACTGAATTTTATCATCATTACTTATGTCTGAGACTGTTTAAGACAATTTGCCATACGAATTAAGTAACAAGCTAGACAAATTGATGTACGGAAAATTTTCCAATACTACCTAAGACATTTTTTATACTTAGTTTTAACGTAGCCTAATTTTCTTAAAAATGGTCTAAAACGCGTTAATTAATTGTATTAACGCATTAATAAAAAATATAATTATATATATTAACTATTTAATAATTTTTTTTTAAATTTTTCATTTATTGATTTTTGGTATAATAAGAACGAATATATCATAAAGAAATCATAAATTGCAGTTATATATTACTATAAATTAATAACATTAAAATATTGTCCAGTTTTGTTTATCTTTTACACACAAAATCATATATATATATACATATATATATATATATATATATATATATATATATATATATATATATATATATATATATATATATATATATATATATATATATATATATATATATATATATGTACGCAGGTGTGTTTCTATCAAGTTGGTAGAAAAATAATTGTGTTTTATGACCTTTAAGTTCATATACATTTTTTAATTTAAATGGTTTTAAGTGGTCCAGAACTATTGGATGACAAACGCCTAACTTTTGTGCAAGCTATCGAATTGCTGTGTGTGATTCTGATTCAACTAACGCCTTGAACTGAAGAAGAACGCACGCGAACTCCTTGCCATTTCACCGTGCATTCCTTAACATTACTCATGCCTAAAGCATCATTTAGTTTACGAGCGGTTTCTTCTGTAATTTATAAAAATTTCTCTTATTTTCTTCTATTCTATCTTTAATAAAATACCCCAGTTTGACGCAAAATTAATAATAAAACCAAGATCCATGTTATCAAAGTACAAATTTATTTTTTCTGTAGAGAAACTCAGTTAAAAAATTTTCGAACTAAAATGAAAATATATTTAATGTAAATTTCGTAAATATTTAAACCATTAATTTATTTTACGGCCAATAATAATATGCTCTATAATATAAACAACTAGCTAAAATAACAGCATGTGTATATGGATTATTATTTATTTTGTAGTTTCACTAGAAGTATGATGTAATATTTTATTTATCAATGTTTGTGGTTAAAAAATCATTATATTATATATTTGATTATATTTATATGCTCTTCAAAACATATATATTCACATACATGTATGTTTATTTAAAAATGAACATATTTATTTTGAAAGTATAATTTAAAATATTTGAATTTAATTACATAAAAATCATCATTTTTTCAAAAATAATAATTAAATGAAACAATATATCACTTTTTGAAAAAATTAAAATTGAAGTCAGCTCCTTTTTTCGAAGTTATCAATAATTATTATACAGCTTCAAACCAACACTAATTAATAAAAATATAAAATAAATAAATAATGTACGAATAATTTCATGAAACTATACTTCTATCGAAAAATACGTATAAAAATGTTTAAAAAAAACACAATCGAAAGGCTTTTATAGTTTGCCTTTGTTATTATTTTTATGGCCGATAAAACCTTTAATGACTAACGGAAGATTTTATAAAACCAATTAATTTTATTTTATAGCTGGATATTTACTCAAATAATATATATATATATATATATATATATATATATATATATATATATATATATGTGTGTGTGTGTGTGTGTGTTGTTTATGTGTATGTGTTTACGTCTTTATATGTTTATGTATCTAAAAAGTTATTATGTACTGAATTGCTTTAACAGTACGCACAGCATCCGCTATCTTGCGTGACTAAATTTTCTTGAAGGCAGTGTGGTCAATTAAGCTTATGTATAGGTGTATTGAACGTATTTTTTCAACCACGGAAATAGTATTAACGGAAAAGAAAATAATTTTAACTCGAGCACTTAAACAAGCAGCAAATTCGCTTGCATTTTTAAAGATAGTAATTACGTTTCCGACTGCTATAACAGTATTTAAAATGTGTATTTTCACTTACAGCAAGAAGGTTTAAACGATTATCATTAGTTTACAACAATGAATCCAGAAATAGGTTACGAACTGATTTTTAACTAACTTAAACTTTTTATATACAGCTTGTGAATTTATATGCAAATGATTTTTTTTAAAAGAACAAGAAACATAAATACTAGGATTTGTTGTTCTGCTCGATAAGTTTCTGCCACTTCATGTTAGTATGCATGCCATTTGTATGTAGTTTTAAACTATTTTAGTTGTAGTGTAGGTTCTTTGAATGGTTTAGTTGGAGAGTTGTTTATAAAACTAAAATATAAAATTTCTTGTCATTTTTTGCATTTATGGGTTTATTTAATATATTTTTTTATTATTTTAATAAAAGATAAATACATAAGTTTTCATACACTCCCCAGTGTTCGACTACATTTATATTTTGAGTTAATAAAATAGATTGTTACATTAACGATATTAGAAATAAAATTATAATGCTTCTATCTTAAACCTCTAATTTTAACTTTTTTTTACAAATTAGACTGAATTAATTTATAAATGAGTTGCACATGAATACGTATCATAGTCATTAGTATCGTGCGAGAGTTTGGATCAGTTGTAATTAGAAACAGTAACTAGAATGTGTTGTGCTCCAATTTTATTTCACAATGATATATTATTAAGTCAATAATATAAAAATTTTAAGTGTGGAGGTTAAATATAAGAAGAAACATATCAGAGTATATTACTTTTAGGTGGTTGATAAGTAGCATTTCATTTAAATCATTTTTTAGATTTCGACCAGCTATTCGCTTTTTAAAATTCATTCGTCATAATAAATTTCGGAAGTTAACCTGTAGTTAATTTCATATTCTATTTAATTTGAAATTTCACAAAAATAATTTTTTGTTATGGATGGAAATCTAATATATATATATATATATATATATATATATATATATATATATATGTATATATAAATACATATTATTTTTTGGAATTTTTTTCCAAAAGTATCTTAAAACCAGAACGTATTAAATTCAAATTTCAAATACAAAAATGATATCTTCATATTCATAAAAATGACTAAAATTTAGATGAATATTTTACGTTCCCATTTAAATAAAAAACATTTTGATAATTCAACAAATAAATTCAATAATTTGGTATTAAAAAAATATTAATTGATATTTGTAACAGATAACTATTGACAGATAAAGTTCACGGTAAATAGGCAATACAACGAAAGTGGGTAAAATTGATAGGGAAAAAATTACAAATCAGTCGTGTACTATAGCAGCAGCGCAAGAATTAATAAATAAATTTGAGATGAAAAAATAAACATGCGACAAGTGGAATTAAATGGCATTTATAAACAGTAGTATAAAAAAGTGTGCTCTTTTTAAACTTACTAAAAAACTAAAAAATTAAAACTAAATCAAAAGGAAACACATGTATATTGGCAAACAGTCCTTAAATAATTTTTTTGTAAAATGTTAAAGATTCGCATTATACTGTTCAACAATTTGTGCGAGATGACACCAGAAAACTTCGTTATGTAAAAATTTTAGTAAAACTTGGAGTAAAACCCTCTTCGATTAATATCCTAAATTAAAGAAACACACATCCAAAAATTTTTTATAATAAAAGAAATAATTACTTAGAAAATAATTAAAGAACTGTTATAAGTTTAAAAGAAAATATTTCGAATATAACATACTAACATATTATTACTTGTAACTCAATTAGAATTTCCAGGAACACTATAAAAAGATTTTTTTAGTATTAAGTAGATAGAAAAATAATTGCGATTTTGTTTTCTGAATTCTAACCTTAATTTTTTTTCATATCATTTCAGTGTCATTGCATCGCGTTCATATTAATATCATTTTAAAGTTCACTTTTTGATCTGTTTTTTTGGTGACATAAACTTTGGTTTTATTATTGATTTTGTTTGAGATTGGGTCGTTGAATTAAAGATGGAAAATAACAAAATAAGAACAGCATTTTTGTATGAGTTCAAAACGAGTTGTATAGCAACAGAAACTGCTCGTATACTAAAAGATGCCTTTGAGGTTGGTACTGTTAAGAAACGCACAATGCAATGGTGTATTCAAAAAATTTAGTATAGGAGAGAGTCTTGAATATGGAGAAGGTCATGGGAATTCTTCTTTAGTTCATGACGACCAACTGAAGGCGTCAGTTGAATCAGAACCACGCAGAACAATTCGAAA
This sequence comes from Acanthacorydalis orientalis, assembly GCA_034766995.1. NCBI lineage: Eukaryota > Metazoa > Arthropoda > Insecta > Megaloptera > Corydalidae > Acanthacorydalis > Acanthacorydalis orientalis. The sequence goes on along the minus strand of CM068320.1, from coordinate 5,936,977 downwards.
GCTTGCACAAAAGTTAGTCGTTAGTCATCCAATAATTGTGGACCACTTAAAACCACTTAAAATAAAAATGTATATGCACCTGATGGTCAAAACCCGCAATTATTTTCCTACCAATCTAATATATTTTTTTAAATATTCAAGCAACCTTTTTTGATGCAACTATACGAAGATTGACTATTTATCGTCATTTAAAAGGACTTAAGAGTCATATCATATCTGAGTCAGTTATCATATCTGATTTGATAATAGGGTTACATTATGATGCATATACATTTTACAGCTTTCAATTCAATATGATAACGAAATAAAAAATATTAGAATTTAATAACATTATCAAAATACGAACTGAATGATTATATTGAAAGGATAAGAATGTAGTATAAAAATATAATTATTTGTTATATTTGTTTTAAATAATAAAATAATAGTCGATTACTAGCATATAATCATTTAACCAGTTTATTGATTGACAACTGGCTTTTTTTCTTCAAACATTTATTTTTTTGCAAACAATTTATTCTCAACTTTGCATGTATTTATCAGTTTTCATAGGTCTTTAAGAGAAATTTATTCAAACACTGAATATGTTGGTTACAATAATTTGGTTGAATACTGTCTTTATCGTTTTCAAAATTTTCTGAAATATATTCTGTGTATTTTATCGTTTTATTTCTAATTTTAACTAGTGAATTACACTACAGCATTCATATATATATATATATATATACAAATATATAGTAAAAGTTTTAAATGAAGATAAGTTTTTAAAATAAAGCAACACACTTTTCAGAAAACTCTAAGCACAAAAGCATGTAAATAATTATTCTTTTACCAAATTAATGTTAATATAATGTAACACGTAACTTATAAATTTATTAAATAAAACTTTGAAAGTAACTTGAAGTTTTCCCTTTGTATTTTTTCAACTATGTGAGAAACACTTTTTCTTTCTGAATATGTCATTTATTCGTTCACCTATACAATATGTTCGAGGCAAACTTTACGGTACAAGAGAAAATTTCTTATATAATCTTCCAAGATACTTGGTATTTTTTTCTTTCCTCAACTTCTCAAAGCCCTAGTATTGAGATCTTGAATAAATAATGAATTTCATAAGTGAAAAATTAATATTTAAAACGTATCGTTTTGAATATTTGTTTTGCTTCTAAATAAAGATCGAATATCACAAAAACTTTTTTAAATGTTGTTTTGATTTTTTTTATTTAATTGGTATATATCTATAATATATCATTTCGATTTAACACACATATTATATATATATATATATATATATATATATATATTATAAGTTATCTAAATGAATAATTTATTAGTTTTGACTTTTTAATTACAATTATTTGAAATTACAAACAATAAAATTTTGATATTCAGTTTTATGCATTGCTGAATTATATTAAAATATTGTTAAACATCATGCTATAAAAACATAATTACAATAAAAAAGATGTCATTTTTTATATCGTAAATATTTAATTCATTCATAAAATACAGCTCTACAAATACACATCTATATTCATATCCTGTAGACTAAAATAACGTCACCGAATTGAAATTCATTGGCGTCTTGTTATTTCAAATTAAATTGTCAAAACACTATAAACTCGAAATGAATATTCCGCAGTAGCGTTCTGAGACTATTTGTCGCTACTGCTGTTTATTATTCGTTAATCTTATAATGAAATTGCAGAAACATAAATATATTTTAACAATAGAATTTCGTCGATATATCAAACAATATTATGCATTGTTGTATATTTTGTTATTTTCCGTGTGCTAAGAAAGTGTCTATATTAGAATTAACTTAATTAATGAATACGTTGAGTGAGGCTTTAATTGTTATAAAATACTTTATTAAAGTTACTAATAAAATTGTAGTTTTACTTCAGTTTGAGATGCAAGTTGATTAAATAAGAGTAGTTCTTGTTGATATACATCAACAATAATCATTTTTAAACTTATCATACCTATATGTCTGCATTAATATTGTTTAAATACAACTGATTATAAAAAAAAGTTCTGAACACATATTAATTACACTACGTATAATAAATTCAGCACACATTTTAGAAAATAGTATAGGATAATGATGAAAATTAGCCACTTTGTCAAATACAAAATATAAAATTTAATACATTATTTCTGATTGATTTGTAAAAGTACATACAAAAGTATAAATTTATATTAAGAAACAAGTTTAATCTTTCTCGGAATAATAAATTAATTATTAAATTAAAGTCCTTTTAACTGTAGTAAAGAAGAATAAGTCAAAATATTTTAAATAAATTAATCGTCTGGAAACTACGTTAAAAATTACACTATTTTAAAATTAACACTGTATTCTTACATATAACTTACTCAATGCTGGTCAGAAGTAAAGTGTTTGTAAAATAATAAATTACATTTCGATTTACTTTCATATCTTAGACAAACCTTTAGAGCCGAGGGAAGAGAAAGGGTGCTAATTTTTTTAACAAATATTTTTCGATTACTCATTCTTTTATCGTAAACAAAATAAAAATTGTAAATTTATATACAAATATAAATTAATTCAGATTAGCTATTAAAAATTTCATATCTAGTTGATAAATCATGGAAAATTGTTGATAATATTCTAGGAAACATAAATCTCTTGATTGAAAACATAAAATTGGAAGCAAAAAAATTGACTACAATTACAAATTAGCAAATTTAACATAACTGTTGAGTGTGAAAAATTTCGAAACAAGTTTGTACAAAATGGTCTCACATCGGTCACCTTGTATCGTCTGTTTCTTCAATTTGCTTTACAAACTACACACTGTGCTCGTTGACTATGATCTGACAGTATTCTCTCCGAAAAATGAAGCGTCAATTTGGATTTGGACTTCTCGTAGAAGATGTATTTGAAGCAAATTTTTGAACAACAAGTGAAGCCAATATGAGTTTGTAGTCAGTAAGATTCATTCCTTTATGATTCACACGGCAGCAAATAACGTATGCGTTTTAGATTGTAAGAACGAAAATATCGAAGAAAAGTTTTTTGTGGCATTTGATTGTTTTTCTTATCATATTTTGACAGGAAATCATTTTTTGGCAGAAAAAAACTAACATCAATGAATCAAAAAATATTGCTTCACACAGAATTTTATTTTTTTTGTGATACACGTGAAAACCGTAGTTTCGAAATTTTTTATACCCTTTTTCCCAATGAACTTTTGGAAAAAATATTATTGAACTCAATTCTCACGTTCACAATTTTGACAGAAAAAAAACGCGATTTTTCTGAGTTTTAAGCAATCGTAATTTTTTTTAATGAAAGAAAGAGTTATACATAAAGTCTCATTAGAAATAAATTAGAAACCTTTAAATATATCAACCATAAGATACCGTTTTGAGACCATAGTTTCTTTGGAAACATCAATGAATTCATAGATCCAAATACGGCAACAAAAGGTTAAAAATCTATTTTAATTCAATTTTTTTGATGTTTATATTTTTTTGATAGAAAATAATCAAAGTTATCTAAAAAGAATTCTTTTATATTTGTGTCTGTTATCAAAAATTTAACTAAATAAAAATAAAATCATAATTTTTAAATAGGGAAAGAATAATTATAAAAAATAAATGTAAAAATCAAATTGTTAATTAACTATTCAGTTAATTTAAATTCTAGTTTCATCATTTTTAATGTGTATACAAAAACCAAATATTATTTATGTGATTTTCTATTATCCTCTCAATTATTCTATGCAATAGAAAGAAGAAAAATATTTATTTTTTTATCAACAAAGAAAACGATATTTCAAGCAACCAATTTCCTAACATTATTGTATTCTAACAATTTTAAATTATTACAATATGATTTAATTTACTTCATATTTGTAATTATATTTTTTTAATTTTAATAACATGTAATTCTTGATCAAAAAATATCTCTTACCAGACGTGTTTTAGAAAAAGCCACAGTTATTTCTTTATAATGGTTCACTTTTTATGTCTTTAACTAAATCATCTCTAGCTCAATTTTTTATGTTTGAGAATCTTAAAATGATAAATGCTATCATTTAGATATAATGCATGTTTATGCCTATACAGTCACATACAAACACACACACACACATACACATATATATATATATATATATATATATATATATATATATATATATATATATATATTATCGCGTACAACTTCGTGCACAGTTGAAAACAGAGAAAATGAAGTACGATATAAAGAGACAACATAAAAATTCTTTCTGTCTGTTATGTCAAGTAAACACATTAGCCGTGTCTCTTGAATATCACGGAATGACTTTAATTTTTTGTACGCGCCACCATCAAGCTGTTTAACTGAGTGCCGTACAGCCTGCAGAGTAGAAATTTATAATTTATTAAGGAGAGTGAGATCATTCCCGTAACGAGCACATATATATTGCATGAAGTTTGTTTTAAACAAATAAAAAATATCACTCCGTTGTTCATAAAGCTCTCTTTTTTAGTAAATTGAGTTTATAATGGTTACTTATAGACGTTAATTCGCATAATTAGACATATTTACATATTAAAAAGACGCTATGTTTTTTCTTAATTAATTTATACTCAAGTATAATTTATCATAAACTTTCAATCTTAAATACCTAAATTTCTAACAGAAGTATATAATATTAAATATGTTTAAAAGACCTAATGAACACATTTATGAATATTAAAAGTACTTAAATCTGTATATATGTGTGTATGTACAATTATCAACATATATAATTTTATTTTATTTTCTTATATATTAGACTATTTTATAATTAAACTAAAAATAACAATTGAAGCCTTGCATGCAATAAAGGTGAATTTCACATGATATTTAAGAATTGTTATATTATATATAAATATATATATATATATATATATTGAGAGAGGGAGAAAAGGCGATATTTTTACATCATACATCATTTCGCTTGAGGACAAGTCTTTCGGACTTATTGAATTCAATTTTATTTTAGGGCATATAAACATGTGTATCGGTTAGAATTAAATTTTAAATATCAATATATTTTTTTAAAAAAAAATAACAGCCACAATTATTAATAATAATAACTCAATTTAAAATATATGACATTAACCAGTTAACTACGGAATTTAGTTTAAAAAATCTATCGCGGGGTGCGTAATTAAAATCAAACAATGACGAATATACACCTCTAACGCAGGGTAAATAATCCTATTATACATTTTATCAAAAAAGTAAAACAAAATGAAGAAGGATTATAGTTTTATTCCATAAATAATTAACAATTCATTGCTGAAAAATGCATTGTTACTAAAAACTTAAAAAATGCAAAAAAATAATAAAGTCTTATATGTATCACCATCTTGCAACGAACTAGAAATTAGTAAGGGCCGTGATAGTTCGAGCATATTATTTATATTATTTTAGTTGTTATCGGGGAATACCTGATATACACAGTAAAGTACACAAAACAATTTGGGGAAAATAATTAACTCAGTTTGTAAAAAGTAATACATTATACGAGTAATAACCGATATACCAAAGAGAATAATCAAATAATTGAACTTTTTTTATAAAATACATAACAGTTTTACTGGTACTATAAAGGAAACATACCACTAAATAGCATTTATATTACTTTTTACAAACATTTAAAGTTTTTATAGTAAATGGTAATTTTTTATTTTACACGACGAGTATACACTTCCACCGCACTGAAATAAAGTTTTGGATTGACGTGTATATACGTCGGACGCAGTTAATTGGTTAAACTGAAAAATGAAGAAATCAATTAATATTATAAGCATATTATATAAAATTATTCCAAGTACTAGTACAAAACATTTAACAGTGAATTATGAATAATAAACGTATAGAATAAAATATTACCAGATTTATATTCTAAAAATGAAAAAATATTAAGTATAAATAACTTTTACACACAGCTTATTAATATATTTTACTTGAAATCAGATGTTCGTGCCATCGATATTATTGATTGAAAAAGTTTATTGAAGATTCGGGTAATATACATAAAAAACTGATATTCTTTTTTGTGAAATAAATAAAATAATTTTAATTGTTTTATAATTTACATATATATATATATATATATACATATATATATATATATATATATATATATATAATTTTCTTTGTCTATATAATAAGTTGGTAGGAAAATATTTGCGGTTTTTTTTGAATTCTAACCTCAACTTTTTTCAATGAAAATATGTTATCTTGTTCATATTAAAATAGTTTTAAAATGCAATTGTCGCTCTGTATTTTGGTAAAATCGACTTTGGTTATATTATTAATTTTGCTTCAAATTGAGCTATTGAATTAAAAATAAAAAAGAAGCATAAGGATAACTTTTTGTACGAGTTCAAAACGGGTGGCAAAGCAGCAGAAACTGCTCGTAAATTAAACTATATATTTGACGTGAGTACTGTTAACAAACATATAGTGCAATGGTGGTTCCAAAAATTTTGTGTTGGGGACGAGACTCTTGATGATGAAGGATGCCCGCGTCCTTCTTCAGTTCATAACGACCAGTTGAAGGCGTTAGTTGAATCAGAACCACGCACATCAATTCGAAAGCTTGCACAAAAGTTAGGCGTTAGTCATCTAACAGTTCTGGACCACTTAAAACTATTTAAATTAAAAAATGTATATAAATTTGAAGATCTTAACCACAATAATTTTTCTACCAACCTAATACATGCCGAAGATTTCTAACTGGTGTTTTGAGATATTAGTAAATGGAGATAAGGACTATACATGTTAGATAGTTCCGTATCGAATTGCATTGCTTTTGCAATGAATTTTTTCATGTGTACATGAAATAAAAGAAGAAATGAAAAATGTTGCGAATATCTCTTAATATTTAAATTTGTTAGACTAGTTATTCGGTAAAAATATTTTTTACTTAATTAATAAGTTTGATAAATTATTGTCCTGAATGAATTTAATTGTAAAAAAACAGTGACGTATAAGGTTGAAATAAATTAAAATATAGTAAAAAAGTTTATTGAAGAGAAGATTAGAAAACTAGAATTAAAATTAGTACACTAGTGATCTTTAGTTTATTTTTGTAAATTGAAATTAGAAAAAAAATATTCAAACTAATAAAGTAATATATATAGGTTCGTTGTAGATTTAAATCTTTCCATATAATCACAATAAACTTCAGCATTATATTTGTCAATGAAAAAATAGAATACCTATTAAAGAACAAACTAACAAAATTAAAGAAATTGATTTATCAGAATTTTGTTTACGTGGAAAAAAAAATTCCTGTAATAACAAAAAAAAATCAACAAATATTCCTCTGCAAATTGTTATCCTCTAGCAGTGGAAACAAACTCCTCGTCGATGATGACTAGTAAGAATTTAAAGTAATATCATTAAAAATTTTTTGATCACTAATTGTATAGTTATTTTGAATATAAAATTTAGTATAAGGAAATATGATCAGGAAAAGTAGCTAAAATATATCATTAAATAAATGAAAAAGAAGTTCAAGTTTTATACATATTCAATATTTTAGAACTTTATACATTATTTTTTTATGATAATTATATGAAATAAAGAAAACTTAACACATTTGTTCGCTTAACCACTCTGTAAATGAATACAAATCCCATACAGTTCTCCCGAGCGTGTCGTACAAATATTATCAATTTTTATGAGTGCTAAGACGTGAAATGTATAATATATATATACATATATATATATACATATACATATATATACATATACATATATATACATATATATATATATATATATATATATATACATATACGAGTATATATACATATATATATACATATATATATACATATATATATACATATATATATATACATATATATATATATATATATATATATATATATACATATATATATATATATATATATATATATATATATATATATATATATATATACATATATATACATATATATACATATATATATACATATATATATATATATATATATATTGTATATATATATATATATATATATATATATATATATATATATATATTGTATATATATATATACATGTGCATATAAATACTTATCAAAATTAAAACAATATTTTTAACTCCAATTTTAATCGGTGGATGACGTTCTAAACGTACAGAATGTTATAATAACCTAATTAGAATAAATTGCATTGAGTGTACAGTTGAAACACGCTATTCTAATAATAAATAAAATTTCTGTTACTCTGTACGTATATAAATTTTACATAATAATAAATAAATCTTTAAATGTGTTGATTTATGTTTACACTTTTACATAAACAAACTGATTACAGAGCTTTAAATCTTTTATAGTGTTGTTGAATCTTTGGGCGTTTACAATGAACGTTTACTTTTTTCTTTATTTTCCGGATCATGATTAATTTATATACAATTAGAACTCTTGACTGTAGAACATTTCTTACAGTTTCAAGTGTTTCTTATTGTATAGAGGTACCTGCTAACCTATTTTACCACTACTGCTGTAAAAACGATTATTTATGGTTACTCGTTACAAATACTACGGATAAATTTATTTTGTTTTCTACAAACGACTCATTTATTTCTGTATTCCCTTTTATTTTCTGTAGTAAAGTTTTATTTCTAATATAAAATGCATTAAGATATATAGCTGTATTTTATTTGATGAAGCGTTAATTTTTTTCAAAAATTGTCATTAACGAGAAAAGTTTTTTCGTCCGTATTTTTTTATGAAAAAATGTTTTTAATTACATTATCATTACATTATATATATATATATATATATATATATATATATATATATATATATATATATATATATATATTAGGTTGTAACATATCAAGTTGCCGAATTTCAGTCAGTCAGAGGTCGACTGAGATTGAGAAAGGTTTTGTGCAATATTTTACAAATTCAACTATTTGGAATTGAATAATGTACTGTATCTTTCAATTCTTTTTAAATATGAAGTTATTGTTGTTATTTTTATTTTTTTATACCTTTTAATGGGATTGTGTCCACAAAAGATTTTCGTTTACTTTCTGTATATGAGTTCAAGTTGGGACACAATGTAGCGGTGGCAGGTACAAATATCAATGAAGATTTCGAAGAAGGGTTGGCTAGCCAGAAAACAATTCAATTATGGTTCAAAAAATTTCGTTTCGGTAATATAAATCTGGACAGTAAGCCACAAGGAAGGTCCAAAGCCATTGTGAACGAAGAATATTTGAGAGCCATGGTGGAAGCTAATCTACGTACAATACTTCAAGCTCTCGCATGTGATTTAAGTGTTAGTGTTATGACTGTTTCTCGCCACCTCGTTGCAATACAAAAGGTGAAAAAGTTGGACAAGTGGGTAAAAGATGGTCAAAAACTGAGACGCTTAGAGGTGTGTGCTTCATTGATGATTTAAAATGATACAACGTCATTTTTACATCTTATCATTATTTGTGATAAAAAGTGGATTCTGTATGCTAACAGAAAAAGATCTGGACAATGGTTAAATGCAAATGAAGCTCCAGGACATGCACCCAATCAGTCATTACACTAAAAAAAAACTTATGGTTACTGTGTAGTGGACAAATAAAGGAATAATCCCTTATTCTTTTTTAAAACCAGGCGAAGCAATTACGTCTGATTCATATTGTTGCGAAATCGACAATATGAATAAAAAATTAAAAACAAAACCACTAATGCTAATCAATAGATATAGGCCAATTCTATTGCAAGAAAATACTCGACCACACAAATCTCGAATAATCACAATTTCTAAATTAAATTCATTAAATTATAAAATTTTACTGCATCCCCCTTATTCACCAGATCTGTCACCGACAGACTATTATCTTTTTCGCCACTTGGAATATTCTTTAAGAAATAAAAAATTCTGAAATCAAACAGAAGTGATTCAAGGATTCGAAGACTTTATAAGCTCTAAAAATGTCAGTTTTTATAAAAATGGGATAACCAATCTAATTTCTCGTTAGCAAAAGACCAATGAAGCTGATGGAGTTTATTTTGATGAAATATATTTTGTTTTGTTAAAAATATTGTGTTTTAATTCTCACCTACAAATTCCGAAGTTTCATATGTTACACAATAATATATATATATATATATATATATATATATATATATATATATATGTATTATATATATATATATATATATATACGAGTATATGTACTTATAATACAATATGCATTTATCGAATTATAAAATGGATTTATTTTACAAAACTTTCAGATAGTTTTATGTTCTATAAATTATGAATTTTGTATCTAAAAATATATAGAGATAAATCCCACAGAAAGCTTACGGCATTCTATGATTATTAAATAAAAATTTCTGACATTACATTCCATTTTTATCTTTCTTTAAATATATATTTGTTAAATGTTTTAGCTCTTTATTAGTCGCTTATGAGAATTTTGCACAGATTCGTAAAATAATTATTTTGAAATTATGATATTTTCAATATACTCAAATATTTTTAAACTCAAAACTATCTTTCACTTAGCTATCTCCATTTCTTAACAATTATATTTGTAAAAAAATAAATGTAATAAATACATTTCTGATTAAATTAACTTTTACGAAGTCAGAATTAAAACATTTGACAACTGACGAAAATTCAAAATAACTAATGAATTTGATATGAATACTCACAAGAAACAGTTAAATATTATTTCAATATATATATATATATATATATATATATATATATATCCTTTCGTATATTTTATGAAAACAAAACCCATTATTATAGTATTAGAAGTTTTGTTTTTTAAATGACTGCACAATAAATATTTCAAACATTAATAACGTTTCATTTCCACTGAATTTTTAATCAATGTATCACGAATTCCAATCCGAATTAATGAGGTACAATCTTCTATTTACAAATTCTCCTCCGTGCGAATTATTCATACCTCTTCCAACATGTATTAAACATTCTCGTTAATAGTAACAACATACAAAATTACAAAACCACATTAAAGATACATAATTATCATATGTACTGCACTTACTATAATCGACTATATTTCTCAAGTACTGTTTGAATGTTAAGTCATTTTTGTACTTCATTATATGATATTCATTAAATTGAATCGTCTGAAATAATTACAACTTGCTGAAAAGAAGCAAAAAGATGAGAAGTTAAGTTTAAGTATTTAAAATTGTAAATAAATTTGTATTATTTAAATATTAATAGTAAAATTTATCTTTAAACTAATACAAATTCTATATAAAAATGGAGATTTGACAAAGCATCTGCTAAAAAAATTTTGAAGGACTATTCATGAATTTTTACGGCATATTACACATATTTATAATCACTTAAAATATTATATAAATATTTTAGCATGCTAATGATTTACTTAACTTAACATAACAATAAATTAAATATTGAAATATAATTTATGAGGTTCTTGTATTTATTTGTATTTTATTATAAAAACAATTTAGCATTTACGTACCATATTTTATCAAGGTATGTGAATTGACAAAAGTAAGTAATATAAATTTAGTTAAATTTAAAATTTAATTAGAAATAATTTTGGTTAGTATTTGACTATAATTAACATTGATAAAAATTTAGGCGATTATTATTCTACGAATATTTGGGGAATGTGAAAAAGTTCACTTTTTAAACGTTTCTCAAAAATTAACAAAAATATAAAAAATACGTATATTGAGAGTGTGCCCTTACTTGTTTATATATAATTAAAGGATCGTATTTTTGTTTAAACTGAAACGTATGATGAAACTGGATCATTTAGGAGAACATCGACCGTCAATTCAATGGGTTTAAGTTGATAAAACACAGTAATGTATTTATAAGTCTTGAATTCTCTTACGAGAAATAATGATATCTGTTTAATAGCAAACAGTTTATATTCTCTGTTATTTTTTATTAAATTTAGCGAGACTCAAAAATTCAGTGCAATAATATGAACAAAATACCAAATAAATTAAAAATTTTATAGAAAATAGCTTACACTACTAAATAAATATAATGTACTAATCGCAGCGCTCTAAAACCCTAATAACTAACCATAATGTATGAATGAATAAGAGCAATAAGACATATTTATTATTCCATTGACAGTCCAGAAAGTTCACTAATTATAATATGTTATTTATTAATACTCACGCTTGGATTGACTAGATTTGTCGCTAACGAATTACTTCCTTTTAAAATATCTGAATTAATTCATAGTGGAGAAATCATTCAATTATGAAACAGAACCTTCTTCTGGGAATTAATCGTTTCTAGAAATATAGATTTTTATAAAAGTGGTATTAAGATATATGTAACTTCTTGTCAGAAGTGCATTGAGTCTGTATGTAATTGTGTTCATTAATAGAGTATATTTCAACTCTGTTATAGAACATTAAAGTTTCACAAAAATCGATCACTTTATATGAAACAATAAAATATACAGTTGTCTATGTGGAAGCCTAAATTGAATGCCATTATATATTTATTTTCTTAGTAATTTATACTGTTATTTATTTCAAAATAATATTTCACAAAGCGATTATTAATTTATAAGTATATTTGTGGTCCAATGATATAATGATGTATTAATATCTACGTATTAATGTGTACATCTTAAAATAACATTGCACACAGAAGAAGACTACAAAAGTATTTAGAAAAGAAATCTGTTAAATAAATCATGTAAAATTGTTTTATTTTCTTTCGGTTCTTTTATAACCACACTATTTATATATGGCTCTTATTGAAAGATTATTTTTTTGTAAACATTATAACTGAAGATGTATATATATATATATATATATATATATATGTATATATTATTATTACTACTAATATAATAGACTTACTTTAAGTACTACGATCTTCTTTATTAATTATAAAAAGACAGCATTGTTTAAGTTACTGAGTTCATGGTTTATTGAGGATGATATTTCTTAACAACATTGTTGTGTTGTATTATATCTACACGAGTTTTCCTTTTTGCCATATGTGACAGAACCATAAATAAAAACTAGTGATGAAAAATATCTGGTGTTCTTAGTTACACGTATAGAGAGCGTCAAGTATCTTTTCTTAAGCTATATTAATTGACACTTTCAAGAGTTCTTTGAAGAGGGATTATTAAGAAAATTAGTACTAATCTCATAAATGAAAATGATATTATATGATTCTATTTTCAAACGGTTGAGAGAATAATGCAATTATTTTTTTTACTAAGACCATAGTTCTTCTTTCTTATTTGTTTTATTAAAATGTTAATATTTACGCTGTATACATATATCATAAAGATATTTCTTATGTAATATTAGACAATCTATGAATTTTAAAATAAAAATTTAATTATTTTTTGATAAATGTGGTTTATTACTGAACTACACATTTTCCAAATTTCAATATTTTTTATCTATATGGAAAAAATAAAGTTTTTTTATTTTATCATGAAAAAGAAGACAAACAACAATATTCAATTCAAGTGAAATGTGATATATATATATATATATACACAGTCGTATATAAATATATTGGTTGAGTTCATTCATATCTATTTATAAAGTTAACATTTCTTTTTTTCTGTCTAAAACTCAAAAAAAAATTTCTTAAATTCTAATACCTCATCCCCTTTGCACACGATTTTGAACTATTGATAACGAAGCATAATTTAGATTTTAATTATTTTATAAGAACAGAACTCATAATTTATATTAATTTCTTGATTTTCTCTATCGTATATATATATATATAGAAATAAATAAATTAGAATTAGATATAGACGCACTGATAAATAACGCACCAAAAATGAAAACACATTATAAATAAATATATACAAATCCATCTGCTTTTATATTATAGAATAGACTTCTTACAAGTTCCTAAAAAATATATTTTTCCTATCTTAAGAAACTTAACACGGGAAATATAATGCAATAATAATGAATATAATATTATATTTTATAAGATTTATCATTTTTTTGAGGAATATTTTATAAAAAAATAAATTATTTAATTTACATTGCAACCTTTTGGTTTCTAAAAATATTACATTTTACAATACTAGAAATTCTTATCATTTGTGATTTAAATAATAGATGACATATAATTAATACTCTATGTTGGCTTGACTTAATGTTTGTTTGAAATTATATGAAACATACAATTTCAAACAAATACAACGATATTAAATACGATATTATATACGAAATTCAAAACACAACGATATTTACGTTTTTTATATGTTTAGTAATAATTAATAAGAAACACCATACTTTTCGATATATATATATATATATATATATATATATATATATATATATATCAAAAATTGTTTTATAAAATTATGTTATATGAAATTATATTTTTATTATTGTGATTTATTTGAAACATCTTCTTGTTAGTCATCTTCCTTGAAAATCACTTCAGTTTCTACTTTTTATTACTGTTTTCTTCACAT
>CM068320.1:5832500-5920000 GCA_034766995.1 Acanthacorydalis orientalis | reverse complement strand
TATTAAATATTTTTAAATAAATTATAGAAAAAACAATACTTGTATGAATTTAATACCATTCAATTAACTGAATATAAAATAATCTTCTTAACAATTTAAAAACTTCTTAAACAAGAAGAATATCATGAAATTCGGTTTACAAAAACTTTTAAATTTATTTCTATATTCAACAAATTTTCTACACAAAATATGTAATTTTCATAATATTTAACGAAAATACATTATATGAAAAAACTTACTCTAAAGAATAAATAGAGATAAATAAAGCAAACATTTTCGTAAATTGCTAAAACAGATACGAAATATTACACTCGCTTCTATTTGCATAACCTCATCCAAAGTTATAAACTAGTTCCCTCAATCTAATCTTTTCATACTTCTGATATGAAAAAATTGGATGCTTGCCAATATAACATTGTTTTCAAAGCATACAAGACTGGTTTGCATAAAAACTTTATTGAATATCAGTAATATATTCATTCCCATATAGTGCTTTATTTACAATTCTTTGAATATTTATGAGTGTAAGATTAGGAAATCTCAATACTACAGCTGAATTAACAATATATATTTATGTATATATATATATATATATATATATATATATATATATGTGTGTATGTGTGTGTGTATGTATATTGAATTAGTTTTGATATTATGACTGATTCATAATATTGAATTCTTGCCAACATTTATCTTGACTTAAAGACATTAGTAAAACTGTGTCTTTCTATATTAATGCCTTTTACTTATCTTTACTTCTTTCTTTCTCTTTCTATTTCTCTCTCTCTCTCTCTATATATATATATATATACCCGTCCCTCAATTTACGCGGAGTGTCCGTTCCACGTGGATTTGTTTTTCTCGAGTAAATTGAGTCTGTCATTACAATAGAAAAATATTAGAAATAAAAGCTAGTAAAATTGTAGAAACACATATTTATTTCACATAAATTAAAAAAAATAATGACGTTTTAGAAAACAAAAGTAGATAAATTTTATTCGGTGTCACTTGTATCCACTTGTTACGTATTTTTAAAATTTCTAGCAAAATATATTTTCTGGCTTCGTAAATTAGGATCGCAAAGATGATTAGTAAGGCAATGTTACGTCTCTCTGAGCATGTTTTGTATTGCACTGCCGTGCTTTTATATGTTCAAGTAAGAATTTGCGTCAATTTGACATATAAATACAATGAAAAATTATATAAAATGAAATCTATTTGACCGCGTAAATCAATACCGCGTATAAAAAGTACCGCGTAAATAGAGGTATAATTTTGCGGGTAAAAAAAACTCGTGTAAAAAAGTCCACGTAAATTGGGAGACAGGTGTGTGTGTATATATATATATATATATATATATACTACCCAAATATTTCCATTAATGACGTTTCTCATTTTATTCACAAAATTTAAAATAATACTTCACAAACCATTAAAAACCATAACGTATGCGCTTAGGTGACTGTCAAAAAGTTTTTAATTTATTGAGAAAAAGACGGTGTATTAAATGCTTACTTTTCAGAAAATCCTAAAAAAAAACAATAAAAAAATTCAAACTATTGTATATTAGATAATTTCTCCAGAAAAAGAATATTATTAAAAAAAAGTAAAACATTAAACTGGCCATCAAATTAACTCAAAACTTTTTTCAATTTCTATTTCTTTCTTTCATTCGAAAAAGTTCAGTATACTAAGAGCATTTTCCGATTCCGTGTCCATAAGAAAATCGCTGGACAAGATTTTAGCATAAAATAAACTAATAGAAACGACTGGATTCATTATTATCTAAAAGAACAGAAAGATATAAGGAAAGTGAAAATTATTTTCAAAATTTTTTTTCTCGTGAATGGACTTTTTTATGTGTCAGAAACTTAGTAGCTAGCGTTGAGGTGCATTCGGTTATTGACAATATTTATTACAAGTTCAAATAGTGTTAAACCTATTTATTTTATTTAATAAACATAATGTGTATATAAAAATAAAAACATATTTATACAAAATAAATTTCAGAGATTTGTTTTAAATTGAACATTTGAAATTTTAAAAGCGAGAAAAAAAGTGACGGAATCATCCACCTAACATTTTTTATATTTACTTCAGTTATACAAAGAAAAATTTTATTTAGATATGAAAAAAATGACTGTTTAAATAGAAACTCTTTGTATTGCAATGTAGGATTACAATTTTCCAGCAAACAAATTGTATTTTTATGTCATTTATTCAAAAAAATTATACATTTTTTTGTTTTCATTTAATGTTAAAATGATGTAAAAAAATAAAGTTAACAAAATCATACATATGTAATATCTAGTTGTACAACATAAATAACAGAAGCGTGGAAGAAACTGCAATAAAGCATTTTCTGTACTTCATGATCCAAAAAAAAATATTACATAAAAACGAACAATATATTATAAAAATATGAAATCGTATTCATAATTTTATTCATAAGTTATTTTCATCGCATTTTTATACATGGATTTGAATATAAGCGTTGATACACATACACTAACTTATAAGCATACTAACATAGATAACCGAACATACGCACATACATACACTAATATACGGATACATGCATATATATATATATATATATATATATATATATATATATATATATATACATATACATGTATGCATATATTTCTTTCGAGAAAAATGCGTACAACTAACCTATTTATTGTGAAGATGAAAACTCACCGCAACATAATAAAAAGCTGGCAGATGTACGCATATCATATGCAGATCATAAATCTTTAAAATTATTTGAAAATCGTCATAAATTTTCATTTTGCTTTTTTATAGCTCGTTCACTTACCTAAATCGTTTAAATCTCTAAATATTTTCAACATTCAATGAAAATATCACGTTATATATCAATTTAATACATGGATTAACTTTTTATGTTCCGTAATAAAAATAACGATCAGAATAACATTAAAGATTTGTTTATTTCCACGTTGCTCTATACTGGAGTTAAGCCAACTAATTATTATATTTTGTTTTACTGTAACACGTTTCAACTATATTCGGCTATTTATTAGGTTACATTATATGCATATACGGCTATTTGGCAAAGTTGCACTATAGTTGAATTTTGATAGTTTGTACTTACGAGTTTACTAGTTTTTATAATTAAAAGTTATGGCCTGCATCTATTTCCATTGTAGTTATTCAACGAGAAAGCAATATTAACTAAATAGAACTCGAATTAAATTCTATAAAAAGAATCTGTAATTTATATATATATATATATATATATATATATATATATATATATATATATATATATATATATATTATATATGTATATATATATATATATATATATATATATATTAGGTTAATAGAAAAATAATTGCAGTTTTCGTCTTCTGAATTCAAACCTTCATTTTTTTCAATGAAATTGACATTTCATCTTGTTCATGTCAATATAATTTTAAAGTGCATTTTTTGGACTGTATTTTAGTAATATCAACTTTGGTTTGATTAATATTTTTTTTTCAAATTGGACTATTGAATTAAAGAAGGAAAAGAAGCAAAGAGAGCAATTTATGTATGAATTCAGAACAGGTGGTAAAGCAGCAGAAACTGCTCGTAAACTACACGATGTTTTGGTGTGGGTACTGTTAAGGAACGTATGGTGCAATGGTAGTTCCAAAATATTCACGAGTGTCCTCATATGCAGTTCGTAATGACCAACTGAAGGCGTTAGATGAATCATAACTACGCACAATTCGAGATCTTGGACAAAACTTAGGCGTTAATCATCCAACAGTTCTGGACCACTTAAAACAGCTAGAAAAATCAGAAAAGAGAAAATTTTTTATGTATTTGAAGGTCGTAAATTGCAATTATTTTTCTACCAACCTAATATTTGGGATATTATCAAAAATTGTAGGAAAGTGCTATCATGCTATTGCGACAAAAATATATTATAAGAATGTAATCTTTTAGTAAGTGCTACGAGTATAAAAATTTAATCATTGTTTTTCTTAAATTGTTAATAATTATTATATTTTTCAAAAATATATGCTTGAAAGTATTAGAAACCTAAAACAGCCAACATATTTGAAAACAAAACACATTTGTTGTTATTTTAACAATAACCGATTCAATGAAATTAAACAAATAAATGTACAAGTAAGAAAATATAATCCATTATTTGTACTCTATTAAATTATAATACATATAAACTTCGTATATAATTTATTAAAAATATAAATTTGAATTCTTTTAAGTTGAGGATTAAAACTTGAAGACGCTTAGAAAAATTCGTTAAAAATAAATAATAGATACTAATGTTTTACAAAATATTATTTCCTGGTGAATTTCATTCTTTTGAATCGCTTGATTTAATCTTTGATAGTATATTTTCAACGTATGTACCATCTTCAGGTAAAATTTTTATAATTATCTGAAATTTACCTCAGGATAGCAAACGAGTCAAAATTTATTGTTGAACAGAAACTCAAATGATCAAAAAATATGAACACTTCTAAGATAACGCATTAGAGTGATTTCAGGTATGAAACACATATAATTGTAATTTTATTTCCATTATATATATATATATATATATATATATATATATATATATATAACCATAAAACACCTTTATATATATATATATATATATATATACACTTATGTATATATATATATATATATATATATATAGGTTTCGTATATATCCAATTCAATGTTAATTGTATTTAATTAACAAATTGTATTATACTTCATTGTGTTAATTAAATGAAAATGCTTGGAAGAATATGTTGCCGTAAGTGATAATTTCATGAATCCGTATTTAGATAAACACAATGGTGTGTGTTTGATGTAAAAAGATGATATCATGACTATCACGCTGTCAGTTCTATTCTAGCTCACTATGAATTTTGAGTGAAATTTAAATGAAAGAAAGCTCTAAGCAAGTCTGTATCAAACAGGTTGGCTTATACGTTTGAACATCTATGAAGATACTGATGACAAGGTAAGATTTTGTATAGAAAAATAAACAATTTCCTTGAAGTATGACTTATTATTAACATAGAGGAAAAATTCGTTATTTATATATATATATATATATATATGTATGTATATTATATATATATATATATATATATATATATATATATATTATATTATATATATATATATATTAAATAATTATTGAAATTAAATTTTATACAACTAACTTATTCGCGTGAACTTACGTTTACTGAAATGATTCTTCTATGTAAAATAAAGACAATGTTTTATTTAAGGAATTCTTATTACAATGCAATTGAAATCAGCATCTTAAGAAATAGCATATTGTGAATTAATTCTTGAGATATTTTGCTTAAATTCTTTCAAACTTAAAGTTTTTTTTTAATAATCTCCTGTTAATCTGAATGTCATTTCTTCATTTAATATTAACTTATATCCATTTTGACAAATGAATATTAAATAATTAAATATTATTTTTTTCTATTATTTATTATGTACGTTTGTATGATAATGCTATCATTGTTAAGACACGGAAAACGTTCTTTTCGTTCTCAGATTTTTCTCTTCCTTTATTCTTTGATGAAAATGGCATCTTCATTAAAATTGATGATAGAAACAATGAAAGTAATCAATAATTAAATCTTTTCTTTGATTTGTATGGCATATAATTTATTTAAATTATTTGCCTATTTAATTTGATATACGAATTTTAAATAAAATTGATCGTTTGTGGTTATTTTATAGTCTTTTAAAGATGTGTACGATAGTTGAACAAATGCTATGAAAATTAAAAAATAAAATTATTAACATTCTTTTTTTTTCACTTTGATGTTATACAAAAAGATAAAATCGTGTTTTTGTTTCGTTTAGGTAAAGTTATCATTAAACTTTTTAGTATTTTTAGTCGTGTTCTTCTGGAAAAACGTCACTTTATCAACTATAATAGCAAAAAATATAAAAAAAAACATTTATTTTTTTATAACCGTGTGATGATTGTATAAAATTGTACAACGATTCCTCGTATTTTTTTGGAAAATTAATTATAATTAATAAACATATTTGTCTTGTCCATTTACAAGTTATTTATCTATGAAAGTGTAGCAACATTGAAGAAATTTCCTTAATTATTATAGACTTTTGCATTTAAATAAAAGTATAAGTTACATGTCTTACAATTTCACTTTCTTTTGTATTATCTTCTAATTTATTTTTGTACAGTAGGTAAAGTTAGAAATAGTGAACGTCAAACTATCACTACAAGTATTGACATGTTTAACACTTCGAAAAATATAATGAAAGTTTGAATTGATAACATTTTCTTTACATACATATATATATATATATATATATATTTAATTTTTTAATAATCAATAAAGTTTGTCAATAACTACAGTCAGTTAAGTTTTATTTTTTCCCATCAAATTGTAACCTGAATATTTTAAAACTGGAATCTAATGTTATAAGTTATAATATTCATAATCATAAAATAATTGTAGAAAAAGAAACAAATCATTTTTTTTTCAAATTTTAATATATAGTATCAGTTATCATACATATAACTTACTATTACAAGCAAATTTGTAGTATTTACTTACTGACTGTCTTCTTAATTTCAATATTTTTAACAGTTTTTTATGATTTTTTTTCAATATTGTCTCATATATTCTTTATTGTTTATGTATGAAATTTATTTAAGAAAAGTTTAACTATTTCAAAACTAAAATATGAAATATATCTTAAGATTATAAAAAAATATAATAAAGAAAAAAAATACTTATGTCATATAAGTTTATACATGTCTTCATATTTTCAAGCTAAAAATAATTTGAAAAAAATGCTTTTAAATAACTATAATAACAGAGATGAAATTATTGATTCTTCAAGCAATGAATCTGTACAGTTAATGTCAATAATACCATGTCGTCTGAACTTATTTGAGGTTAGTGGGAACGAATAAATATTACTTTAGTACTTCATTTTAATTTTTGGTTTGATTTTAAATAAAATAATTTTTTTTCCGTTATATCCTTAAATATCAACATTCTCATTTTATTTTTTTACGATAAACATTTGCATCTTTTATAACACTTCCCTATGCATACATGAAAAAGAGGTAAGTACCTACGGCGTTTCTAATGAAAATAATCGAAGAGTGTGTCAAAATATTTTATTAGACCTGGTCGCATTTTTTACGTCCTGTTATACGATTGCGCCTAATATGAGAACGTGTTAAACGGAGGTCCACTGTATATAATGTCATTTAAATTAATGAGTGCTATCCTCAACAGATTTAAAATAAAAATGTAATTGTATACCTTTTTTAAGAGGGTTTTAAACGAAGCGTGTTTACATGCTACTGTTAGCTAGTTCACACATCGTAATTGGATCAAGTAGTAAATGAACTAGCTAACCTATTACATGTAGATAATGAGCAATTTGATAGTAGCCACTAGCTAGTCAACTGTGTTCGTGCTTTTGATTAAAAATGAAGTGAAATGTGAATGATTAAATGACAATACTGATTATATATCAAAGCCATCTAGATGATCTTTGGTAATCTCAGTATTATTGGAAAGAGCTATATATATATATATATATATATATATATATATACATACGTATGTGTCGGAAATATCAAATGTTTGCAATAAGTACAATATTTATATTTTTATTTCCTAGTTAATTATAGTATTAAAATAATCTGAATGGTAAAAAAATAAAAGTATAGTATTAATAATAATTATAATTTTATTCATCATTAACAAAAACAAAATACTGTGATAGTACATTTTTTTGTATTTATTGTAATCACCTCTATTGTATATAATATATATTTGTAATATTTGAGAAATCAATTGACAGTAAAATTTCTAATCGTATATAAATATCTCGAATGGTATCTTTAAGATGATTTGTTAATTCACGTCTTGGTGCTTAATTAGCAGTTGTAATGTATTACATTCAGGAATATCAAAAAAACATTTGTCATAAATAATTAAAAACTTCCTTGTGGATAAGTCTAATGTATATATATATATATATATATATATATATATATATATATATATTAAACTAAGATATAACTTGAAATATTACAACATTAATTAATTATAAAGTTCATTTAAAACAAAAAGATTTTATCTCACAATGTATATTAAATAAATATGAAGATCTCCTACTTGTTTACCGGAAACTATGAAATATAAAAATGAAAAGTAATAAACATCAGTACTATATCCACCGAGGCGGATAGATATTTTAAATTAAAAGGTAGAAATATTAAAACTTAATGGCAAAACACAGCGTATATTAATTTTTTTGTACTTTAGCCTTCTGCAAATGATATCACGATCAAAAAATTGAGCACACCCCATATTCAAAAATGGCCAATAATTAATTATTCAACATTTTTCATTAGAAACAAATTTTTATTTATGAAATGAGTGGGAAATTTATTTGTGCGGGAATACAGAAGTGAATGTTTGTTAAATCGAATAAAAACTTAAAGTTTTTTGAAATATGTAAATATTCTTCCAGAATAGATACAAAATACTGAATATTCGTACCGCACTGATTTATTTTTTTTATATTTTTGTTATATGCGTACTCAAAATATAAAAATGTACTCTCTTTGTTTATTTTATTACCTAAAGTTTACAAATGATATATTCAAATAGCTGCACTTATTGAGTTAATTTGAAAGTGTATAATTTCCCTTACTAGTGTTTAAGAACGCATTTACTCATTTTTAAAAATATATAAAGCAAGTATAATAACTCAACGTGAGAGAACATATTTATATACACAGCTCATAACTTTTGAATAAGAGGATGTATCAAGTTTTATGAATACGTATTGTCTGCTTTAAAGCAATACGTATAACTTTACACAATTGCATCGACTAACTGTAGTAAATTATATGAATTGAAAATAAATATGGAAGTACATACAGGTAGTCTTACTACTATTATATATTATTCTGTCATTGAATGTTTTAGAGCTTAATAAAGTGTACAATCCACAGACATTTAAAGGGACTAAATATTTTTATGATGATTCTTATCTTGACAAATCTATTACAATTAATTGGATTGAAAATTAACAACTTTGATCTTGACATGTCCGATTTGAACGACGGACCTCATTCAGACAGATATATAATGGAAAATGTCTAATTTATTAACAATGTGTTGATTATATAGTCAAAGAATATCATCAGATAATTTAAAATGCTATTGCCGCAAAATTTAAAAGACATTAAGAAAGAGTAGACTATATCATACACATTTATGTCTATAGAAAGATTTGTTCTCGTTGGAAAGCGCAAATGTTGACATCGGAAGTGGAAGTCAAACAGATTGAATTTTATCGGAAAAAAAATTTCTGACATGAAATTGAAGATGATGCATGATTTTTATTATAAAGTAAAGCAACATTTATTGGAATATCTCCTGACAAATCGCTTAGAGAAGCGTAAAGTAGGTCAACCTTTGTAAAAAAGTGGCCTGATATGGATAATATCTTAGTTTGGTGGCTTTATGAGAAAACAACTATGACCTTACAACGGTACATTAAATTCTCGAGAAAATTGGGAAGATGTGTCGTTATGTTCAAGATCACGACTGGAATATTAGCATGACAATGCGAAACTATGCACTTCAAAACTAATCCAGAAACTGAAATCAATCTGATGTTCTCCTACATATATCTTTCAGTCCAGATCTGGCATCAACTAACCTTCATGAAAGAAGTTTCTATTCTTACGATGAAAATAATGCTACAGAGAAATATTAATAGGAGAAATAAATGTAATATTTATTCACTGAACGAATAAATAAACTTTTTACACGTTATTAGAATTATATTAAAACTAATGGCGATATCGAAAAATAAATTTATTATTTGAGACGTTATATTCTAAGCCCTTTTCTTTTTTGCTCTATTTCAATACGTCATACCATTTAATACATGTGAGCTATTGTGGAAGATTTTTTGTAGTTCATCATATTAAATCTACTTCCAAGTAGTATATAAACTCATCTTGAGTAATATTTACCTTAGAAATATTTTTATCATTGTTAGTTAAATCTAGTTATATCATTTTTGTACACAACTTTTTTTCTTTTATTTTTGGGTTTTAAATAACTCAAAAATATTATAATACTGAAATATTTGAAATACTATCGTAACATACAACTGTCAATTAAGTTTTGCACAAAATTATATGATTGTACATTATTAGTAATAGACAACCAATTATAATGATAAAAGCGAAAAAAAGTGTAAATATTAATACAGTAAGTAAACATTTATGACAATATGATTGTATATTAATTTGTATGTTCATGCTTATATACGAGTAGTATATACTTTAACTATTTTTGCTTACAGATATTAAATATTATATAAATATATACGAAAGAAGAATTAAAAATTGTAAAAGTAAACATTATTTTTGAACAAAGCTCTTTATAATTATTACGAAATAATATACATACGTATATATATATATATATATATATATATATATATATATTAATTTATAATTAGAAACACATAAAACTCAACCAAATGAACATTTTTGTAATTTATATATATTTCTTGACTTGTTAGATTTCAAATTCTTTTATTTTTATTTTCTTTCATTGAAGAAACAATGTATTTATTCACACATACATTCAAATCATACACGTTTATTTATATATATATATATATATATATATATATATATATATATATATATATACGGTATAAAACGAACCGCAAGTAAAAATCACTCACAAAATTGTTTTCCCGGAAAAGGTGGATATCAATCCCTAAAACGTTAATTTAAATTAAAATAAAAGTCATTTATTAATAGATTCTATTGTATTTCGTTTTTCTCGCACCGTGTATTGAATTCGAATAACAAAAAAATAAATATAAATGGAAGTCCATTTAAGAGAATTGAGTTTATTTTCACTACTTCGATACAGTTTGTATTTTATATGTTTGTTATATTTAACTACATATAAACAGAGTCTGAAGAGAACTTATACTAAATATTGATTCTTTTTTTGTAAATTGTGATTATATACTCAAGTTGATTGTAAGATCATCTTATTTTTATTAAATATATTTGCTTATCTTCTTTCCAAATATTTGAATATAAATAAAAATAAACATTTAAGTCGTAAATAATATGGTTTTGGTAGTTACTGTTATAATTTTAATTTATTAATGTATTTAATTGATTTCAATTAAGAAAAATATATTTTTCTTTTAAGGTGAATATATCAATTAAAATTATATAATTTTGTTAAAAAATTATATATTTTAAAGTATGATAGCATAATTAATTAAAAAATAACTTTTAAAATATTTAAAACTAATCTTATTATATACAACAAAAAAAAAGAATTACTTGTTTTTATTTCTAATAAGCTTAGTTATGAAAATAAAAAAATAATAAAATAATTTTGAGCTTATTCATTAAATTCTAATTAAATTACAGTAAATTTTTATTCTAATAATTTTGAAGAACAGTGTGAAATAAAATATATTTTTGTATTAAAATATATAATTTATAAAAAATTTTGTCCATTTTTCTTCTTTAAGCATGTTTGTTTATAAAAAACGTAAGTAAAAAATTTAAATTTACTTTTATAAGAGACAAGAAAAAAGTTAAGTTTTATGAATAAAGTTTAAAAGTTCTGTAAAATTATACTGTCACCTTACTCTTTTCACATCAAATTTAATTGAATCATTCTCAATATACGTTCACGTAGAACAATTTGTTTTTCAGTAATCTGCAGCAATATATTCCGATAAATGGTGTAATATATATCATATGAAACTATTTGACAAAAATTTAGTATGTTTATATGAAACAGCGACTTCTTGCTCATATTTTGTACGAAGAAAAGAATAGTATACACAAAGAATTAGAATAATAAATCGTATACGTTATACTCGAATTTATTAACAGTAAGATTTGTTTTTGCTTACTTTGCATTAAGCTTCATACTTTTTCCAGTCTAAAGATAATGAAGTAATTTATTATGAAAAAAAAATTTTAATGGACATTATTTCATGTTAAACAATACATTTATTATTTAATTTTACAAGACATTTTAATGAAACGCTGTATGAATTTTGTACAACTTTATTTATTCTTGAAGTGGTTTCATTTAAAAAAATAATAAATTAAACACAGAATACATATTCTGTATATATATATACATATATATATATATATATATATATATATATATATATATATATATATATACATATATTATTAATTTAAAGACATTTTTATAGGTTTTTATTATTATATATTTTTTCATTTCGTTGAGATAATATTTATGCAAATATTTTTAAGAATAAAAAAATAGTTAAAAACAGCATTTGAATTACATATAATCTATTGAAGGAAATATATATAATTCAAT
The DNA here is from genome assembly GCA_034766995.1 of Acanthacorydalis orientalis. NCBI lineage: Eukaryota > Metazoa > Arthropoda > Insecta > Megaloptera > Corydalidae > Acanthacorydalis > Acanthacorydalis orientalis. The sequence goes on along the minus strand of CM068320.1, from coordinate 5,907,569 downwards.
TTCACTTTAAAAAAATATCACATTTTTATCGTCATTCCTCGGCATAAAATCAGTATTTTCATGTGTATTGCTGTATTTTGTATCTACTCCAGTATATTAAGGTATGTATATTTAATTTGTTTATCTACCTAAATATGCATTTATGGTATTAATATATAAATACAGATTAAAATATGTGTATGAACACCTAGTAGACTTGTTGAAAGAATTCTACATAATATCATTAATGGAACATTTATTTTATTTAAAATATTTTTATAAAATAAATCTTATAAATAAACACTATAAATTTTTTGTAACAACATAAAAAATTCTTAAGTATGTAATCTCAGAATATTTATAATTATATTTGTCAAAAAAATAATTGATTCTCGTAAATTTTATAATTTCCGAGATACATTTCTATAAAAAAATATTATATATATATATATATATATATATATATGTTAAAAAATCAACCACCCCATTCTGTTCGAAGATAAAAGTATTTGATCAATGTATAATACCATCCCTTATCTATGGCAGCGAAACATGGGTCTTTAATGCCAATATCATTCAAAGACTTCAAACAACACAGAGAAATATATAAAGATGCATGATAGGAATAACAAGAAGAGATAGGAAAAGAATAGAATTGGTACGAAAACAGAAAGGAGTCACAAATGTAATTAGAAGAATAAAGTGTCTGAAATTGTGATTGGCGGGGCATGCTGCAAGAAGAGAAGACGACCGATGGACAACCGAAATTATTAACTGGGAAGCAACGAATATAAAAAAACTAAGAAAGAGACCAATGTACAGATGGGATAAGTAAATTAAAATGTTTATTGGAAATCAGTGGAAAAGAGAGACATTGAATCCTACAAAGTGGAAAGGAATGAAGAGGCCTTTATCCAGCAGTGGATTAACATAGGCTGATGATGATGGTATATGTTAAAATTAATCATAATTTAAAAAACGGTCTTTCGCAAATGAGATTTTTTACTTACCCTGCAAACTTTATTTTTATTGCATCCAACCGTTTCAATAATTCATTATTGTATATTTTGGTTATTTCTTAACACATTACGAAGAAAAAACAATCTTCAGAAAGCTAAGATATAAAAAAACAAATGTGTTTGTATCTTAGATCTCCGAAGATGATAGAATCCCTATTTAAATATCATATGAAAAATCGAAGATGAACGATAATCAATTGTTTAATGTTTTTTTTCGGGTAAAACTTGTATTTTATAGGATGAGTGAAAAATAACTGTGAATTTAAATTTATTTAAAGTTAGTAATAAAAGTATGTTATGGAAAAATGTGTTATTAATAAACTTTAATATTAATATAACTATACTTATTGATCTATTAGTAAATTTATAATCACATGTCTGTCAATGTATATGGTTAAAGCAAAAATCATTTGTCGGCATTATATTCTTCCAATTAAAGTGCGTTTTATTAAAACGTGCTAACTTTCATACTGCAATATTAAATTAATATTAAGTTTTTATTATAATAAATAGTAGTCAGATATAATAAAAAAAATTAAATAACAATAGTTATTTAATTCGTTTTTATTGGTTTTAATTGGTTTTTTACTTTTGAACTAAAACCTACCTTGCGAGAAGTTTTTGGTAGATTGCGTTTTGTGATTCATCAATTTATGAAATGAAAATTATGACTTTTTTTTATGCCTGAGATCTCGTTGCTGCATTGTTTTGATGTTCTTATCTTTTTCGATTACTTGAATTTGTGTTTTCTATTACTAGTTTTAGGACTTGTGTCATCTTCAGGTTATATTTATTTAGATATTATTATATTTATATAGATTTTTTCTCATATTAGTAGGAATAACTATTCAAAATCTAGGAAAATCATTTATCTAAGATCTATCTTAAGATTACAGTGTATTGAAATCATTAAGATAACATAAATTTCGAAATGTTTATAAATAAAAAAAGTCCTTTAAACATATACTTTGTATATAAGTATGATATAAAAAAATATTATTTCAACTACAACTACCGTCCATTATAAGCCCTACACATCATTATATTTATAATCGATTATCGTTAAGATAACAGGAAAATTTGTCAATAAACAATTCAACAAATTCTTCAAAAGTAAAATTCTTCGAAAGTATATTTACTTAAAATAACTTTTCTAAACAAATCTGATATGATCTAAGCAGACGACACTTTAACATGCTTAATCAAACCAAACAACCGTAATTAATTACAAAAGGATGCGAAAAATTGTTTATTGAAAAATCGTATAATAGTTTCGAAGAATTGTTTTTCATGGAATTATTTGATCAAAAATTTTTTGATAAAGAATTAGTTTTGAAAAGTTTTTTTACAACTATGTTTTTAAGTTATAACTGCGAAAGTGTTTAGAAACTAAATTATTAATAATACGGTTTTGAAACTATAATTAAATTAATTTTTAAAAAATAGATAATTTTTTCACCGCACAAATCACAAAATTTTTTGTGATTAAAAATTTCCAATAAATTATTATTGAATATTTTTGATTCTCTTTTTTACCCATTTCGATGACAAATCCATTACTCCCAGAGCACAAAATTACAGAAAAATCTATCTGTACCTTGAGGTTCAGAAGATGATAGTCTTTTGAATCAAAAATTATTTTTTTTTTGACTTGTATATCTAAAAACATTTCATTTTCGAATGCTTTGAACATTATATATATATATATATATATATATATATATATATATATATTTGTGTATTTAAGAAAATTCTATGAAAGTTTTTTCGTTGTAAAATTAAATAACTTCAGAGTGAACAATTATAATAATTACCATGTCACTCATTATTTTTTTATTATCTCATTAAACCAAAAAATAATTCACACATTTATAACGATGTGTTTTCTAATATTATTAATAATAAAAATTTATTTCAATATGAATTGTTAATGGTTGATATAGCTCATTGAATTTAAATGTATATAATTAATTATAGAAGTGAAATTGTGTTTAATTAAAACCTTTAACGATTTATATCGAAGTAATATAAATACATTTGAATCGAGATGTTTTTAAAGCTATTAGTTTTAATGTTAAACACTTTTAGGATTCATTATAATTCTGTTCACAATTTTGTTATAAATATAACTGTTTGATTCGTGATTAATTATTTAATTTTAATTACTTTTTCTTATTCGTATCGTCTTTCTCCTTTGAAATATAAACTCTAAAATAATTATACTATTACTTAAAGTAACTTACGATTATTTTACAAGTCTGAATATTATACTGCTCGTTTCAGTGTTACCAAATTTATTTCGTTTAATTATATTTACTATATTGGATTTTTAAAATTTAGTTTATATGTTTTTTTAAGTTTAATAGTGTACTTTTACAATTTTATTTTATGAATATTTTAATATATTTTTATTGTTTATTTGGTTTTAATATTTTTTTAAAGATATACAAAAATATTTACTGGATCTTACATAATTAGTGATAATGATAATTTAATCGAATTTAATTTCTTGTTATTGTTTTAAGTAATATGTTTAATATAATTTAAATCACTATATTGAATGTGTTGTATGTTCGAATCGTATACATTTATAACTAAATAATAACATTTTTAATTTCGTATATTTTTTCCAAAAAGAAATTAAGTAAGAAAAAATAATGCTTAAGAGTGCACAAGATTAACGATATATATATATATATATATATTTATATAGAACAACTAAATATCCAAATCTGCAAGTTTTAAATATTACTTATATGTAAGAGTTTTCATACGATATTTATGTAAATATAGTAATGAAAAAAAATGATAAAATACAGCATTGAAGATGCAAATTTTTTTATTAAAACAGAAAATGAAATTTGTATTTTTACACATTGTTCGTTTTGGACAAAAAAAAGACTCTAGTCAAATCAATTTAGGTAAGTCCAAGATTCAATTAATCCTGACAAATAAATTGAAATTGTATAATAAATTCAAAAAGTATAACTGTAGAATTAGATAAATTTTGGCTAATCAAAAAATAATATGAAAAGCAGAAAATAGTCCAAAATCAAAATTTGTAAAGAAATTTAATTTTCACAAGTGAAGTTTTACACTCTAAATATAATAAACGTTTCTTTGATCAAAATATTCATTAAACAATCATTGAGAATTTTAACCAAAACATTTTTTGTACCGTATGCGAGTGAAAATTAGTGTATGAATCTTTATTAAGTTATATTATGTTGGTAGAAAAATAATTGTGCTTTATGATTTTCCCATTTATATACGTTTCTTAATTTAAATGATTTTAAGTGATGCAGAACTGTTGGATGACAAACGCCTAAATTTTGTGCAAGCTCTCGAATTGTTGTGCGTAGTTCTAATTCAACTAACTCCTTTAGTTGGTCATTATAAACTGAAGGACACCCGCGAATTTCATTACCATCAAGGCTCTCGTCCACAGTACGAAATTTTTGGAACCATCATTGCACAGTATGTTCCTTAACAATACCTGTACTAAAAGCATCGTTTAATTTACGAGCAATTTCTGATGATTTACCACCCGTCTTAAACTCATACAAAAAATGCTGTTATTTTTTTCTTTTCCATCTTTAATTCAATAGCTCAATTTGACGAATAACTAATAATAAAACCAACGTGAATGTTACTAAAACACAGATCGGATAATGGACTTCAAAACGATATTAACATAAACACCATGAAATGACACATTTATTGTAAAAAATAAGATTAGAATTCAGAAAACAAAAACACGAATTATTTTCTTACCAATCTTTCGTTTTCAGGAATTTTTTAAAACAGGCATATAATGTATGTACTTTAATGATACACTGTAAATGTCTTCTCATTCAGATTTAACACCGTAAAATACTGTATGAACAAAATGTAATAAAATTATATATATATATATATATATATATATACACATATATATATATATATATATATATATATATATATATATATGTATATTGTAAAATAATGGAAATCATACATCTATAGCTTGAGAAATATATATTTTCTATAACAATTACTATGTAAATACAAAGTTTTACATAATGTTTAAGAAAAGACGATAAAATTAAGTGCGATTATGCTATCAAGTGTGCATGTGCAGAATTTTTTTAATGTTCGATCGTTAAAGTTGTACGTTATTTTAATAAAATTTAGATTTATGACAAATAACAGAAGTGAACTTATTCGTTTTTTTTTGAAAACATAGTGCTTCATGAAATTCTTGTACAAAATTTATATAAAAATAAATGAAATATAAGAAATATTCTCGATAATGTCTTCCAGAAATGGAAATATATCATACATCACACATCATCATTACATTAAATATATTCTTTTATCTCTGCAGACTTAAAATCTTGAAATAGATTTGAACGCATGATCATACGCAATGGACTTATAGTCCGATATTCAAGTGCAAGTATAAATGTCCAAAGCACCAATTCCATTCAAGTTTAATATTATCTTGAAAATTTGTACATAAGATGAAGTTTTTGTAAATAATAATTTGCATAAGGAGATTGATTTCTGTTTTTATTCATCTATGTATTTAAATAAAATATAAGTTATAATTAGTAAATATACGTAAGCATTAGACAAATTTTGAAATAAAAAATATATAAAAAAATGTATATTATTAATCAGTCACTGAATGAATTGAACGTCAACCTTATACTTATTATAAACAACATTTTTTTCAAGGTATTTACAGAAAGGCATACTCGAATTATTTGTAATAGAACTTTGATAAAATTAAAAAGTTAGATAATAATGAAAAAAACATATTTGTGTTATTTTCTATTACTTTGTTACTTTTTTAATCTATTATTATAATTTAAAAAAATCATCATGTTCAGAGAGAACGAACATTGGCGTTGGTCTATGTTAAAAAAATACTAACTACATAAAAATGAAGTTAGAGCAAAAAATAAAAATGAACTGAAAAGCACCTGAAGGATACCCAGTGTTATTCAGTTTCTATAAACTGAGACATTTTAATATGAATATGCATACTGGAACAACTTGTGCAGTATATACACACATACAGGCAAGTGTATTCGTATTTTACACATATGTAAACAAAATACATACATACACATTTAACCTGTATATATATATATATATATATATATATATATATATATATATATATATATGTATATGTAAGTGTGTGTATAAACTGAAATATTTATTCATATGTGCATGTAGGAATATGTGTATGCATCTATTATATGTATATATATATATATATATATATATATATATATATATATATATATATATATATATATATATATATATATATACATATATGTATATATATATATATATATATATATATATATATATATATATATATATATATATATATATATATATATATATATTTGTGTAAAAATAGAGCATCATCGCCGTAGAAAATAGATTTCCTTTGTAAAGGCATCTCAGGATGCTTTTGTTGGATGTGAGGCAGGCATGAGAAGGGCGCTCAGTAGATGGATGTATTCACTCGTAACGCTACGCACTGGCCCACATTCTATAATACGCAACGCGCGTCGAATGACGTCAATCTGACGATTCCGAGTTGACGAAGAACAGGAATAACAGACTTGAGTAAGACGGAATACTCAATAGTGACTCGTTGTGAAATATGGGTGCATACAAATCTACACACGCCATATATATATATATATACACATACATAACAGGTCGGCTGAAAAGTTCGTAGGCTTGCATAGAAAAAAAATTTTTTTTATAGTATTTGATTTTATTATTCAATATAGTTGCCTTCGAGGGCGATACAACGATTATAGCGGTCATACAATTTTTCGATACCATTTTTACAATACGATTTGTCTTTAGCCTCAAAATAGGCTTCAGTTTCGGCGATTACCTCTTCATCGGAGCAAAATTTCCGTCCAGCGAGCATCCTCTTGAGGTCTGAGAACAGAAAAAAGTCGCTGGGGGCCAGATCTGGAGAGTACGGTGGATGCGGAAGCAATTGGAAGCCCAATTCTTGCAATTTCGCCATCGATTTCATTGATTGTTTTTGGTCGATTGTGAGCTCGCGCGGCACCCACTTTGAACAGAGCTTTCGCATATCCAAATATTCATGCACGATATGACCAACCCGTTCCTTTGATATCTTTAGGGTCTCAGATATCTCAATCAACTTCACTTTACGGTTATCAAAAATTATTTTGTGGACTTTTTTGATGTTTTCGTCGGTAACAGCCTCTTTGGGGCGTCCACTGCGTGCATCGTCCTCGGTGCTCATTTCGCCTCGTTTAAATTTAGCAAACCACTTCTCTACGGTTGATTTTCCTGGTGCAGAGTCCGAATAATGTTTATTAAGCCAATTAATGTTTATGAAGCCTTGGTTTCAACAGTATTTTTTTTCGCTAAAAAGCAATGCTTTATTAACACACGAAATTCCTTTTTATCCATTTTTTCAAGGTAACAAAAGTTCTTTCACTAAAAATGCTATAACTCAGGTACTAATAGTGCAACAGCTGTCAAATTTATACACGCGTCTTTTGAAGGTTAGGGCTAACTAAAAATAATATGGATTTGATACTAGTAGCGCCATTTATGTGTCAGCCTACGAACTTTTCAGCCCACCTGTTACATATACAGTAACGTGCATAACTAAAGCAACAAATCTCGTACTGTGTGTAAAAGCCTCTATTTTTAATAACCTCGACACATCCGGTGGCATTGATAAAATTAAATTTAAAAGGATGGTTTCAGATATCTTCTCGCATTCATTTTTTAATGCTCTCAATAGTTCCCGTTTATTTCCGAAGTGTTCGCCTGCAACTGGTTAAAAAATGATAGTATACTGTATTTTTTTTTTGATGGATTTGGTATTATAACGTAACACCATCTATAAAATAAAGCTATAGTATTAAAAAGTACAATAAATTATTATTTTTTTAAAAAATACATTTTTTGTCAGAAGTGCACTGATTGAAAATCTACAGTACGACGGCAGAACGATGACTTCTACATTACTCTTAGCATGGCTCCAAGAATCTGTTGATACGTGCTTTCTACATCTGGAGATGAAAATTTTTTACTGTTTTTAATATATTCGTTTCATGATTCAATAAACGTATGGAATTTCATTAGCACTTTTAATTCATTGATTGAATATTTTTTGTTTTATCAAAAACTACACTTTTATTTTTATTATATATATTGTTAAAATGTGTGAATTATTGAAATTGCACCTTGGGTAAATTATAAGTATTCTCACTGGAATTATTTACGAATTTGAAATGAAGAAATAAATTATTACATTTTTTATTTCTTGAATAAAATTTATATATACATATATATATATATATATATATATATATATATATATATAAATGCTTGCTATTTTTTTATAAGAAACGCTCATTGTTACATACACTCACTTTGCAATATTTCTAAAAATATGTCATTTTTACTAATCTAGATTTAAGACAGTTTGTGTGTACTATATAAAAAAGTGTTTTGTTTTAGATAATATACTACACTAAAGCTTATAGTTACTGCAGTGTAAGTAAGCTTAATTTAACAAGTATGTAAGTATCTGACATTAGTGACAACTTATAGTTGGCGACGATGGAGTTTTAAGTAGAATAATTCTCACATTGTTACTAATGAAACAGCACTTCATGCAAATTCCATTTCATATTAGAGGTCCTGCAATATTCTTGATTTTATTACATACAAGAAACTTAGTTGCTTTATTGTATATGAACATTTCAAAACCTTATATATTTAAGTACATTAAATTCTATTATGAAGCATGAATGCAAATTACAAGTTCAGTACTTTAGTTACTCAAACAACTAAGAAGTATTGTTATTTAAAGTAAATATCACATATTTGTAAAATTGAATAAATAATTACAAATGGAATGGTAGTTTAATTTTTTTACAGTAAAATATAAATGTCAGTCTTATTCATAATTATTAATAATGAAGTTTATCGTGGAAGTATGAAGTTTAAAGACCAAAAATTGTACTATAAACTAAATATAGTAAAAAAAAATTCGTATTTATTTATTTGTATATTTATACAAACATAGATATACACACACACACACACATATATATATATACATATACACGTATAGACACACAGACATATATATATATATACATCACATATACAGTATAGTAATAAAAATAACTGAATTTTATTTACATTAGTGTTTGTATTGATCACAAAATATGAAATATACATATTACAACTATCATATATTTTATTTAAATTAAGTAAATCAAAGAAATTGTATCACGAATCACACAACTTGATAACTAATCGAGATTTAATTGTTGTCTTCAAGTTACTTATAACTACAATTAAAATAATTATATGATGATAATCCCAGTTAACCTATAGGCAAAAAATCATCTATAATAACGTTCCGACTATATAACAAGTATAAAAATTTACAATTATATAATAATGTGATATGAATTGAAAAATTGTAGATGATAAGTTTCTCAATTTTTTTAATAATAATTGTAGTTAGATTTTCTTATTTTTGATTTTTTATTCAATATATTCCCACGATGTATAATTATTATTAATTTTTACTAAAATAAGAGTGTCTCGACATTTAAAATTAACATATGAAAAATTGAACTTGATTAATAAAGTTAATTGATTGCTCTGGTGAATTTTATGATGATCATATTCGAAGTTTTGCTAAAGAAAAATACAACAATTTCAAATGAGAATTAGCATTCATTTTAAAATCAGTTATTCGATATTATTTCTACATGATAAAAACAAACACATTTCAAAGACTGATGTGTGAGTTATAATTATATAATTTTTTGATACATTATCCTGTTGATACGTTATTTCAATGATGTTCATTTATTTTAAATTCGTAACATTTTTAGGTAGATATTAACGTCTTAAAATATATCTGAAAAAGTGCAAAACTATTAGAACAACGCACAGATATTTGAATAGTTTATTGAGTACTGTAAGCTCTTGCCAATTTTATTGACATTGGGATTTATCGTGTAATTATTTGATGGTACGATTGAATAAAAATCTATTTTTGTATCTGTTAATCATCAGGGATGAAAACTGAATCTAATAAAAACATATGATCTGAAAAATATTGTTATCTGTTTGCTGGGGTTACAAGGAAGTAATTTGAATATGATATCAGTGAAACAATAACATTTGAGTAGCATTGTTGGAAATAAGAGAACCTAAAGATGACAATTAAAAAGGATAGTATTGGTTCATGTAAAGATGTTGCAAACGATGCTGACTCTTTGGAAATTAGACAAGTTAAATTGATACCGTTTTACTAATCCATATTTCATAAATAAATCGTCATCAGATCATCATCAATTTCTTTTATAATAGAACAGTACAAACGGTAAAAATAACTTTATAAAGTATAAAACTTACACGCCCTATTTTTTAACAATGAACTTGTCAGACTTTGCAATAAGTGTACATAAAAGATTTTAAAACGATAGCAAAAAATATCATAGGCAGTGAAAGTTATCTACGTAAATGAGCGAACAATTTGGTTAACTAATAATAATTATAAAAAATAATTATTATATGGAATCATTGGACAGGACTTTAGTAATTAGTTTCGAGATCAAACAGATCACACGATAGTAAATAAAAACATTCATAATATTGGTTACATTTTATTTTAAATACCCTTTGACAATAATTCTTTAAATTTGTAAGTAAATGGAACTGTTTTAAACGTGTTATTTTGAAGAAAATATATACATAAAAAATTTAAACACATCCAAACATACACATACACACTTATATATATATATATATATATATATATATATATATATATATATGTATTCGTATTGTATATAAATATATACATATGTGATTTGTTAAATTATCTGTAGTATTACATTTTGGTATTTTGTTGACATTTTACAAGTAGTGCTATAATTGACATTTGGTTAGTAAAAATACGTGTATATCACTGATATATTAGCATACACATTATTGTATCATATGAAAGAAAATATACTATTTTTTTAATATCCGTGCATGATACTTTTATTTCTTTTGTTTAAATTAATGTACATATATACACATATGTGTACGTGTATATATATATATATACACACATATATATGTATATATATATACACACACACATATATGTGTATATATATATGTACCTTTTTTTAACATTGATACAGTTATATTATATTATGTAATACGTTGATTGATTAAATTATTTCTATATTGAATATACTTACCATGATTTAAATATATAATATAAAGTAAACAGTTTTCATCTTAGTTTTGTTTCACTTGTAATACGTAATCTTAAATATCTACTTAAAATAAATAAAATATAATAAAAGATTTAAATTTATTCATTAGTATAAATAATGTATTAAACTGAATTAGATTTGAATCTAATTCAAAATTTCTATAGCGCACAAATGAATATGATAGAATAATCTTCCTTTCTAATTAATGGTAATTATGAATTTCAATGTTCATTTTACAACATGTATTTATAATATTGACTTCATTTTGAATCTTAATACTGAGAATTTAATAACGCTAGGTATTAGATTATATATATATATATATATATATATATATATATATATATATATATATATATTTACTTTGATCTCAAAAGGATGTATAATTTCTGTTCATTTAATTTTAGTTAACAATGTTCATTTATGCGTAGTCTTAGAATTAATATATATATATATATATATATATATATATATATATATATATATATAGATAGATAGATATATAAATGTGCGTGTGTTTAAATTTGTACATTCTTATTGTAAGATTTTGGTTCCTTATCAGCACAATACATATATATATATATATATATATATATATATATATATATATATATATATATATACATATACATATACATATATACATATATAGCACAATACATATATATATATATATATATATATAATTCTTTCAATTTCATCAAGTTTTTAGCTCTAAAAAGTGTAATTTTAAAAAGTATTTATTATTAATTTTCAAATAAGTGCTAATAAAAATTTTGTTTATTAAATGAAAATCGAGTTATAAATACCTCAAAAATGTTTTTTAAGTTATAATCAATAAGCACCTTCATGCTTTAAGTTACAAAAATACTTTTTTATTTAGTTTTTATGTACTAATACACATTTTATCGTAATTCAACAATTTTTTTAATGGTAACATTTATATTTTAAATATATATAAATATATATATATTTAACTGTTGAAAATTAAATGCCTGTCTCTATACTGATCAATATACCTGATTTTCGATAAGATAACTCTAATAAATGACTACGTTTGATGACCAGATATACTTATTACACATATTAACAATTTACTTCATTGAATAAATTAATTGTTAAACTGTTATAAATGTGAAATGAACATTAGTTTTAATAGTGTTCCAATAAAACAGTGCAACTTGTGTAACTATGATATGTAGATATGCCAATATTCACATAATATAATATTTTAGTACTTTCACACAAACATGCGCTGATAAGAAAACTTATCATCACTTATTATACTGTTAATTTATTTAAAGGCGGTTAAAAGAGTTAAATAGTTACGGTAGATTAGTAATCATGAATTAATGACTTTTATACTAGTACACATTTAATATATAAACTTTATTACTGAATCATAAAAAATATTTCTTAAGTTAAATACATTTTGTTTTTTAACTTATTTTCAAATCAAAACAATGTAAAGAATGAGAATTTTATTATAATTTTTTTAAAAAATCACTTAGGATATCAGGGTTATTAAGAAAATAATATATTAATTATTTCATATTTTGGTTATCTTCCGTCTTTAGATCACTGAGTTTTATGCTTTTTTCTACAAATTTTCATAAATTTTTAATCTTCAGGTATATTTAAGATATCTGCTTTTAATCCACTTTCAGATTCGTTTATATACTGTTGAGGTAGGATGAGGATTGTATTTAACTTTGTTATTTTATACACATGAACTACAAATTAATATGTTACACAAGTAATAAGGAATATATATTTATATTTAGGTGAATATATATATTTAGGTGTGCAAAACAATTAAAGACAAATTTAAAAAGCAGACAAATTACATGAAATATAACGAAAATAATTCAATACTCTTTTGTTAACACATCTCAGAATTGAAACATAACATTAAATATGTTAATAATTCAATGCAAATAATTAGCATATAAATAAAAAGCAAAAAATTAATAAAATTTAAAAAGCTTTGAAATACATACAAATCAAAATAATGAATACAAAATATTAATGTGATATTTAAGGCTTCAAATTTATAAACTAAGTAACAATTAAACAGAATATAAACGGACAAAAATCAGAATGAAAATCATTTATCTTAAAATATATCTGAAGTTATTGCACGTCCAGAAACTAGTATAGGAAAACAAACCCACGTAATCCAAAAGTACGAAAATCACCAGTATAACGCAAAGTTATTCTCTTTTTTTAATTATAATTGCTTCTAAATAAAGAAGATATTAAAATATTTCTTCAGTGGAGTAAATTGCAGTTTAAGTAATACCCTTTCTAATTATTATTGTAATATTTTATTATTGTAATTATCATTGTAATATTGCATGTTATCCTGGGGTTCTCTTCCTGTAGGATTAGCTGAAAGTCTGATTTTTGAAACTGGTACTTGCGCGTGTTCCATCTTCAAGCGATATGACGTGACGTGGGATGAAGACTTGAAGACTCTTTGAGAAAGAGACTTTAGGGAAGAGAATGTGAAAACTTTTGAAAACCAACCTGAAAGGCACACGTTCTGAAACCGATTGTAGACAGTAGACTTTCAGGTGATCCAATAAGGAGAGAATTCTCACAATGAAGTATTTCGAAGTAGTCAGAATTTCTGTCATAAGTGATGGCAACAAAATTAAGCAAAGAATGAAAAATAAAAATTAAATCATAATACCAAGAATGGCAAACAATAATTCAAGTTTAAATGTGGTAGAGATTTATATAAAGTATAAAAGTAGTTCTTGGCTTCAAAAATATCAAAATATGTCACTGGAAGTTAATATTATTAGTTATTTAATTTTTAAAGTAGCGTTGGTAATTAAAATCATTAGCATCAGAATACAAAAAAATTAAGTATACCCTAATAGAACACTCTCGTTTGAATAAACCCTTAATTCGAACACAAAATAATAAAGTGCCAAACGCTATAAGTAGATCATTTAAATCTTTGGTACTTCCAGAGAGAGAGTTAAATATATTTATAAAAGGATCTGGACTAGTAAAATATCTAACCTTGATTGAGAAAAAAACTAATAAAGAGAATAAAAATGGGGTAAATATTTTTAACACAACAATGCATTTAAAACAATTTAAGTTGGTAATATTAATTATACATTTTCTTTAAAACAACATGTTAAAATAATCCTGAACGCTTAACACGTATAATAACACAACAAAAGGTCTTTTATATTTTTACTATATCATGATCTCACCACATCTAAATATAAATCATATTAAAAAATCCATCAAAACCTTATTAAAAATTCCATTGAAATCTTATTAAAAAGTTAAACGTCTTTCATGCGAAACTTTATAGTTAATATAAATAGTTATTGTGAAATACTTATAACGATCTGAACGATTATTAGCATCACAAGAAAAAGATATTGCATGACAAATATTCAAGCGAAGTCCTAATGAAATTTATCAGAAACTAATTTAGAGAAACAAAACTTTTAGATTACAAATACGCATATAAATTAAAATATGAAATAAAAATACTTAAGTATATAACTGATTAGTTGATAAACGAATTACCTTATATTGTACAGTCTGTTCGAATTTCAAGCATTACAAAAATATTTTTTTAATCATCTACTTAAAAAAGACATAAAAAAATAACTCTATATTTGTTTTTAAATTCGTTACCCATGTTTCCCAATAAATAGTTAAGCTATTTCTCTTTATATGTAATCTATAATGTAAATATATATATATATATATATATATATATATATATATATATATATATATATATATATATATATATATATATATATATATATATATATATATATATATATATGTATCTACACACAAATACATGTGTGACCTTATGCTGTGCTTACCACATATAATCCATTAAAGGGTTAATATGATTATATTCACCAGATCAAAATGAATCTCATCAAATTAGCACTCAATTTTGGAACAGTGACTATGTGTGTGTGTATAAGTATATATCTGTGTATGTGTTGAGTCAGTGAGGCTATGTAATGCTACGTGAATGAAGAAGACTGGCGTTTTTCAACTACTATAACTATTTAGCGGGCAGCCGGCGAAAGCATATTCAGCACATGAACCCAGCCGCACACTATAGCAGTCGGTCAGAATTTAATGGACAGTTAAGGAAGCCAACTATGCTTGACTGCCGGGAGGCCATCAGCTTAACCTCAGGCGGTGGCAACACGCGCATACACCCGACTTGTGGAATTTTAATATCCACATTCCAAAGCGCGCTTGCCTGCTGAGCTTCTCTAGTTTCGTCCCCGCTTACCCGGCTATGCGTACCGAGCTATTGCTATTACCAACGCTATAGCTTCGAGCTATACGTTGCTCATGTTTATGTCATCTTTATATATATATATATATATATATATATATATATATATATATATATATATCTTCTTTTATTTCCGAAACAGATTTTTCATTACAACACAGATATATTTATTTTTCTTTAACTATTTCCTTTTACTCTTTCCACTTTTCTGTTTAGTTCTTCAGTTTCTTATATTCTATTTTTATTTATATAAACATCCTCAAGCAGATAAATTAACCATTTATATAATACACATATATGTATATATATATATATATATATATATATATATATATATATATATATATACATAATGTATTATAAAGTAATTTTAAATATCTAAAAATGTAAATATAGTTCAAAAAATACTTTCTAAAAAAATTCATACATAAGTAAATATCCAATTAATACTAAATATATCCTTAAAGTCTTTAAGAATTATATATTTTTAAAGTTCATTTATTTAAAGTTCACTTATTGATAATATAAAAATTCTATCCATATTTATTACAACAGTAGCTAATTCTAAGCAATGTTCCTTAGAAAATAAAATCACAAAGTTATATGTATATATAATAGTTCAATAAATTTTCAATTTACAGTAGCTTGTACAACTTAAGACTGAGACTTTATAAAAGTCATAAAAAGTTAAATCTAAAAAACACATCTGACTTGAAAGTAATCATAGTGGCAAAATAATTCATAGAAATAACAAAAGATTATCTTTAGTGATTAAGAAAAACATAAATTGAAATTAAAACAGTAAAGTTATAAAAAAATGTGTGAAAATTAATTGGAGTTATATCGGTTTATTTAAATTGAAAGAATTTGGAAAATACTGCTATTAACTAGTGTTTCGTTAAAGACTAAAGATAATGATATTTATAAATTAATATATATACACGTTTTACAAGTGGCCGAAATAAAACAATACGTTTTGTGAATTAACCTTGTAAAACAACATACTATACATTTTTATATAGAAAACTTCAAAAGTAGACTTTTACTATTATAGTAGCTTTTGAGTTACTATTTTTTAAAATAATGTAGTTATTCTAACAAAAAATCTTTAAGTTATTCGCCTGAACAATTTTTTTTAATTATGGCTTCTTTTAATGTACACCACCGCACGAAAAATTTAACATTTCCGTATTAAATAGTTTTTTCTTAAATATAGATTTTAATACAATTCTACGATTAAAGATTAACTGTAATTATTAAGTTGGCAGAAAAATAATTTCGGTTTATGACCTTCAAATTCATATACATTTTTCTCAGGTAGTAGTTTTAAGTGGTTTCGAACTGTTGGATGAATAACGTCTTACTTTTGTGCAAGCTCTCGAATTGTTGTGCGTGGTTCTGATTCAATAACTTCTTCAGTTGATTGTTATGAGCTGACGAAGAACGTCCGCGACCTTCTTTATCTTCAAGACTTTCGTCCCCAGTATGAAATTTTTGGAATCACTATTACACCGTACGTACCTTAACAGTGCCCACACCAAAAGCATTGCTTAGTTTACGAGCAGTTTCTGCTGCAATACCACACTTTTTGAATTCATACAAAAAATTCCCTTATTTTTTCTTTTGCATATTTAATTCAATAACACAATGTGAAACGAAATTAATAATAAAACCAAAGGCGATGTTACCAAAATACACATCGAAAAATATACTCTAAAATGATATATTAACATGAACATGACGAAATGACATTTTCATTGAAAACAATTAGGGCTAGAATTCAGAAAACAAATCCACAATTATGTTCCTACCAATCTCATAAAATGGTAAATTTGAGTTTTAACAGTGTTATTAAATTGAAATTTACAAGTGAATACATATATACTCAGCGTGTATATATATATATATATATATATATATATAAAAATATATATATATATATATATATAAATATATATATATACATATATATATATACATATATATATATATATATATATATACATATATATATATATATATATATATATATATATATATATATATATAAATATATATATATATATATATATATATATATATATATATGTATATATATATGTACATATATATGTATATATATATATATATATATATATATATATATATATATATATATATATAACATATATATATATATATATGTATTTCCTGCTAGGAAATTAAATTATTTATAAATTTTAATATACTAAAACCCAAAAAGATGTTATGTGAGCAGAAAGATAATCGTTCTCATAAAAAACAACTACCAGTTCCCAACGGTCAAATTTAACTTGTAATATATTGATCAACAACTGAACTTAATCAATTAATTAAAGTCATATAAAAATGACTGAGGCGTTTATGCTCTTAATGATTTTTTTAAAGTTTTGTTAACAGTTACAATATAAAAACATTATATTTTTATTGTTTCAATGTATATAAATATATTTATGTACGTATATACGATAAAATGTTTTTCATTTAAGCTTTTAATTGAATTACAATTTAATGTTTTTATAATTATGTAATGTTTCAAGGTATATATTTTACATTATATTTTTGACATTTTAATTGAAAAAATATTATAAATGAATTTCACAGTTAATCGATTATCATAGATAAAAATATTAACTTTCTTGTATATCTTAAAGGAAATATTTTATAACCTACTACAAGTTAAAACACATATTAGCAAACTTTAGTTATAGTGGACAGTCTGGTAATATTCTTTATGAAATGCATAAGAAGAAGAAGAAAACGAATCTTTTTTTTAATTAATACTCCTTTATACTTTGAATTTAAAAATATTTTGAGTGTTGTTTGATAACTATTATAAAATAAAATATTGCAATTTTTGTTCTTAAATCTTCCGAATCTATGCCGAAAAAATCAATCTATTCTGAAGAAAGGTATAGAATCTCATTTATATAATTACACGGATTTTGAGATCTTTTTTTGTAAATATGTAAATTTTAAATACTGTTATAATATATATTTTAATGACTTTTCATAAATAATTTGATTATTCTAGGTAAATTTATTATTTAATTATAACACACAAAATATCGTATTTCATCTGTTTGTAGTATCTTGCTTGCCTGCTCGTTCACTAAACGATGTAGCATCAGTATAAAACACGGTGTTAGTAATTATAAATTGAGTAAAACTATTTATATAAAACTATTTACATCTATATTTATTATTTCTGTATATACTCATATTATCATTACTTAATTTATATATGAATGCATTATTTTTCACATATATTGTTATAAACAGTATATTTATATATTTGCACGGCTGGTATTTACATTATTTAGTACCATAAACTACAACATTGGACATTCTACCATCAAATCGGCGACGTGTAACACTAGCGTATCTATCAGCTTGAGTTGATATGACAATTTAGTTAACTAAACGTTCTTTCCTCTTTACTGTTTCTAGACAACTACAAATCATGAGTGATTATATTTCCATTAACGAATATTAATTTTCATTCTTTTAGCAATAATAAAAAACTATAAAAAAACGAAATAAAATTACTCCAAACACAAAATTTTTTAGAGAACTATAAAAAGTAGAAAAGAGGATATGCATGATAATAATTTCATATCACTTATAAATAACTTAAAATTGAAAACAATATCATATAATTAAGTATTTTTTTATAATGCAAAGTTATCATCGTACATAAAAAGCGCAATTCAAAATAAAAAATATATTTAGTTAAATACATGATTGGATTATATAAAACTTTTTTTTACAATATTTAGAATCTACCAGAAGATGGCACACATTCCTAAACCGGTCGCAAAGAATAGACTTACAGTTGATCCTATCGGAAGAAGACCTTCAGGACAAAATACCATTGTGATCACAGATATAAAATATTACATTTATAATATTTTTTAATGTTTTTAGGATTTTAATCAGTTATTACTTTATTGCTAAACATCAAACATAGTAAATAGTAGTGTATTTCACGAAAGTGGCAATTTAAAATTATGAATTTCAAACAAACATCAACTCAAGATAGAGATGGCACTAAAAATATATCACCTTTTGATCATATGGTAAATATTCTATTTTCCGATTATAGTATATATATATAAATATATATAATATCCACTTTATATAAGTAACTGATGTATTCATTGTATAAGAAATTGTAAAATGGTTTGTGATAATATTAGGTCAATAGGAAAATAATTGCGATTTTTGTTTTCTGAATTCTAACCTTAATTTTTTTAATTAAAAGTGTCATTTCGTCGTATTCATGCTAATATATCATTTATTACATATTATATATCATTTTAGATTACATTTTACGGTCTCTATTTTGGTAACATTGACTTTGGTTTTATTATTAATTTTGTTTCGAATTGAGATATTGAATTAAAGATGAAAAAGAAGCAAATAAAAGTATTTTTTCATGTAAGTTCAAAACGGATCATAAATCAGCAGAAACTGCTTGTAAATTAAACGATGCTTTTGGTGTCGGTTTGTCCAGCAACGTACTATGCATAACTGGTTCCAAAAATTTCGTACTGGGGACGAAAGTCTTCAAGATGAAAAAGCTCAAGGACGTCCTTCTTCAGTTCATAACGATAAACTAAAGACGTTAATTGAATCATAACCACGCACAATAATTTGAGATCTTGCACAGAAGTTAAGTATTAGTTATCCAGCAGTTCTGGACCACTTAAAACAGACAGGAAAATCAAAAAATCCAAAATGTATATGAATTTGAAGGTTATAAACCGTATTTATTTTTCTACCAATCTAATATTACAGTGGAAAAATATTTTTTAAGAAAAATAGAATAGTATTACATTATTTGTAACAAGATTGACTTTGGGTGAAATATAATTTTCTTCTATAGTTATTTTAAATGTTAAAAGTTTCAGGTTGAGCAGCACATGTAAGTATATACAATTTTATTATTTTATGAATACTAATACTCTTTATTATATTATTTACTTTATACTAAAGAATAATTTTATAAATTATTCTTCTTGTTGTTATTAATTCGCATAAGTTATGAGTTGTAACAGTTTATTATAAATATTAATGTCAGTTTCAAACAGAAACGAGAACATCGGCACTCCAGTGATAAATCAATATGTATATTTTATCTAATTCTAATTTTGAAAATAATATTTTTATTAATGATAGAGTTAAATTAATATAAGATATATATATATATATATATATATTTAATATTAATTAAAATTTAAACTCGGAACAGTTATCCTGTTCAGTGTACTTTCAGTACACAAAATGTTAAAAATTAAGACTGTAAATTACATAAGGCAAAAGTTTTGGTGCAGTATTAATATTTAATAAATTTGATTTCAAATGTATTTTGTCAGTTTATTAAACAATGGAAACCCTTACGCAAACTGTACACAATAGAATATTTAATAAGATGTTTATAAATTTATTAATACCTTAACAAGAACGAGTTACTAGATAAACATAGTAAACATTATTAAAAAATTATATGTCAGACCCACGTTTAAATCGAAACTAAGAAAATTGATTTATTTTCGTTTTTTATAGAAAAAAACATGTTCTAAATAACGTAGTATTAGTTTCAAAATAAGTATTAGGAGATTGCATTGAAAGCCACCTTTTTGTGTTTTTAGACTATTTATTTCAATAACAAAAATGTGTGAATACATTAATCGAAGTATTTTCGCTCGGAAGCTCTGACTTTTTCCCACTTTCCTGGCAAAAGTTGAATTCCGCGACAAACAAATGGTATGTCTTTTGAGTCAATTCATTCAGTAATACAATTTTCGACTTTTCCGTAGTTATGGAAATGTGTATCTTCCAAAGTAAGTTGTGTATGTTGATCGGACTGTTTTCTTGTTTTTTTTTTTTACTGTTTTAGATGGAGCAGATTCTTCATAAGTTTTCGTAATGAGCTTCAGCTGTACTTTTTTCAAATTAACTTAATGTAGAAGTATACATCGGAAAAATAACTTATCGCGTTCCATTTAAATTCGGTTATAGAAAACCACTTGTATAAACAAAGGATGGCGTCTGATGACTGAATTTTAGTGGGAAATGTTTACACTTCAAAATGTCATAAGAGATATCTGTCACCACAGCATACGCACCTAGAGCCATCTATACATGAACAGTGGCTTTCAATGCAACCTCCTATTATTTGGAATTATGTAAAATATGAAAATTCACTATTTTAAAAGATGTAATAATTTAAACTTGTGTCATTTACATGTCATTTACATATATTTTGTGTCTTTTGTCATTTTGAATAAATTTTTGTTTTAAATTTATTCTTATTGATAATTTAAAAAGAATATATCTAATGTCATATTCGTATATATATATATATATATATATATTTATATATATATATATATATATATATATATATTAAATTGTTTTAAAATTAAATGTGTGCAGATATATTGAAGATTTTATTGAATAAAAGTGAAGTCATTTATTCAGTGGAATTGAACAATTTTAATTCACACATAATCATACCTGAAAAAAGTTTTTATTAAATGATGTTTTTATTTTCAATTTAAAGTGATTATTTTATCATATTAATAGAAAATCTTACTTTTTGTGGATAGTGTATGATATAAATATGTATGAAATAAATATATAATTTGAATACAACCATTTTTAATTATGGTTGAAGGAGACAATTACAGAAATTCATAAAAGTTTATAAAATTATTTTTTTCCAATTTCAAGCTGTATATAAGATTTGAGGCCGACTTTTTGTGGTACTTAGAATAATTAATACTTTCAATTTTCAGTATTTTTATTAATCTTCTAAAACAAGAACATTACATTGTGGAATGTGACAGAAAAATATTTAAGAAGAACTAAGAATTGGTTCTATTTTCTTGAATGTAGTTAATGAATACAGAGAGTATTTTTTAAAAAATTAGAATAAGATTATTTGTACCATTTTAATTCATTAAAAATTGAGTTGTTTTTCAGAATGTGGATTGGGAGGCAGTAAAAATATGATAGTAAGATAACTGATAAAAAAACTGTTACAAATTTCTATAACTGAATAAAAATATACTAATTTTTATAG
This sequence comes from Acanthacorydalis orientalis, assembly GCA_034766995.1. NCBI lineage: Eukaryota > Metazoa > Arthropoda > Insecta > Megaloptera > Corydalidae > Acanthacorydalis > Acanthacorydalis orientalis. Next base: position 5,884,850 of record CM068320.1, on the reverse strand, counting down.
GAAGTGTAACTTATTTATTCTTTCTTTCAATGCTTTTTTTATTAATTATATCTCATTTTTCCTACAGCCTGCAAACTTATCAGCTTATTGATCAAGATAGTATATTGTTATAATGTTGTCGCGTTTAAATTTCTAAAAAATATTTTGAAAATTACAATTAGAAAAAAATGTTCCGTTTGTTGTAATGTAACAATTTTACATTGAATCTACTGTTGTAATAAGTAATAATATTAATAAATTTGACAGAAATAATCATTGAAAAAACTATTTTCATCCAAATTTACGATACCAACCATTCATAAATTTATATTTTTGAATACTTTTGTCTATTGTAATATTTTAAAATCTTTAAACTTAAAATTGTTATTATAAACAACAAGAAGTGATTTTTAAGTTTGATCAAATAATTTTTTTTCTTTCAAAAATATAAAAGAAAAAACGTAGAATTATTCTTATTTTTTTGAAAAAATACAGATTGGATTAAAAATGAAAAGAAATTCATACACTTTTCTACTTCAATTAATATTTAAAATCTAATATTACCTATTAAAGAAAATTTGTTTATGTAAATGACGAAATAAAATATACAGTAAAAAATATTAACAATTTATTATATTATGTGATCCTAGTTAGAGATGATTAATATCAGATTAAATTAAACACTTCTTCAATAATTTTGTCCGACAATTATTTCCATTTATATTCAAAAACAAGAGACTTATTTTGTAAAAAAAAAACTGATTAAATCACATATTCATTTATTCGTATAGATTAGTACACTTTATGTAAAAAATAAATTTATTTGATGTTTTTTCTGCAGTAAATATATCATGCGAATATATACCACAATATAGACATTTATGTAGAAAATTTTGTTCCGTCTACTTCAAATGTTTAGATCTGGTAACGTAGTGTTATGTATAAATTTTTTGGGATAACAAATAATACTTGAAAATTTCCATTATCTTGCTGGTGGAAACTGTTTCAAGCTATACGTTATAAAAATCGTTAAGGACATGGAAGCGACAACACTGAACGTTGTCTTGTGTACAAGTAAATGTAAGAAACATAATGTTCACATAGAATGTTGTGTGAAGCAAGAATATTTAGTACATTTATTTACTTGTTTTATTAACATTATTAGTTTGAGCATTACTTAAAATAAGTATGATTTATTTATTACACAATGGATCTTAAAACGTTCAGATATTTTATGAGTAGATATTATATAAATAAATATTAAACAGTAATAACATGTACTTTTTTACAATTATATATATATATATATATATATATATATATATATAAATGGGCGGGACATGTCGCAAGAAGAGAAGACAACCGATGGACAAGAGAAATTATTGACTGGGAACCAAGGAATATGAAAAGACCGAGAAAGAGACCAATGAACAGATGGGATAAGGATATTAAAAACTTTATTGGAAAACTGTGGAAAGAGAGGCACTGAATCGAACAAAATGGAAAGTCATGGAAGAGGCCTTTATCCAGCAGTGGATTGACAGGGGCTGAAGATGATGATGATGATATATATATATATATATATATATATATATATATATATATATATATATAATTGACAAATAAGAATAAAGCATATTAAGATGACAACTAATAAAATCAACTTTAGAAAGTAAATAATAAATTTCATTTAAATGCATTAATATTTATATATATATATATATATATATATATATATATATATATATATATACACAATATAAAATTTCAAATGAGTGGTAAAAGTTTATGTTTACTCACAGTTTATTACGTTGCGAATATCATAGTAAGTGCAGATAAAAACGGATATCTTACCTGAAAAGAAAAAAGTGTTAATTACAAAAGTTTGTCCAACAAAAATGGTACTTTGTAAACTTTTTTTAATAAACAGAATCATGAGTTTTATATTTACTTAAATACGAGTTCAGATTTTATTGCCTTCATTTTTCATCAGCCATTTTATAAAATTTAGTTGGAGAGTGTTATATGAATTTTTTAATAAAAATTGTATTAAAAATATTTTTTCATTGAACTTTTATTGTATTTACAAAGTAGTTCTTTTATTTTATTTGCAACTTTTTCGTATTTTATTCAATTGGTCTATAAATATTGTATTTTTATATATTGTCAATATAAAGAAAAGTATTGAAATATCACTCATTTTTTAAAATATATTTTAACCGTATTTCAAAATAAATGTTAATATTAAAGGCAAGTTTTTAACTGTATGATAAAAAATATTTATAATCCATAGTATTGGCTTTCCTTTTTATTATCTCATTAACATTCGATAAATTCAACACCTGATTGAATTATATGTCTCATTTATCAATCGGTTTTATATAACAAAGTTTATCAATATCTAATATTATTATAATTATTCATAAAAGATAGAAAATTCTACTGATGAAAATATATGTTCTGACTTTCCTGTTTTTATAAAATAATAAAAATATAATCTGTTGGCATCAATAATGAATTTCTAAGGTAAACAAATTAATTTGGTATAATTTTTGCAGAAAATGAATATTAATGGAAAAAATGAATTATATTTTAATCCACAAAATATATTCCATTATTTTGTATAATTTTACTTCATTTATCGGATAACTAACGAACCCATATTCGAAAAATATGTGACTGCTTTGAGTCGATAAAATCGTAATGAATTTCGGATATCTTGCATTATTTTACTATTTCTTGGTATTTTATGCGTTACAACACCGTTTTTCAAACCTTAATAAATTATTACTGTGACTTTGGTAGATTTTCTTCAACTGGAATGGGAAAGTATCCATGCCTAATATGCAGCTTTTTGGACGCCATCGTGTTCACTATTGTTCTGCGAGGTTATGTTAACTGCATGGTCGATATATATATATATATATATATATATATATATATATATATATATATATATATATATATTATTTTTAAATGTTAAGGTTGTCATCTCAAAATCCCAAAACGATGAAATATATATATATATATATATATATATATATATATATATATATATATATATTATTTTAAAACAGTAATGACTGGTTCAATTTAAAAGCACCGAATTACTTTTTACACTTAATAGATAGAAATAGAAATAAATACAAAATATTAAAAATCAATATATATATGTAGCAGATTTCATTTCAATTGTGTAGTATTATACTTCATCTTTTTTATTTGATTACATAACGTAATGGTTGGCGAGACATATTGTATAGTACTTAAAATCCAATTGAAGATTTTTATTAAAATAACATATGCAATGTTAACGATAAGTGTAGTTTTTGTTTCTCAAACATTTTGAGAAACAAGTAAATTAAATTAAAAACTTTTTTTATCAAACATCACAATATTTTTATGGAAAATTCTATAAACTTTTACAACTTCTTATAATTTTATGTTTATACCAGCGCAAAAAAAAACTTTATACGACTACAATAAAACCAAACTAATATAAAAATTACTTCATTATTAAATTATTCTAATAATTAGTTAGATAAAAATATTCAATTCTATTATTACAACTATTCAATTTTATAAATATAAGGATTAACAGTAACACATTGTGTAGCATATTTATAATGTATGAGAGATATTAAGTAAAAATTACATATTCATTTATATATAACTACAGTTAGTATAAATAATTTTTCCTAGAAGAATTACTACAAATAAATCATTTTATAAATGATGAAAATTATTTTTTACGCATTAACTGTTTCAATTGATGAATACAACGAGATCCTTGGATTTCATGCGATTTACATGAATTTATATTTGAATCTGTTAAAATTAAATTTTCCTACTAAAAAAATATAGAAGTGATCATTTGATGATAGTAGCGTCCATCGATATTGATATCGCTGGGAATTAGTATCATCCCAGGGGGGGGAGGACCTAATCGTTTAATATCTAATATACATTATTTATTTCAAACACATGTTTTTTAATGTTTATATAAGACCGTATAGACGATTATTGTATAAAAAATTATTATCTTCAATTATTATATAAACACAATTATAATCATATAATGATTTTCTATAATGAGAATTGAATTAATTAATTCAAGTATAATTCTTAAAAAAAATAAGAAATGAACTGCATTAAAAACCGTTGTTTAAAGTAAACATCTCTTAACTCTATACGAAACCAATATTCCTTCACACACGGTGGAATCAGTTACCACATTATGGTTTTTTTATAAATTTTATTTTTATACAACATTAGTAAAAACTGATTTATAAACTTATATTATAATAATGGAAAAAATTAGAAAATTAAATTAGAAATCTATTTAAAAAAAATCTTTTTACTATGTTATTTTGAATTAATTAAATTAAAGTTTATAATAAAGTTGTGCATATATAAGAAATGTATGTACAGATATTTATGCATACACGCACACAATCAACATTTGCTAGGTAAATGTGTACATGATTGCATTTCATGTCATGCTTTTCATTAATAATGTTTTAAAGTAATGAAATATCGAACGTTATTGTTTTTTTAATATATTTGTAACCTCATTTAAAACCATTTAAAGTGATTCTTCGACGTTGATTTTAGTAATATTCGAGCGGAACATTTTCCTATAGAGTGAGTACAATATGTACGTTCTATAACTATATGTAGATGCTGTATGCTTTCCGAGTACCCGCCACAACTTCTGAATTATTAAATATTTCAGGGGAAGTTTTAATATCCGCACTGTACATATTTAATGAGTTTGTATCACTGATGCAGTCATACGGAAAGCTTCCGAGCGTTTCGTAGACGCAAAACAAGAAAGATTACAGTTTGATACAATGTTGTTGGTATCGTGTCGACGACAACGGCTATATCAGCATATAGACAGCAAGTGTATATATATATATATATATATATATATATATATATATATATATATACGAAACGGGAATATTACAAGATAAACAGAGGAAATTCAGTTGCCTACGAGATATTCCGAAAAATACAAAATAAAAACACGCTTCGAGTCGTTCTAATCAGTGCACAAAGACGCATCTGTACTACGAAAAAATTAATGAAAACAACAAAGTGACGAAAAATTAATTAAATATGCAAGAGGTATTACGTATAAAATCATATTCTCGAATAAGGTCAAGGATGAATGTTTTGTTGAATAAAGACGATTGTAAGTCTGGAACAAAGAAAATTTTAACAGAGGGAATTATGACCTTCATCTTTTATGATGGTGTTAGACAAACGATTATGCACAAAAGTTGTCAAAAGTCTGTTAAATATTTCATTTAGTGTACCGTTCTTGAAAACTGTACTTAAATTCGAAATATGCGAAAAGCATATTCTTTGAAACACGTCATAGATTAAAATTTTAGAACTTTATTCCAAATGGTGAGATGTATTTAATGTTTTAAAATCGGTCATTTAATTTAATTTTTAATCACTCTATATACATACCTATATATATATATATATATATACTATTGGTAAAAAAAGAATTCAGGTTTTTACCTTCAAATTCATATACATTTATACCTTTTTTGATTATCCTAGCTGTTTTAAGTGGTTCAGAACTATTGCATGACTAACGTTTAAATTTTGTAGAAGCTCTCCAATTGTGCGTGATTATGATTCAACTAACGCCTTAAGTTGGTTGTTATGAACTGAAGAAATCCTTCTTCAGTTCATAAAGAACTGAAGATGAAGATGAAGAAGATGAAGAAGGGGGCAGGAGTCCTTCTGCACCCTTCTTCATCATTCATAGCTCTTGTCTTCGGTAAGAAATTCTTGGAACCACCATTGCACCGTACGTTTCTTAACAGTACTCACACCAAAAGTATCGTTTATTTTACAAGTAGTTTCTGCTATTCTACAACCCGTTTTGAATTCATACAAAAAATAACTGTTATTTACTTATTTTCATCTTTATTTCAATAGTCTAATTTGAAAGAAAGTTAACAAAACAAATGTCGATATTACCAAAATACAAAACAAAAAATCCACTTTAAAATGATATTAACATGAACACGATGAAATGACACTTTCACTGAAAAAATCTATTTTAACATTCTTATTAAAAACTGAATGATTTCATAATTACTGCATACATTGAAATAAATAATTTTACATATAAATGAAAAACTAAGTAAAACTGAAATAAACTAATAGAACGTTTGCATAAAATTTTGATGAAAATACGGTTGGTATTAATATTGTGAGATGCTTATAAATAACATCAATATCTTCTATTATTAAAATATATAACATATAAATATCATACCATGTTATAGCCGTGAGGCTCCCGGACCTGACTCGTGTAAGTAAAGATAGGTAATAATAAAGGTAAGTTTAATAGGAATATTCATCAACAGAGAGCGTAAAATACTTTTGATAAATTATAAAATTGTGTGCTATATGAAATTCATTGTTGCTAGAATAAAATTTTATTTATATTAAAAAAAATGTATCGTACAAACAATGATTATACCAATAAGTAAAAAAATTAGAAATAAATATTTGATCTATAAACAAATCGTTAAGTATAATTAATGATTTATATTTTGTAATTGTCATTTTTTACATTTAAGAATAAAGAAAAATATCCTATATTTTAAAAAAAATTTAAAATATCAATAAAAAATACTTTAAAATAAAATGAAAATTTAAACAAACATTATTTTATTTAATTTTCAAATCCGTTAATTATATCAAACTAAAAGTAAGCTTTTACGTTAAAAATACTCGTTGAAAAATTTCAAAAAATGTTGATATAGCATTCAAACAGAAACATAAAAATAAGAATAACAGAAAAAGTTTTTTTTATTGTTGTGATATGTTAATAACATTTATGAAATGAATAATAAAATTTGGGATTAAAATTCACTAAAATATTGAACTGTATTAAAAAATTAATTGGTAATTATTAATAAAAACAAATATATAAAACGACAATAAAAATTATTGAAATTATTTTAATATATTTACCCTTTTCGGAGAAAAATTTAAGGCATTTTTGCAGTGAGTTTTTATATTATGATTACTCAAAAACTGATTCAACAACGCACAGGATATTTCAAGCTAAAGTAAATAAGCTCACGGCGCTTTATTCATGTATTCCGTTTTCTGTCTGCGTTTTTGTGTTTTTTCTGTAGTTATTAATTCGTTCATAAATACGCATACACATACACACACATACATATATATATATACACTCATATATACATATATATTTATATACATACACGTTTACGTGGGTCGTTTGATAAGTATGGTAAAAAAGAAATTTAAACACCGTTTTTTTGTAAAAAAATGATTTTATTTTTCAACATAGTCTCCATTGAGGGCTATACACTTGGTCTAGAAAGTCTGCAAAATACACTTTGAGGACAGCGATGGCATCCTCTTTCGACGAGAATTTTTTACCACCAAGCCAAATATTCAAGTTTAAAAAGAGATGGAAGTCGCACGGGGTCAAGTCCGGAGAATAGGGTGGATAAGGAATTAATTCGAATTCTAATACGTTCAATTTTGCCATTTCGACGCTCGATTTCTTGGACGGCGCGTTGTTCTGGTGAAAGAGTACATTTTTGTGCGACAATCTTGGCCAATTTTGTTTCATCTCTTTTTTCAGACGGTCCAATAATGTTGCATAATAAGCTCCTATTAACGGTTTTTCCTTCGTTAAGGAGTCGATCAGGATGATTCCTTGGAAATCCCAAAAAGACCGTGGCCATTAACTTCCCGGCCAACAAAATAGTCTTCACCTTCTTCGACATACTTTCACCATACGTTGATCACTGCTTTGACTGCTGTTTCGACTCAGGTGTGTAGTGGTGGATCCATGTTTCATCCACGGCGACGAATCGACGCAAAAATACCTGCTTGTTTTTTCCATTTTTGTGGAAACTACTGCAATATTTGCTTCAAATATCTGTAGAACGTGAACAACGCGTCGCTTCTGGCTGAAATTTCGCCTATGCTAGTTTAAAAAGTGACTCTTAATATAACCGAGACGTTATCAAATGAATGATGGCACCACATCATATAAATTTACCAAACTTATCAAACGACCTACGTATATTGATTATATATTTAATAATGTTCAAACGTCTAGAATTTTTTTCTATCCCTTACTGATAACTGTAATGTTTCTATAATTTTACAGTAGTATTAAAATTATATTAGGTGCATAATAAAAATACTTTATTCAATTATGCTTCCTTATCATTTTTTAGAACGTAAATATGTACAGTTCACATATTCAGTAAATATATTAATTGCCAAATCTATACAGTCATAATTGAGGAGCAAAAATATGCAACTTTTAAATTAATTATTAACCAATATAATATAAAAGACGTATATATATATATATATATATTTATATATATATATATATATAAATGTATAAATATATATGTATATATATATGTATAAATATATATATATATATATATATATATATATATATATAAATATATATATATATATATATATATATAAATATATATATATATATATAAATATATATATATATATATATATATATATATATATATATATATATATATATATATATATATATATATATATATATATACACAAGAGGTCAGACAATTAAGTAATGCGACAAAATTCAAAAATCGAGTATATTTAAAAATTAAGGTACATCGCTGCGATCTCCTTCAAAGTAGTCCCCTCCCGCATCTATACACTTATTCCAGCGAGTTTTCCAGTTTTCGTAACAATTCTGGAACACTTCTTGTGGGACCTCTCCGAGTACTCTCGTCACAGATTCTTGGATATCTTCAACGGAGTCAAAATGTCGACCTTTGACGAATTTTTTCATATGGAGGAATAGAAAAAGTCGCAGGGTGACATATCCGGTGAATAGGGCGGTTGTGGTAACGTTGCGATGCCTTTACACGCCAAAAACTGAGAGACACTGAACGCACTGTGACAGGGAGCATTGTCGTGATGCAGAACCCAAGTCTTCGCGATCTCTGGACGCACTCTGAGCACCCTTTTTCGTAATTTTTCGAGCACATTGCGGTAGAATACTTGATTTATGGTTTGTCCAGGTGGTACGAACTCTTTGTGAACCACCTCTTTGCTGTCGAAGAAGCAAATCAACATGGTTTTCACTTTGGACTTGCTCATTCTCGCCTTCTTTGGCCTTGGTGCTCCAGGGGACAGCCACTGTTGGCTTTGTCGTTTAGTTTCGGGGTCATATTGAAAGAACCAACTTTCATCACCAGTAATAACTCGATCGAGAAGAGTAGGATCACTTTCAACCTGCTCGAGACAATCTTTCCATTTCCATTTTCGTGACATGCACTACTCGCGCGTTGTTACAAAACACTAAACAGCTGGCGAGGAAATGATCGTACGAAGGTGGTCAAGGTCTCAATCGAGAGAGTAGGGATCTACTATTACGGTGGCGGAGTTACAGGTTCGCAGTGTTACCACAGACCGAGAAAAAAAATCGGTCGCATTACTTAATTGTCTAACCTCGTATGTATATATATATATATATGTATATATATATGTATATATATATGTATATATATATATATATGTATATATATATATATATATATATATGTATATATATATATATATATATATGTATATATATATATATATATATATATATGTATATATATATATATGTATATATATATATATATATATATATATATATATATATATATATATATGTATTTGGTGATTTACACATCCTTACATCTTGTAACGATTTTCAAATTATGCATATGACAAGACTTGTGTAGTTGTCAATGTCATATTAGATTTGACTCAACGGCGTTACATCTCAGGTATAGACTTCTCAGAACTCTTTCATGTCACCTGATTTATGAATATTCAATTGATATGTGATATGTGCGTGACTACGTCACGCTTTTTAGGTATTATAAGGGTGATGTTACTATGATTGATATTATCATCAGACCCGTTAAGAGAGCTGCCATTCATCATGTTTTTGATTTTTTTTTCCTTTATAAAAATGTAAAATATTTTCGATATAAAATTTTGTATGAAAATATGTTTAAACAGAAATTATTTTCAAGTCATTTTTTCAATATAAACACAACTATTGGTCATGGAATAGTTTATAAAATTTTAATTTCAATCTATTGCACTATATATAGATGATTTAACTTGGCTTCTAGACGAAAGCATTAAAAAAAACACAGAAGAAGAACATATTATCCCCTATTTAGAATTTTAGTTCAATTGTCTTTTGGTATTGAATTGAACTAAAATACTAAATAAATAATAACATGACTTTTCTTAACTCCTGCGCCTCCTTTTAATACTTCCATGTGGAAGTCTAAATTGAATCATCCTATATATAAAGAATTAATTGCAAAGGGCAATTTGATAGGTTTTAATATTAAGTACAGTTACATTTTTTATGTGACATATGTGTAAATATTTGCATAACTAAAAAAAATATAAGTACAACTTTACAGACAAAAAATATTTTTAAGACAGAAAGTGAGATTTGATTTTCAAAGTAAAATTAAATTTCTATCTCACTTCTTAATATGTATTTCTATTTCAACTCCGTTTCATTTTGTAACTAATATATTAAAAGATATTTTGTTTGAATCTTGCATATAGCAATTAAACTTTGCAAGACACTTCTGAGAAGAATAATTATTTATTAGTAAATATATTTTATATTTCCATCTTTGTGTTACTTGTTTACCCTATCATGAAGATAGATTTCTAAGAAAAAATGTTGACGTTTCTCTTAATCTTCTGTTTAGAATTTTTAGAATAAAATTAAGAGTGATTATTTATTGTGTCTATGTTAACATGTCGCAACCTGATAAAAATGATTTAATTTTTTATACAACAGTTATTACTAGCAGCTGATTTGTACAAATACAAAGATACAGAAATCATATAATTAAATATAAAGAATGAACAAAAATAATGTTATAGGTGTATAAATTTATAAAAATAAAGAACTGATTGAAGTCATGCAATGTGACGTTTTCTTTAGCTTTCTTTTTGTTTGATGTTTCGTTTTTGGACAGATAATGAAATATTACAAATTTAAAATTATTATCATCCTGGTGGCCTTTAATATCATTTTAATCTGTTATTTTTACTAACAGTTTCAGCATGTATATGTCATCTTCTGGCATATTTTAGAAAATTTGAATAATCTAAAATCTACCTGAAGATCACACACGTGGTGAAATTAGTAGTGAAAAACAAAAAATCATGTGATACAAAAGAATGAAGAACAACAGGGAAACCAAACAGTGGGATCGTAGATGTAAGAACATACAATCATCATCGTTGAGAAACAAGTTTAGGCAGCACTTGCTATAAGGTTTATTCTTATTAGGAAAAAGTAGCTTGATTACATTTTTACTAATAATATCTCAGATATATCTTGAAAATGAAAATTGATTATATTCGCTAATGATACCCAAATCAATACAAAAATTGCTAGATGGACGAGGACGAATATCGAGACATTGAGAAATGTTCCATGAGTGAAAGATTTCCTTATGAATTCAATTTAATAGCAAATCCTTAAGCTTAATGTAGTCAGTGGGATAAAGGTGCAACGAGTGAGATAAAATGGAACGTAGGATAGGTAAGAAAAACATATAATGTCTTTTATTCCATTTAATATCAAAATTTTTGTTTTTATTCACAATAAACGTTCCCATACTGCAAGGTGTGGATAATGTAATATTTCAATTGTGTTAAATTTATTTGTATGGAGTGAATGTCAATTTTCAAATTAAATATGATAATGTTTAAATATCCATAAGTGATACACTGTCATTCGTTTTACTGGCACAATTTGTATATTTTTCTGTTTTCTTTTTTTGTTTCTTGTATATTTTTCCAAATATCGACATATTTAGAAAAATATTCAAAAAAACAGAAAAGATATAAAGACTTTAAATAAAAATTAAATTACTTGCATGAAAGTATGATTGAAAATTTGCATCAAATCCAAAAAAAAATAATATAAAAATGATATTAAAATTATTTAAAACACCTTTCAAATTCATATCTCACATTAAATGTGTGCAAATTGTCTCTGATTAATTTAAGATACTATATTTTTTAGGAAAATATATTTTTACCACTTGTAGCTAATTATATTTTTTTATTGATTTTAATAAAAAAATAGAATAAAATAGCTTAAATTAAAAATTTTTACGAGAATTAATCGTATCTTGATGTATGTGTAATGTATATATACATATTAATACAAACATATATATATATATATATTATATATATATATATATTATATATATATATATATATATATATATATATATATATATAATACGAGGATCGTTCGATAAGTTTGGTAAATTTATATGATATGGCACCACCATTCATTTCGTAACGTTACAGCTATCAAGTGTCACTTTTCAAACTACAATAGGCGAAATTTCAGCCAGAAGCGACACGTTATTCAAGTTCTATCGTCAATTCCGTCTTCAACGCATATTTTGTAGACTTGCTGGACCAAGTCTATAACCCTTAATAGAGACTATGTTGAGAAATAAAATCCATTTTTTCTAAAGACAATATTTAGCTAGCTTTTTTTATCATATTTATCAAACGACCCTCGTATTTATATTATCACAACAAAACGTTGAAATGTTAGTATAAGTATGTGAACTAAATACGCTTTAGCTTTCTAGGAATATTATTTTCATAAACACTCAAGAAAGCATTTCTCTTGTCTTTTATACATAAACTGTAACTTGATTCTTCAAAATATTTTATCTTTTTACGGAAACAAACATTAAGAAAAGTATGTGATACAAAGCATGAGAAGAAAAGAAAACACAAATTGATACGTCAATTAAGGCAATTCAATATTGTACTCAAACATGTGGGTTAAAATATTAATGGTTTTGTAAAAGACATGAAAAATATCGATTCCAAAAAGGAAAGGAAAAGGAATATTGGGAATATACTCTTATAGTTTATTATATATTAAATTTAAAATCGAAATGTATATATTGTTTTATAGATTTTTATGTAATAAACATAAAATATTTAAAAAAGGACTATTATTGTAAGTTATAATATTCCAACGTTAATTTGAAGATTATTTTGTTACATACATATTTGATGAAAACACGTTTTATTAAAAAAATAAAACAATTACCTTTTATAAATACAAGCCTGTCATTTGTCGTTCATGTAATTAATGTCTATAATTTGCTTTTATTGAAGTCGCATATTTTCCAGTTTATTGTAATACAAATTTTTAATAAATATAGCCACTATAGAGTTATTTAGTACATATTTAAAAAATGTATTGAGCTATTACCCTTTACTTCTTAAATTGAAAAAAAATAATATCTACTTAAATCAACATTTATGGATTAAATACTGATTATTGCGGGTAAAAGATTTCTAACAATTTTCCTTCAATGGAAATTAATTTAAGAAGTTCATACAGCAGACTCATATTTCGAATTGAATATAAGAAATAGATTATCTTAAATAAAATTAGAAAAATATTATGAAAATCAGAAAAAGAATTTAATTATTATTTTTTTTTTAATAATCACCTTAAAATTACTTAAATATTTTTATTACACATTTGACTGAACCTTGTTTTCTGAACTCTATTTATACTATATTATTCGTTAGAAAAGTCTATTGTATTCTTGTAAATACAATAAAATGTCTATTATTCGTATTAATTGACTTAATAAAACCAGATGTTAGGAAATCACAAATAACCCATCAGTTTTAATTTAATGCAAAATTAAGTATGAACATATATATATATATATATATATATATATATATATATATATATATATATATATATATACATACTACTATATATACACTATACATACATACATATATATATATACATTATTCAAATATATACTATAAAATTGACAAACAAAAAATGAATTCAAGTAATAAATATTGCAGCTTTATAAAAAGAAGAAAAGTACATTTTTCTTTTTCCTTTAATTTGTAATTGAAAAATACATAACTTTGCATTGTTTGTAGTTTCGGATATTTTCTATTGTACTTTTAATTTCCTTAGAACTCATATTGGTTATTATTTATATAATTCAGTCACCATGAATCAATTATAGTGTTAACCTACATTTAATCATAGTATTATTTTTATCACTAGTGTATCGTGTTCATTTTAGAGTCTGACTATTGACTATTCTCGTCGAGTTTTTAAAACGTTGCCAATATTATCAATGATTTTAAAATATTGTTGAATTTTTAACAATCGAATCTTTTATTTACATCTTTGCGAGTCTATTATTAAATCAGTTTACTTGTTTTGAAGTACCAATGTGTTTATATTAGACAGTTTAAAAGAGAATTTAAGAAAAAATGATATTGGTAAATTTCCCGAAAAATTTAAATAGTAAATCATATAAAGTTTTCAATTGTAAAGTAATTTGTACAACATAGTAAGCAATCAACTCTCAATACAGTAGAAATTTTAGCTACATGTTGTTCCAAGAGACAAAATTGTAATATATTGCAATTTTGTAACTTTTTTATGTATACATTTGCTACTAAGTTACACTTTCTTAATCAATTCTTTCTTTTTTATAAACAAAAAAAAATCAGATGAAATTACTGTCAAAATAAATATTTTATTTATATATATATATATATATTTACATAAATATATATATATATATATATATATATATATATATATATATATATAAACGCTAGAGAACATCTAAAATACTAATTCCTACCATTTATGTCCGTGTTTTATTTAAAAGATGAACCACGAACAGCTTTTATAATAACCTAATGAAAATTTATGAAAACTTGATATTTATACAAATAATCACACACATATTCAGTTATTTGACTGAACTTAAATTTAAAAACTTCAATGGTAATTTGTTACTTTCATCCATTCATTCTTCTACTGTTACGTTATATCATATATATCCATATTTGAATTTATATTCTTTGTACTGTTTTATACTAACAATTATTTATGAGCTGTTTTAAATTCAGCATTAAGGCAATATTGTATATGTAAATATTTTATATGGAAAATTTACATACACAGATCCGACAAATATAAAGAACCATTTTGATATACGTATCCAGTGCTTTTAAATCTTTTTTATAAATGTGTAGTCGATTTTTTTATCATGAAGAATATATTACACAATCAATTAACTAGTGTATCGTTTTAAATGAAACGTATAAAAGGTTTTTTTGACAATTTATATGCGTAAAAGAGCAATTCTGGATTATTCATGATGGTGTTGTTATGATGTTATATTTAGTGATATTTACTCAACTTAATATTTTTTAGTCTTCACATAATTTAAACGTTTTAATATATATATATATATATATATATATATATATATATATATATATGTATGTATTTGTATGTATGTATATATATATACATATAAATATATGTATTAAAGTGTAGTTTGTATATACAGGTTGATTAAATGTAAATTTTTATAGTTGTAGTAAGTATTAAAAAAACGCAAAGATTAAAAAAATATTATGTTATTTTTTATTTAGCATTTTAATTCAGTTGTATAAGTATTGAACTGAGCTAAAATGCTACATAAAAAATAGCATGACTTTTTTAAATTTTGTGTTCTTAATCTTTTTATGTGGAAGCCTAAATTGAATCATCAATGTATGTATATATATATATATATATATATATATATATATATATATATATATATATATATATATATGATATTTAAATATATATTTAAAAAAAAGTAATTTATAATGCATTCTTTAAATGAATTTTCTTATGACTAATTATAAAAATAATATTAGTGATGTGTTTTCAAAGACTATCCTAGTTTTCTTGTTTTCAAAGATTATTCTTTTCTATTTCATTAATCTCCTTTTCCAACCCTCAGCTAGTCATTGTAACATTTATTTCCCCTGGTTAACTTCTACGTGGTTTTCCTCTTTTTATATATTACTTCCAGGAAGCTATTCATGAATTATTTATGTAAGTGTTCATTGCCATTCGTTTAATAGCTGAGTATTTTTAACAAAAATAATCCTCAAAACTGCTTTTATTTTCTCGGGATTAGATACAAAATAACGAATTAAAAAAATGTTTCATCTGATAATATATAGAACTTTGAAAGATACTTTTTACACCCTTATAATTTTATCTTACATTATTTTAAAAAAAAGTTGTTATGATTTAAACCCAACGAATAATTTTATACTGATTATATTCAGAAAATTTTAAATCGTTAATAGATATTACTTTCCCTTTGGTAAATTACGAAATACAAAAAAATATTTTAATTTCTATATTTTTTTTGACTATGATTTAGTACCGTACCTCAATATTTTCATCAATAGTATTTATATGAAGAGTTTTGTATCAAACTTTTATTTTCTATTCATATTTATAAATTTTTTTAAAAAATATTAAATCAGGAAAAATAGTTCATTTTTTAATAGAATCGGGATAATTGGACATACAATTCAAAAAATTGTTAATCACATCAAATATTTTTCATGCATCTACTGCCTGTAATTTATAGATTAAAAATTATACTGATGATAATAAGTCAAAAGAAAAGTTGTAAATACTGACGCTTAATTCATTTTTATCAATGAATATTTCATTCACCTTAAAACCACATGTTTCCTAATCAAAAAAGTTCAATGAGTTATTTTGGTCATTTTTAATTCTTAATTATTCGACAATGGTACCATTCTTCTCTTAGTACTAAAGTACAGTAAAGTCAGGAATTATTTAACACTCTTTATAAAATTTAGATACAGAATTTTCTGTAATCAACGCTATGTTAAATTTTATTATTAAATTTTTTGATCAAACTTTTTTTATAGTTTTTGAGTTGACTAAACTAGTTCATTTATGAGAATATAGAAGAACAGTTATTAAATTTAAAGTCTAATATATTTATGGTATGATCCATCTGTATTGTTCCGTACAATATTGTAAGTATATCTCTTTGTTTTAAAGTAAAAAAGAAAAATTTTTGTTTCAAAAGTGAAATAAATCTCTACTAAAATAAAAATTAAAACAGGTCATGACATTTTACCACAAATAAAAATTTACATACGTTCTAAAAATATAATAAATTTAAAATGTATTTATATACCCGGTTTATTCAATATCGTTTTTCCAAATTTAACACTTACTTAAATAGATTTGTATAGCCATTAAATTACAACAAAATATATTAAAAGTAGGACCAAAAATTATTAATAATTTAAAAAAATATTTTATTAAAAAATTTCATAATTTTTTCTATCCAAAATTTGTATATTAAATAACTAAAATATTTTAAGAATGTTTCGAGTCAAAAAGACAAACAAATTTTAATTACTTTACTAGTATATAACAAATTAGTAAACTAACGATTCTACAATAAAAATAAAAAGATATTTTTTATTTTTATAAAGTAAATAATGCATAACTTTTACGTGAAATTTCATATGTAAAACAATTGTGTAAAGCAAACATATAAAAACACTTTACAATAAACACAGAATAGAATTTTTAAGATCATTTAGAAGAGGATAAATATTATATTAGATTTTAAATGAATGTATATAGTGACGAGAATATTGTGCAAAATTCCAGAATAGAAGAGTAGAGCAATAAAAATTTCTTTTTATTATAAATCCGCTATATACTTAGAGTATAAAAATAAAAAAAATAATAACACGAAATGTAAAGTATTATGAATAGTTAATCACTTTTATTAAAAGTGTATTTTCTTTTCAAAATAAATTTTAGCTGTATTTAGAACATATATTTCTGCCATATGTTTATTATATTTATATGGTATTATGATGAATGTTAATTTTAACGTTCATTGTTATTTGACGTACTGTTGAATCACTCAGGTACCTATTCTCAAGAGAATCAGACTACCCAAGGGTATTTACAGCCAGCTCCATGGTAATTATGTTTCTTGGAGTCATTACAGCTCTCGGAATAAACGCTTTTAGACATGCCTCACATTAACAACTGGATTAACAAAATTTCCTGTTAATAATTACGAATTTATGAAACAGAAAATTGTGATTGGCTTACTAGGTACCAGTTCCCAGGAAGCATCATACTACTTTTGTGTTAAAATAGTTATAAATTAAAACAACCATGAAAACCAAATAAATAAATTCTATCTTCAAAGTACAAATAATTTACATTATATTAAACAAAATATAAAAAACTGTTTTTTTCTTGTTTCCAATCAAAATCACTTATGCTATATACACACACATACACACACACATATATATATATATATATGTATATATATAATATTGTGTACAGATTAATTCGGTGCCTTCATATTAAGTCAATCATAACTCTATTTTAAATTAAAATATCTTCTTTTCTTATTCGGATTTTTAAATGCCAACTTCAACATTTGAAAACTATATATCTTGGCCAAGTAGTTACAATATAAAACAATAGTGAACACGATCGTGTCCGAAAAACAGCACATTTAGCATTGCGTACATTTCGCATTCCAGCTGAAAAAAATGTTGTCGAAGCCACGATGAATGATTTGATGAAATGATTTTTCAGCTTTGGGAAAAAGTTTTGAGATGCATAAAATATGTAAAAAATGGTTTGAAGGTTTCAGAGTGGTGATTTTGATGTTTTCAATCGAGAACGTCCCGGATAATCGAAAAAATTTTAAAACGATGGGCTTGAGAAGTTAGTAAAAAAAACTTTGCTCAAACTGAACAATAACTCGGTCAACAACTTGGTGTTACACGGCAAGCAATTTCTTACTATCTACATTCGTTGGGAAAACACAAAAGCTAGGTCGATGAAGTCCACATGAGCTCAACTAGGGAAACAAAGAAAGAAGATGCGATACGGCTATGTTCTCATTCACAACGGTGAAAAGATAGGATTTTATACTTAAAATCAAGATATCATGAAAAATGGGTTTTGTACAATAATTCAAAGCGGAAACATTCGTTTGTTATGCTTGTCAACCATAAACATCGACTCATAAATCAAATATTCACACCTAAAAAATGTAATTCTCTATTTGGTAGGACATTATGCATGTGGTGTATTATTAGATGCTCGCACCTGATGAGACTGTAAATTCTGAGCGTTACTAACAACAGTTCATCCGTTTGAATGATGAATTAGAGAGAAAAAGATCATTCACTCAAAATTAGAAAAATGGATAATTACTTCCAATTAAATTTAAATTACACACTTTACACACATTTCATTAGCATTGGTAAGAGTCTCAAAACTATACAATAAATATTTTCATTTTTTTATTGAACCTATATCTCTAACTTTTATGTCAAAGTATCATTTAGAGTACCTTTAAATTTCACTTACATTTTTAACGTTTTTTTTAAAATAAAGGCATAAATTATATAAAATTAATTCATGCATTCTTTTGTTTCAATTTATATAATTTTTAATCAAATAATTACTCACTGTTTCACAATAAAAAGTATACGTTTCATTGGAATAATTTGAAAAACATATTTTCCCAAACGAATTTATTACTTCCGTCAAACCAAATTATTTTTCTGGCCAAAAATTTAAAATAATTCATTATTGGTCGTTTTTATGTGAATTTCAATGACGATGTTACTATTTTCAGAATGATAAAGTATAGATATTTTTTAAAAAAAATAATCATACATATGTATCTCCATCATGTGTTTGAATTGGATCCCCTTTCTCTTTGGTGGTACCTTTTTAATCGACCTGTACTAATTTATTATATGAAAAATATGAGGATTATATTAATCCTGTCCAAAATACGTCATGTAAACAATATATTAATGTGGGTCGACATAATGTGAAAAATGATTAGAACAGAATAACAAGCTGTTAAAAATACATTAAAAAAGATACTTTGAATAAAAATTAGAAATATAAGACTCAATTTAAAAAAAATATTCTATACAATATCACTCTAAGAATATAAGAACAGTTATTGAAATGCGCATAAAAATCGTTAAAAATAATCAATAAAAAGTAATTAAACTGTTTTATCGGATTTTTTGTATATTTTTGTTGTTAGTGTGAAGGATGAAAATTTCACTTCTGAAGGTGAATTTAGCCAGTTCAGTAGTGTTATACTTACATTACTGAAAGAACCTACTTATTAATTGCAGAATTGAATATAAATTCTATGTTAATATTTACATTTATTTCATTATTTTCAAAACAGAATTTTTATTACAAAAAAAAATAAATAAAATAGTTCACAATTTTTTAATCAAAAACATCTATAGTATGTTAATAAATAAAAACGAATATATTTCTATTTTAGGAGACAAGTTCGTTAATAAAGAAATATGTAAATAGATATTTTTTTAAAAATAAAATAAATTAATCGCTTTTCGTGTTTTAAATAAATTACTTAAATTGAAATGTCGAAGTAATAAATTTAAAAAGTAATATATTGGTTTAATTAGAAGACTATAATTATATTAATAAATCACGAAATAATTTGAAAAGTGTCAATACTGAAGGTTTTCTGAGTTTCAATAGTTCACAATTTCAATTTATCACATTTGATAAAATTAGTCTAGATTACATTCGAACGTTGGGAATTCGAAGTAGAAGGACATTAACAACATTAAGACATCGAGTGATATTTAGTAAGGGTTCATTACATGTCCTCTATAATAGATGAACTGAAGGGTACTGTAGAACTGTTGTACCGTGTCAATAATGAACATACAATTAAATGAATAAGTTATGTAAGCAATTAGGTTTGTAGATAATTATAAATTGTAGAAAACTTCTACAAAGACGTGACATTTTATGCATTATTCATGAATTAACAAAAAAATACTTTTCCAAATAATAATATTAGAATATTAGTTTTTTAAAATATTTTTGCATTATGCAATCATAAAAAAACATATAAATAATAGAAAGCTTTCACAAAATTGTTTACATGTATATATATTATATATAAAGAATTACTTCTTTATATATATATATATATATATAATATACATATATATATATATATATATATATAAATAGGAAAGGAAAAAATAGACACAAGAACACCCTGGATTCACAGATGTAAAACGAAGATTGATGAGTCTGAAATGGAAATTGTCGGGACATGTTTCAAGAAGAGAAACTAACTGATGGACAACAGAAATTATTAACTGGGAACTAAGAAATATAAAAATATAAATAAACAGACCAATGAACAGGTGAGATAAGGATATTAAAATTTTTATTGGAAATCATTAGAAAAAGAGGTATTCAATCTTACAAAATGGAAAATTGTAGAAGATGCCTTTATTCAGTAGTGGACTAACAGAGGCTGATGATTATATATATATATATATATATAGAAAATATGAATTTATTTATTTACTAAATTGCAATGAAACTAAGTATTCCTAAAAAACTGATATATCTTAGTCATAGATTTACAATTTTTTCTAACTACAGTTTATTATTCTACTAATGTCCTAATGACAGAGATCCACGTTTATTTGTTGACTTCCTTTATCTTGCATATATCAATTAATATTAGATATAGAGCTTTTATAAAATGTGTAAATACTTGAAACACCCAGTCTTCAAAAATACATTTTTAGTGCATCGAGAACTATATTTCAAGTATGATGCATTTATAACAGGGTTTATTTACATGAATACTATTACCATTTACATACATAACTACATTACTATTAGGTTGGTATGAAGTTAGTTGCGGTTTTTGTTTTCTGAAATATAATCTTAATTTCTTTCAATGGAAGTGTCATTTCATCGTGTTCATGTTAATATCATTTAAAGTGCATTTCTGGGTTTGTATTTTGGTAATATCGACTTTAATTTTATTATTAATTTTACTTCAAATTGGGGTATTAAATTAAAGGTAGAAACGAAGTAAATGAAAGCATCAAAAAGCACGTAAATGAATTCAAAACGGGTGGTAAAGCAGAAGAAACTGCTCATAAGCTAAATGATGATTTGGTGTGGGTGCTGTTAAGAACGTACGGTGCAATGGTGGTTTCAAAAATTTCGAACCAGGGACGAGAGCCTTGAAAATAAAAAAAGTCACAGGTGTCGTTCTTCAGTTCATAACGACCAATTGAAGGCATTGGTTGAATCAGAACGACAAAAGTAAGGCGTTAGTTATCCAAGATCTCTGGACCACGTAAAACAGCTAAGAAAATCAGAGAAGCTATAAATGTTTATGAATCTGATTGTCATAAACAGGAATTATTTTTCTACACGATATATATATATATATATATAATATTTATACATGAATACTATTTATACACATAAAATATTTAATGAAGTTAATTTTAGTTAACTATAGTTAAGGAAATTAAGAGAAATCACACGAATAATCTGTTCTTACTGTTCTTAAAAAATAATTAGAAAATAATTTATCTTTCATAATCAGTATTGGGGTTAAATATAAATAGAAATAAATACAAAATGTAAAAAATAGAGGAATACAATCTATATATGTGGATACGGTTTCAGTTAAATTGAGTGATATTACTCTTTTGTATCCATTTTATAATTAAGTCATGAACAAATATTTTTTTCAACTCCCTTTATTTGAGGAAAGATTTATTATTGCTTGTTATGTAACTATATTATTTATATATAATTTCTCAAATAACATCAATTTTTAAAAACATTTACACATTATAAAGTAAAAGAATATGTAATTATTTAATGAATGTATTAAAATAGGAATAAGATATAAATTCTGAACGAATAAACAAATAATGGAAAATTATAATATAATTATTTATCAAAGTTGTTGTGAATAATGATATAGTGATAGGTTACTAGAGTGTAAGCGATCGATTAGGATTAATATCTGTCAATTGATGATACCAAATATTTTTTTTATTTTTAATTAATATTTTCTCAAAAACTTATCTTTTAATCTATTTTCCAATATTGCATACAATTGTTTCTTTTTCTTAAATTATTGTATGTATACGTTGAATATTCAATTACTTTTATATCGATGAGTACAAATCCATTTACGCTATGTTAGAAGAACTTATGTTCAAATTACCGTTCAATCTGAACATGTATCTATACATAAAGTAAAAATAATACATTATTCAATTTTGGTAATTTTATAAAAGGTATATTTGTAATATTAATGCATATCTCTTTGAAAGTACAGCATTATATGTCAAATTACATATATATATATATATATATATATATATATATATATATATATATATATGTATATGAAATAATCTTTCAAATAGAAGTTTACGATTCTGCTAATTTAATCTTCAAAATTTTCCAAATATTTGTTTCTATAATAGACTGTTAAGAGTTTTAATGAACTTAATTAATTATCCTTTCGCAAGTATGTATTTAATTAAAATATCTTTAGTGGAAAAGATTCCCTTTCATCTGTTCAAAGTACAAAATCCTATTGCATTTTATAATTCTGTATTAAATATAATTAACATGTTTAATAAATTATGTTATACAGAACAATAAAGTTATATGAATACATCATTTTACAAATATTCAATACTAATATTTTAAATAATGCAAACAAAATACTTGCTTATTAAACTTTTAATAATTATAAATATATATATATATATATATATATATATATATATATGTGAGTGTGTGTGTGTGTGTGTGTTTGTATGTGTGTGTGAGTGTGTGTGTATGTATATGTTCATTCTTGTACATATTTATGCACAATGAATAAGAAGATAGATTTAAATAAGAAATTAACTTATCTGAAACATTTCTCTGGATATCAATAAGTTACATGTAAAAAATACACAATTACACAGTTATGATATTCATATTCAATTAAAACAAATTCGATTTAATTAAAACATTTTGAATCAAAAATTTTATAAATAATTTTATTGATTAAAAATCAACAAAGTTTTTTTTATAAAAAGTTAATGCGTTCTGCAAACTTTTTAAATAAATGAAAAATATTAATTAGAATAACCAGTTTATGGTTAATTACAAAAAAAATTAAAGGATATATTATTTTTTACATTTATTTAAAACACGTCTTTATTCATTATTGAGCATTTGATTATTATACGTGATTATAAATTTTACATGATATAGATTTTACTTTAAAGTTTTTATGAAATTAAGAGTTGGCAAAGCAGATTTTAAATTATTATCTTGTTTGTATTAATTGTCTTAATACATAAAAATTTGAATCTATAGATATATAAGTAATGTAAATTAACAAAATAAGAGATGAGAAAATTCCAAAACTAGTTAAAGACAATAAAATAGTTATTAATGTGGCGAATGATATTTTTCTGAAATGAAATTGTAAACGTAGGAGTTATATTGACAATATTTCTGGCACTTCAACCAAATGCACTTTTAGAAATGAATTCTTTTCTTATCTCATAAACTACAAAAAATATTTCTCATCATAATTGATTATTGATTATTTTTGATTGGTACTTATGCGCATTTCGCGAATCGATGCCTTCATCTTCAATAATAATAATGATATCGATATTGAAATGTGTATAACGTGCAATCGAATATGAACAATTATCATTTATTGAATATTTTTGTTCAGCAAAAAAAAATATTTTATGGGATGAAAAAATAACTTATTTAAGAAGGTTGGATTTATTAACAAAAAAATTTAACCTCTAATTATGAATTAGTATTTATTTTTTCGTAGACTTCAATTCCATTAACACTAATGATGAAATTTGTTATTATTTTCAATATTGAAATGAAAATATTATATATATATATATATATATATATAATATCTGTTTAACTATTATATTAAAAATATTTGCTTAAAGTATGTTTGTGGATCCTCTAAGATCTGTAGACTACATACGGAGAAACATTGAATTAATTATTGAATAAAATACTCTTATTACATATTTATTTTTAGATTTATCAATGAAACAATAACACAATATCAATGAAACGATAACATAAATCAACTT
The DNA here is from genome assembly GCA_034766995.1 of Acanthacorydalis orientalis. Lineage (NCBI taxonomy): Eukaryota > Metazoa > Arthropoda > Insecta > Megaloptera > Corydalidae > Acanthacorydalis > Acanthacorydalis orientalis. Next base: position 5,859,842 of record CM068320.1, on the reverse strand, counting down.
TTTTTTCTTAACTAAATATTACAACATTTTTAAAATATAAAGAATTATATTTTTGAGATACCATTTACACTTTTTTATGTTTATTTTCACAAATTTATGTAAAAAAATAAAAATATTGGAATTAAATTTTATCGATAAGGTGAAATTTAAAGTTCATTTCGCTATAGAAACAAATAACTGATATATTTCGAATCCCGAACAAATTATTAATTAAACATAAAAATAATTAACAATTGTTTTTTTGCATAACATGATAAAGTCATAATCATAATTATGAATATATAGTGTGTATGTCGATATCAATTGTAACTACATAAGATCTATGTTCTGGTGGTTGCAAATTTTCTAGATCACCAGAGTTTTTGTTCTCCGCTATTAATATTTTCTCGTACGCAGTTATCAGGTAGCTTTTAGGTACCTCATGGTTAGTGTTAAATGGATTTGGCCGAAATTAGTAATCATAAAAAGAAACGCATGTGACCGAAAAAGATAAAGTCTACCTTGAAAACGCATCAATATGATCATAAATGCAAAAACACACAATTATAATTTAAAATAAAATCATCTACTTGCTACTAAATGCGTTCTCTTCAGTAGTTAATCAATTAAACATTAATTACCGTTATTTTTTAATTGTGATCTATATTTTATGAAAAATATTTGTTTTAATATTAAAATTATCATTAAAATTTTATAAACTAAAAAAATTAAAAAAGAGAATTAATGAAAATAAAATATTCTATGAAACACTATTAGGGTAAATTTGACCCGAAAACTGTATTAAGACAATTAATTTTGTTTCGAAGTTAAACCCAGACATAAATGTTACAAATTACATTACAATGTTTTGATATTACAAAGGTATGTAGGAATCATTAAAATGAATGTACACGCAGTACATTTGGGCCATATAGCTTGCTGTTAAGTTAATGAAGTGAACGATCCTTTAAATTTAACGACGTCAATAGTTACATTACATGTAGCACACAAAATTAACGAATGTACATGCACGGGTTTTAGTTTTTAATAGGTTTTAAGTGTGCACGCGACTATGCATATTTATTATGCACTTAATGTTACAAATCTCTCTCTCTTCATATATATATATATATATATATATATATATATATATATATACATATGTGTGTGTGTTTTGAAGATAATTTGAAAAACACTATACTAACTATTTACATTTAAAATTGAGGATACTGTATTTGTATAAATGCAGGTATTAGAATTAAATATTTATTATAAAACTAATATAGAGCCCATCAAAATTGACGGGAAAACAGAAAGAAAAAAATATTTATTGGTTTTTACAATATAATATATTTAAATATAAAAAATACCTAAGAACGAAATTTAACGAATTAAACTTGAAATCTAAGAGTTAACAAAGCAAACATTTCTCGACACCATAGATGATACTCGTCACGTTATCCGCAAGACACATTGACTAGAATTATAGGTTTTTATTATTATAAAAAAATATTTCATTAATAGCACTTTATGCAATAAATTAAACAAAAATATTAATTTGTTGCTTAAAACAATAACAATACTTCAGTTTATTACTTAGGAAGGCACTGTTATCATTCAATAATATTACCATAATAATATATTTTTACTCGTTGATGCGATATCCTGGTAATCTTTTCGTCACTCTGGATCATTTGACTTCTTGACTTCCTTTCTTCCATTACTAATTTTGGTACGTACTACTTTTAGAAATGCATTTTAGATACCTTGATATATCTACTTTAAGTTGGCATATATACAACAATTAGTATTGAAAGATATTCATCAAGAGATCTAAAAGGAAAGTGACAATGTAAACTGTCAAATAATAATATGAACAAATACAAGTATACTACATAATAAAGTCAGACATATAGAGGTAATAAATTTAGCTGAATAATACCTATGAGAGTTCATATAATTTATATCATATTGATATAATAATAGAATATTGTGCAGAAGTAAATATCGTGTACGTTTTATCTATCCCAGGTTGTCAATAAATAAATATATATACATACATATATATATATATATATATATATATATATATATATATATATATATATATATATATGTAAAGAATTAATTACATTAGGTGCGAAAATTAATTCAGTACCTTTAATCTGAATCAATCATCAACGCTGTTTTAAATTTAAAATATTTTCTAGCCATTTCTAGCCATTTTAGGATTTTAAACCGTTAACCTTAACATTTAAAAATACTATACACCTTGTTCAGATAACTGTTATAACCTCAAAAAAACAGTACTAAACACGATGGAGTCCGAAAAGCAGTAAATCATACTGTTTGTTCGTTTGGTTGGGAAGTTTTTCCTTATGCGGCGTATTGTCACCCACACCTATTCTGGTCGCTCCAGCATTACCTGGCTGAAACTTATTTTTAAAAAAGTGAAAGAAGTTGGAAATACAATGATAAATTCATCGATTCAAAGCCGCCATCTTCTTTTCGGCAAGTTATTCGTCAGTTACCCGATAGATGAAGAAAAGATACTAATAATGGGAAATATTTTGGGAATTGAGATGTATTCCGTTTTTCCGTAAATAAATATCCATTTTCTATAAAAATGTTACCGAATTAATTTGTACACATAATAAAATAAATTTGTAATGTGTCATTATTAAGTTTAATTTCATCTTTTTTTATTCTAATATACATGTAAATATTTTGTAAGGAAAATATTGAATAATTGCAATGTTGTAGAAACAAATAATTTAATGAATATAAAAAAACGAGATTTTACTTTCAGAGAAAGATTAAATTTACATCTAGCTCATTAAAAAAATATGTTTTATTATATTGGTACCTTTGTGTTTTCTAACTACTGTAACATATTAAAGAATATATCATTTTTCCTTTCCTATATACCAATATAATAAAACATTTTTTTTAATGAGTTAGATATAAATTTAACCTTTCTCTGAGAGATAAATCTCGTTTTTTATATTCATTAAATAATTTGTTTTTACAACAATAAAACTAATGTACCAAATAAAAGTTTCAACAAACTTCTAATAAGGATAGTAAGTTAATTATAAATATTACATTTCGTATTCTTGTATTTGTTGTCCTTTGCAATCTAGAGGCGATGGATCTGTACGACAAAATATTAATATTTCTTTCAATCAATCTATTTTTATTATTAATCTAAATTTATACGGATAAAAAATCTATATTTATTATGAAATTATAATTCTATTAGGTTGATAGAAAATAATTGCAGTTTATGAGCTCCAAATTCAAATACTTTTTTCCATTTGTGGTGCAGAACTGTTGGATAACTAACACCTGCACAAAAGTTAGGTAATTTTTGTGCAATTTCTCCAATTGTTGTGAGTGGTTTTGATTCAAATAACACCTTCAGTTAGTTGTTATGAACTGAATAAGGACGATCTCGACTTTCTTAATATTCAAGTCCCTTGTCCACAGTATAAAATTTTTGTAACCACCTTTTCACTGTATGTTCCTTAACAGTACCCACGTCAAAAACATCGATTAGTTTAAAGTAGTTTTTGCAGCTTTACCACCAGTTTTGAATTCATACAAAAAATTGTTCTTATTTTCTTCTTTTCTATCTTTAATTCAATAGCACATTTTGAAACAAAATTAATAATAAAATCAAAGCTGATGTTACCAAAATACAGACCGAAAAATGCAGTTAAAAATAATATTATCATGAATATGATTAAATGACACTTTAATTGAAAAAATTAAGGTTCGAATTCAGAAAACAAAAACCTCAATTATTTTCCTACCAACCTAATATAATAACGGTTGTAGTCAGAGAGAAGATACAATCCATTTTTATATTCTTGTGGTGATTAGAGTTACTTCGGTCACTCATTTTTATAGTTTTAATTATTAACTTTTTCAATATTACATAAAAATTTTTAAACTTTTTCGTTTTTTAAAAATACGTTTAAGGAATTTATGTGAAAAATGTATAGGAAATCGAATTGTTTTTCAGTGCAAAAAATATATTATAAAATATTGATATACTGTTCAACATGCAACATAATCATAGATTGAAATTCAGTGTTTATAAGAAAAAAATAATTTGCTTAGATAATAGACGTATATAACAGATTATAAAATGAATAAGAGATTAAAAATTTAGTATGAATCAAATATAGATAAACAAGTATATATATTAAAATAGATAGATATCCTAAGTCATAAATTTTTATATATATAAGAACAATATAAGATATACACAAAAGAATTGTTTTTTCATCCTACAAATCAAAAACTATTTTGACATAAATATTCAATAAATGATTATAGTTATTTATTTTCGAAGAGAAAATCTTTTTGATTTGTAAAGTAATAAAATAATTAATTTATAAACGTGAATTTATCCACAGTGTGAGTATTGTGCAATGTATTGTAACAATGTAATAACCTATTCATAAATTATATTTTAAGTTAACGTTATTATGTATTTTGATAAAATGTTAGATAATTTTTATTAAAACTAATATAAAATATACATGTATTATTTATAAGCACACAAATAAAATAATTTTAAGTAAATTATTCTATATTGCATTTAACATAAATCAGAAAAATGTTTTTTTTCTAATTTAGTGTATTTGTCCAATTTAATTAAAAATTATACTAACAAAGAGTTGAAAATAATTTATTGTTATATATATTTTTTTTTATTAGAAACCCTTTTATATTTTAAAGGTGTTAATTTAATTTTGAATAGAGTTTTAGTTGCATTAACATACATATGTTAATATGTTGATATAAATTTATATATTTAAAAAATACAAAATAATATTACATCGATGCTATCGTAAAAAAAACGTAACTATTTTAAATCTATTTAAATGGATTAAAAGATGCTGCAATTTAAACTGTATACAATGAAACTGTATATAGCGAGTAGATTTTCTCGAGCATAGATTAATGATATCAAATTTATATCTGCAAAGAATGAATGATAAATGCACGAGTTTCTTCTTTTCTAAAAATAGAATAGTAATTACTTTTAAGATTTTGAACGTGAAACTATTTCTTATAGTAATTTTTATATTTTAATTATTTGACTTATGGATTAATTGCTTTCTTAATGGATATATTTAATTTAATTAGAATAAAATATACTTAAATAAAATTAATTTATTTAATATTTCATTAAATGAAAATTTTATTTTAAGTATCTTGGACATGTTATTATGTATTTATTTTAAAGAAAGTAAACTAAGAATAACAAATAAATCAGAATGATCAAAAATATATTACCCACTCATTTTTACTTATAAACTTATTAGAATTAATATAATATGCACATAATATATTAAATACTAATAGGTTATAAAATAATTTACGAGTGTTAATGATGTTCTAAGTCGAAGTAGTACTATTATTTTAATATAAAATATAGCCGATTATAACATTTTAAACTCATAATACGATATAAAATCACTAATTAAAAAAATATTTTAAAAAATAAGTTAACCTTATAAATGAATTTATACCAAAACCCACAAAAATCGACATTTAATAACTCACAAAAAAATAAAGGCCTTTTGAATTTTCTAATATATTTTAAGGTTATTATTAGAAATATAAACTCTTCTCTACTTGATTTTGTTAAAAATAATTGATAATTTTTTGGTAGTTCGAAGATAATATGGAACTTTTAGGGATATATAGTTCTTTTTAATTAATTGTTTTAATTTTAACTTGAGTTCATATTTTCAGAAAAAATTAGTAGATATATCCTGAAATTATTGTATTCTATATTTTCTATTATGTATTTCAAATTATTTATATTCTTTTCTTCCGATAATGAACAACTAATTAAACTACATATTCTTAAATTAAATTCAATTCATCTTTTTTGAATGGACCGATTTAATTTGTTCTAGATGCAAATACTGAAAGGTTTCATAGTTAACTCATTCTGCAATATATTAACAGACGATTAAAAGGTTGATAGGAAAATAATTGTGGGTTTTGTTTTTTTTGAATTCCAACCTTAATTGTTTTCAGTGAATGTAACATTTCTTCGTATATATGTTAATATCATTTTAAAGTGCATTATTCTCTATGTATTTTGGTAAAATCTGCTTTGGTTTTATTATTAATTTTGCTTTAAATTAGACTATTAAATTAAAGAGAGAAAGAAACAATATTCGAGCATTTTTTGTATGAGTTCAAAACAGGTGGTAAAATAGCAGAAACTGTTCGTAAACTCAACAATGTTTTTGGTGTCGATACTATTATAGTACGGTGCAATGATGGTTCTAAAATTTTCCTGCTGAGGATGAAAGCTTAAAAGATGAATAAGGTTGCGGACATTCTTCTTCAATTCATAATGAACAAGTAAATTCGTTGGTTGAATCAGAACCACGCACAATAATTCGTGAGCTTGTACAAAAGATAGCCATTAGTCATCAAACAATTGTGGACAACTTAAAACATCTAAGAAAATCCAAAATGAGAAAAATGTATATGAATTTAAAGGTCATAAACCGTAATTATTTTTCTACCAACTTTATATTTGGAAACTTTGCATTTTTTCAGACTCATGATAAAACTAAGGACTGCAGTTAAATATGATAAATATGTAACTCTTGTATAAACTAGTAAATTTAATAAATACATAATTTTTGTTTAAATTTTTGACTTTAGAATATTGTGAAATTTACAAGTGTATATCATTCGTTTCGGTATTATGTCGTTATACGGTGAAGATAATTCGATTTGAGTATTTGAGTAAAATTCGGCAATGTTTTATTAAAAAAAGATTTAAAACCAAAATAAAAATTTTTTTATGAACATATATTAAAAGTAGTTAAAAAGTGATTTTCAATAAATTCACTCATTTTTCAGAAATTTAAGATTAACATTCTTACTATCTCTAGTTGAGTTTTCATAGATTTCTTCATAAGTTGTTAATTTTATAAAAAAATAACCTTTAATCTAAACTAATTTTGCCACAAAAATCAATTATTGACATCACTATTACAGTAAATGATATTAAATACATTCTGATACCCTAATTAGAATTATTTACAGATTTTTCTATTCATAAAAAATGATAAATTTACAATTCTTTTTCAAAATTTTAGTAACATTATTTTATTATTTCATTTGTTTCAGCAGAAAATTTCTAATTTTCGAACTATTAAATGGTTAATACTGTTTTTATACCATTTTTATTTAACCGATAAAACAATAAGAAAATTTATAATTCTCACTAAAAAATTAAAACTCCTAAAATAGAAACAATTGCGCGAGTTTATTTGGATATACTTGAAAGTATTCGGTTTAATGCCGAAGGATAACGTACCTTTATTTATTTTTTAAAATCCAATTAATATTTCAAGTTTCAGTTACAGCCACGCTTACATACACGTAACTGGTTATCTATTCAATAAATTTTAAATTTCTAATTAATTTTTAATGTATTTCGTTTTTAAAACAACGCCTGAAAAAAAGATTTTGTTTTCATAAATTTCCATATAGGTATTTAAAAATAATATATATATATATATATATATATATATATATATATATATATATAGCTAAATAAACGCTATTTTTAATATAAGATAATTTTACATTCCATCGCTAAGCTATTAGTTATCTTAAGTAACAATTTATAGTATTGAACTTATATTGAATTCAACTTTATGTATTCTTTTGGGAACACCCAGTAGTTATTCACTTACACTGGCATATTCTTCATATATTCACATCAAACAGACACACATACATGTATCTATAGAGTTACGCACGCATTATAATCTCAACTCCATCTCAAAGCCACTTTTATCATTGTACGTGAATGTGTATAATAAGATTTGAATTGGGACCCAACACCCTATTCACCAAGCTCCGGCGCTCGTTTCTCTTCACTATGCTGTTCCTTTATCTAAACAGCCACAAAAAGATTATGATATTGTGTTGAGATTGTGTGGTTAAAAGACTGTAACAGATGGCAGTCAAAAACGTCTTTTCTTCGAAGAAAGAAAATTGAATATATTTTAAATTTTAACTTGATGTTTGAAAACGAATTCGGACTTTAGTTAAAAGTTTATATGATATGATATCAAGTGGATATACATATAAAAATGTATATATGTATGTATGTGTTTACTTGACGGTTTATTTCTAGAAGTGTTTGTATATCAGATGTGTAGATATGCACATTTACAAAAAAAACAATGTGTTCAGTTATCCATAAAAAGATATTATAACTTATTTAAAAAGATATACAGTATTGAATAAATTCATAAATATCAAATTTATTGAAACTTCTTATACTGTATAACCATTTTACTCAGACTTAATTCAACTATATATATATATATATATATATATATATATATATATATATATATATATATATATATATATATATATGTGAGTATGTGTATGTGAAAATTACAATTGACTTTTATATAATTACAGCGTAGAAAAAAAATTACTTTAAATATATATTAATATACATCTTTTAAAATATGTAATCGTTCCATTTAAAAAATGTTTTTTTATTATAATGCTCTTTTTTGTTATAAAGTGAACAGGAAGAAAGAAAAGAATATACTTAATATTGAAAGATGGCACTATATATTTCTGACACATTACATAATTCAATTTTAATATTTCAATTACAAATAATTATTTTATGCAAAATATAATTTCATAGAATATTTTTAATGTATTGACTACTGACAGACGATTCTATTAAAGTCAAAAATGTATTTGTATAGTGAAAAAGTATTTCTAAGAATACTGTAATATTATAGTTATTTTTCTTTAATGATATTGGATTTTTTTGTATTTATCAAAACAATTTTTTTTCATTCAATTCAGAATGTATAAATATTAAATTAAATTGGAAAAATTCAAAAAAAGTGTAATGCTAATCAAAACACAGTTTGTTTACATTTTGTCTGCATGTCTATCTTTTTAATTGTCTAATAGTAACCTCATTCTGAAATACATTGACGGAGACTAATATTAGGATGATAGGAAAATAATTGCGGTTTTTTTTTTAATTACAACCTTATTTTTTCAATGATTGTGTAATTTCATCGTGTACATGTTAATATAATTTTAAAGTGAATTTTTCTATCTGTATTTTGGTCATATCTACTTTGGTTTTATTATTTATTTTGCTTTAAATTAGACTATTGAATTAAAGAGAGAACAAAGTAAATCAGAGTATTTTCTTGTATGAGTTCAAAACGGGTAATAAAGCAGGAAAAACTGCTCGTAAATCAAACGGTGATTTTGATGTGAGTACTATTAACGAAAATACGGTTCAATGGTGGTTCCAAAAATTTCGTGCTGGGGACAAGAGCCTTGAAAATACAGAAGGTCACAGGCGTCCTTCTACAATTCATAACGACCAACTGAAAGATTTGGTTGAATCAGAACCACACACAACATTCCGAGAGCATTTATAAAATATATTATAATCAACAAAACTGTACCAAAATTATATTTTTTCAATAACTTTATATATATATATATATTATATATATATATATATATATATATATATATATACATATATGTATGTTGTGTGTTTGTATGATTCTATATCTCAGAATTAAACTAATTCAGTCATATCGAAAACTTATAATCGATACTAATATTTTATTAATTTGAAAGTAAATTTAGGAACAGTATATATATTTGATGAGCAGAAAATAATATACAGAAGAATTTAGTATTATTACTATTTTTTACTAATTCACCGTTGTTAAGTTAGTTTCATGACTTACGATTTTGTACATTTTAAATAAAACGTTGTCTCAAGGAAGGGAAGATAGAGTTACAATAGTCCTTTGCAATAAATAAATGTTTTTACTGAACACATGAAAGCATCATTTTCAGAAAGTAAGTTTCATAATAGTTTAATTCTAGAGAACAGAATTTACATGGAATTAAATATTCTTTAAGATTAAACTTCAATAACATTCAATAACTAAATGGAAAGAGACTGCTTAAAAATATTAATGTGGTATGGATGTTACTTTCAATCTTTATTTGTATTAGTATGTTTTTATTTTCGCTTAAAAAAAACAATTTTATATATATATATATATATATATATATATAGATAGATAGATAGATATATCTATATCTATCTATATATAAAACATATATATATATATATATATATGTATATTCTTATTTACAATAAAAGAAATACAACATATAAATATCTTTAATAACAAACTAATTTACTTCTTTACTTTATTTAAGATACAAACAAAATGTGGTTATATTTTCACGCTATAATAAAGAAAATATATTTAAAAACACATTTCAAAAGTAATCACATCTTTTTTTTACGAATATAAAATAGTATTTATCTTTAAAACCAAATACTTAAATTTTATAAAATATTTTAAATCCATCTCCAGAGATTAGAAAAACATACATATTTTAAGTTTTAAAACACCACAATTCAAGTAAACCTTATTAAATATATGACGTCAAAAACGTGAAACATCGACAATTGTCCATTTTTCGCATGAATGATAGAGATGAATGGAAAAAACGATCTACTTAAAACGGAAAAAAAATCTGAATGTGCACGCAATCTAAAGACGATCGTTTAGAATAGATACGCGCACAAAATGAAGAAGTCTCTATGGACATAACGCAATGGCGAGGGTCCAGTGCACACCGTGTATATCGATTTGCTAAACGGAACCCAGAGATTTAAAACGAAATCATTTGGAAATATCTTCAAGAATAACGGTCTCAAGAGGAACAAGATACATCGTTTCAATGCCGAACGATACGCTTGTCAAGCTGAAGTACGATTTCACAGTTTAATTTGACATTTTTTATTAATCTATCAATCAATGTCTGATATAAATGGTTTTGATATTTGTTTTTCTAAATAAGTCACCTACGTATAAAATGTCAATTTAATTTTATATTAGTCTAATTCTACAAAGTCAACAAATCAAAATATATAATGCGAATCTGTTTATATACATATATATATATATATATATATATATATATATATATATATATATATATATATATATATATTATTTATTCTTTAACTGCACAATAAATAATATTTAGGTTTAGGGTAAATAATTATAGGAGAATAATTATATTCATCTCAGTATTTAATTTAAATAATCGGCATAATAAAAATTAATTAATAATTGAAAAATATATATTAAGAAATAAAAAAAAAAACAATCTACTATTTTATTTATTTTTTTAAAGAAACATGAAAATGGTTGATATTATTTCATCAACAATAAGAGATAAAATAATTTAATTTATTTAAAATGAGTTACAAAATTTAAAAATGACCGAGGGTGATTTGAAAAGTTCACGGTTTAACATATAACTGGAGGTAATATTTTAATTATTTGTGGTGCATTACAAAGCAATATCTATCTTGTATATAACCTCAAAGTCGTTAATTAATGTGTCGAGCAGTTTGTTCCAGACATCAATTTAAATAAAGCTCTTTTTGTACAGTTGTTGAAATGGATAAATTTGAACATCATGCGATGATATTTTTTTTATCAAAAAAGTTTTAACGACAACATAAATCAACACAAATCGAGATAAAAAATGTACTGGGTGATAGTGCTCTTTTATATACAACCGTAAAAAAGTAGTCAGCTGAATTTAAATATAGCCATACAAATACTTTAAAGATAACCTTTGTAATGGACAGTAAACAACTGCAAACTGCGACAGAAGAAATCATCCACAAAGTGCAAGATATTGTCTTACAGGATCAGCAATTGAAGGCATTCGAAACTGATAATGTTGTAGGTGTCTCAGAAGAACGTGTATATCACATCCTCACTGACGAATCAGTTATGAAAAAGTTATCGACAAGAGGGGTGCTACATTTACTGACAATTGATGATAAACGTATTTGAGTACAAATTTCTCAAGACTGTTTGGATCGATTTAAGAGGGGTACAATTGATTTTATCCGGCCATGACTCGGATGACTCTCTTGCCACAGTAACAATCAAAGCAATGGGAGTATGGTAATTCTCCGCGGTCGAAAAAAGTAAAATTAGTTTTATCCACTGGAAAAGTTATTGTTCAATTTTTTGGGATGCTAATTGACTACCTTCCAAATGATCGAACGATAATAGGAAAGAATTATGCTAATCTTTTGGATCCACTCGATCAAAAAATTCGTGAGAAAAGACCAAGTTTATCAAAGAAAAAAATCATTTACCATCAAGACAATTCATATTCCCACACAAGTCTTGTATTCATGGTAAAACTCGCTGAATTCAAGTACGAATTCCTACCCCATCAAGCCCATTCTTCAGATTTGGTGCCCTCAGTTTTCCAACTGTTCCCAAAACTTAAAAAAATCCTTGGTGGTAGGCAATTTTTGTCAGGTGAAGAATTGATAGCAACAGTGAATTGCTATTTTAAGAGGTCTAAAAGGAGATTTTCGGGACAGCATAAAAGCAGTGGAGCATCACTGGTTGAAGTGCGTTGAAGTTCAGGGGGATCATATTGAAAAACAAAAGTAATTTAAAAATACAAGTCATATTCTTTCATAGTTAAGCCGCGAATTTCTCAAATCGCCCTCGTACATTACTTGATAGACAATATTTTAAAATTTAAAAAAAAATTGAATTCGAATCTATTTCAGACATGTAAAATATTGTTATTAGATTATTGATTTAAAAAATATAAATAAGTTATGATAAGTAACATATGATTTTTTAAGAAAAAATAATTATTAAGAACTAAAATAATCAAATATAGAATTTACTGGCATTATTGTTGAATTAAATAATGCATTTAAATGTGAAAAACAAATTTCCAGTAAAAGATAATCTTAAGGTAAGAAAAAATTGTAAATAATATAGTATAAATAAATGATCTTTTATAAAACATATGAAAGTTTATTTTATATGAAAATATATATATATATATATATATATATATATATATATATATATATATATATATATATATTCTCATTTGATAAATGTACAAGTCGTTGCAACAGACAATTTATATGAATGTGTGTATTAATAATAATTCATAAAATTGATAAGAAGTATTCTATTTAATGATTTTAATGTAGTTTTACTTTTAATGCAATAAATTGTTAAAACAGGATAATAAATTAAAGATGTATTGAAGAGAATAAAAATGACTTAGAGTAGAAGAGAAATAAAATTTAAAAGGCGAAAAGAGCTTTAACGGTTTTGCAGTATCATAGGTTACAATTAAATGCAGAAACTGAGCTTCAAGTTCGATGGAAAGACAATGCTTTAAGTGATTGCGAATAACGATTTTGAAGCAAGCCAATTCCTCTCCGTCGAATTATTTCGCCAATAAGATGGAGACTATAACAAGTACGGTCTTAAGTAGAAGACGTTCAGCATCAATAAAACACAGGAGTAGTTCAAATGAAGCTCTGAATGTAATCGATACCGTTTGGATTTCGACTGAATTCGGTCGACTGACATGTGTTACAGATTGGGTGAGAAACACTGATTGAATTATGGGTAATCGATTGAATTCGGATATCGTGTACATTCTCATAAGCAAAGCTGTTTAGAATTACTTCAGATGAAGAATGCAATACTATATAATGTACAACGTTTTCATTCTTTGTTAAATGTAAGATTAAAGCTTAGCTAGTATATGTGTAAATAAATATTTAAATAAATACACATACTAACTAACATATTTACAATAATATTTTTGTTCGAATATTTCCTACATTTTTGCTAAAACTATTATTTGAATTTTATAAAAACGAAATCAAAAAGCAAATATTTATACAATAACAAATATGAAAATCTTTAAACTGATTTTAATTTAACTAATAATTTTATAGTTATAATTATTTTTAACATTACTTAAAACGTTCATCTCAGATATTCAAGGAAAATTTTAAATTATGAGATCAATCAGAGTGTTCGTAATTAATTCGTTATTAAAAAGAATAATAAATAAGAATTTTGATCCGCGTGGTTTAAATTTGATTATATTTCTAGTTTCTTAATTAGATTAAATAATTTTCCTATCACTATTATTAACTAAATGATTTTTTTTAATTTCAAAAATATTTTTTCAGCTGATTACATATATGTTAATAATATATTCATTCAAATATATGTTTTATCGAATTTGTATAGATCTATTGAAGAATATTTAATATTGTACGTCTTATTGAAGTATATATTATGTGGAATATTTATCTTTTTTTTATGTTCAATAGTAATTAACTACTGGACTTACAAACTACTACTTTAATAGTTTTGGAAAAATATGAATAAAAAGATGTGTTTTAAGGAATATTACAATCCATACTATTACATGTTTTGAAATCATACTATTTTTTATTCAGTTTCCCAAATCTTTTTTGGTAACGTTTTTGAATGAACAAGAAGCAAAATTTTCCATTTTGTTTAATATGACTCAAAAGTGTTCATCATACACTGCATTTCTTATTTTTTAACTTGCTAATTTCTTCAATGATTTATTGAAATGTATTGAAAAAATTGAATTCTGCTCTATGGTGATCAATGGCTAAAAAATAAACTAAATTTAATGAACAAGGGGGGAAATATTTTTTCCGACAGTATATAATAGTTATCCGACGTTTTTATATGGAATCAGTGATTATCTTAATGATTTATTTTTATTAATAAAACTACCTATTTCATTTACAAAAAAAGAGAATACTCGGTATGAGCAATATGTAAAGAAGAAAAAGAGAATCATTTTCAAATAACTACATATATGCCAAAAATATTTTTCATGTTTAATACTAGTTATTAGTATTAAGTAAGTAAAAAAAATAATTGTGGTTTATGTCCTGCAAATCATTTACGTATTTTATTTTAAGTGGTCCAGAACTGTTGGATGACGCTCAACTTTTGTGCAAGTTCGCCAATTGTGTGGTTATGATTCAACTAACGGTTTCAGTTGATGATTATGAACTGAAAGATGCCCGCGACCTCCTTCATCTTCATGTCTCTCGTCCCCAGCGTGAAATTATTGAAACCATAATTGCACCGTACGTTCCTTAACAGTACCAACACCAAAAGTATCGTTTAGTTTTCGAGAAGTGTCTACTGCTTTACCACCCATTTGTACTCATACAAAAAAAATTATTTGCTTCTTTTTCATCTTTAATCTGAAGCAAAATCAATAATAAAACCGAAGTCGATGTTACCAAAATACAAACAAAAAAAAGAACTTTAAAATGATATTAACATGAACATGATGGAATGACAGTTTCATTAAAAAAAAATAAGGTTAGAATTTCGAAAAACAAAAGCCGCAATTATTTTCCTTCCAACCTAATAGTTTCATGTTATTATACAATTCCTTTATGTTTAAAACATATGATAACGTTACCAAAGATTGTTCATATTTGGTATAATGTCATGGATTGTAATACCAATTTTGAAAGAGTTTATAAATAATTATAGTTAATTTGCATGACATTTTGGTCATGAAAGTTCATTAGAGAAATTACATTATTAAATTGTACTCAACAGATGTGAAAAAATGTTTGAATTATTTTGGGCGTTGAAGAATTTTTTAGCATAGAAGTTAATATGAAACAAAAACTGTAGAATAGATTATGATTTTATTTCTAAATTAATAATCCAAAAAGACATAATAAAATAGCATAAAAAATTCATATGACACCATATTTGTTGGATATTATTGTACGTATCTGGGCGATGCAACAATTAGTTGCATAACCGTATGTAAATATAAATAAACTTATAGTTTTTATGGCTCAACTCCTAACTTACTTTATCAATTATTTGTACTTTAATCCACTACTAACATTGCTGTTCCTTTACATATATAAACCATAGAAAAACACAATGCCATTATCCGGTTTAATGTAAAATGAAGATGTATGAAAAGTAAAAATAAATCGTAAATTGTCAGATAAATTTCATAGATGAATAGAGAGAAGGTATCTTGTCCTTAGTTACTATTTACACTATCCTCTTCAAACGACTGTTTTCAAACATCTGTTGATCTATGCATTCACTACCTATGTTTAGACAAGCTCTTGTACACGTTTCTATTTTATAAAATTAATTAGATACGCATCTAACATTCTGATTAGTAAGGTAATGTCTGAAATAAAACATTCTAACGTGAAATACAAAACATTAAATATTATATAAATAAACATTACATTTCTATTTTAATTTTATAAATATCAATTATAACAAATATATATTACAAATTTATTATATATATATATATATTTATTTATTAATATTGTGATAAATGTATGTATATTTTTGACATTATGAAAAAGAAATTATTTTTATTTTAAATGCATTTATTAATTTTTATAGATGTTATATGTAAAATTGTCCATGGTAATTATTATTTTCTGATAATTTTTACAAAAACTATAATATAATTACCCACAAAACACAATATTTGCTACCCAGACATCTGAAAAAGTCTAATCTAAGATTCAACGTGTCCAACCAGTGACACAAAAGTTTGTTCTTAGACGTCTAATATTGACAATATAAATAGTGATAAAGAAGTATTTATTAGGTCGGTAGAAAAATAATTGAGGTTTTGTTACGAATTTGAAGGTTATAAACCGCAATTATTTTTTTACTAACATAATACTATATTTAAAAATAATGAACATATTTATGACATGGTTCTGAAGAATAGGATCATATATAATAAAGAATGAGGCATTATTTTAGGTAGTTACTAATCATTGCAGTTCTAATAACCTTAGTTACCGATACACCCTTATACACTAAATAATCAATCAACCAGTTATAATTCTGGTAATAAAATTTTTCATGATAAAATTTAACTCTGAAGTTGATCAACCTAAAATTAGTTAAATCTTAAATAAATCGTTTTAATGATAATCTATATAAGTTGGTCCAAAACATTAACTCAGAGAGTTCATAAACTGCAAAAAAGTGAAAAAAATATGTCTAAGTAAATAATCATTTTCTTTTTTATGTATTTTTAAAAATAGGTTATGGATATTTTTTGATTAACACTGGTTATCGTAGTTCTGAACTGAAACATAATAATAGCTGAAAAATTAAAATATTTAAAAAGCGATACTTTCTAAAATATCACAATTTTAAATTCGATTTTCAATCTCTCTCTCCCTTATATATATATATATATATAAATATATACATACATATATATATATATATATATATATATATATAAAGTAAATAATTTGTTTTCATTTGTTCTCTTTTATATATTACCTTTACGTATAAAAGAAAAAAAAACAATCTGCGAATACGTGAACACAAGAAAACACTTTTACATTTACATTTTGATGTCGTAGTGAGTTTAAAAAGAAAAGAGGAGAGGTAAGCGATCTGCAAAATTGATTTTTTTTTTGTAATTTAAAATGAAATTACATTTTATAAAACGGGTCGCAAGCAATATCAAAACATTATAACTGTTTGCTTGCCTTATTTCTTTATATTTGTATGGTACGACATGGTTTGTGGAATTTTTATATACAGAACGTGTAATTGATTGCAGAAAATAAATTGCTTTTATTTGGTTTTTATTTATTTGAAAGGACTTGTTCATTTGATTTATAAAGCAATCTTTTCATTTATTTTCCCTCGTCTTTGATTTAGACATCTGAACTTAAATAAACTCAAGCAACAAAGTTTATATAATATCGTATGATTTATATGATGTATAAATTATTTATATAAATAAACAAAATTAAATTATTTTTTCATTTTAATTCCATGTCTATAAATATACAATTTAATTTTGTTTTCTACTTTATATTATAATTTTTATTGGTAATTTGTCAATACGATTCTTATAATAAAAACTGTATGTAGTAGTATTAGTTTTCTAATTATATATATTTACAATACAATTAACAAATATTAAAAATAATATATAGAAATAAAACTAAATTATAATTATAATTACTTTGGAAAATGAATTCCATTAATTTTTTTTTATACAATTTTATTAATATTGATACATTATGTTAAATTATGGTTTATAAATAATTGAGTAATTTTATTTACAATGTCAAATAATTTATATATATATATACATATATATATATATATATATATATATATAATGTTTTAAATAAACCAATAAATTATCGTAAAACAATTTACTAATTTCGTCCATAAAAATATTTTCTTCTATAATTAATGAGAACAAAAGAGAAAAATATTGTTCCCCTGTGATTTTTATAAATACTTAATTCAATCGATCTTGTAATACTTATTTGTTTTTGTGTCTATTATTTTATCTTGTTTTTATATTTTCCTGTAAACATAAAATTTGTACGTGACCTTAAATACAGTTTATTTATTTATAAACAAAAATCACATTATTAGGTATTTTTATTTGATGAAGAGAAGTATAATATATTTCCTATTTATTAGATTATATATATATATATATATATATATATATATATATACATATATGTATATATGTATGTGAGTGTGTATGCGCGTGTGTATGCGCGTTTGTATGCCCGTGTGTATGCGCGTGTGTATGTGCGTGTGTATGTGCGTGTGTATTTGCGTGTGTATGTGCGTGATGTATGTATGTAATATTTTTTGTAAATCCAATTTGGTATTGAAAACGGATAAATTCATTAAGAACGATTGCCTAGTCTATATTACAATGCTATTCTCGGACCTGCGATCAAACTTCTTCATTAGTATGTTATAGAACAAATGTGCCCAAAGGACGTGAAAAGGTGTTATGACAGTTGACATGTCCTTCGAGAATCGACTAATACTTGATAAAGCTAATTTTCAAAATGATTTCACCTTTATTGTCAAGGGCATTATTAATTAATTAAATTTCCTCAATTTGAAAACAATTTCCAAGAAACATATCAAACAACTAAGTACAGGAATTAGACATTTATATATATATATATATATATATATATATATACATATACATACATACATATATATATATATATATATATATATATATATATATATATAAATATAAATATATTCATACATACATATTTGCAAGTTTGTGAATAAAGAAAAAAAAATAAATTATTCTGAAAATGCTACGATAAATGATCAAATTAGAATGAGGATAAATGTATTTTCTTTATTAAAATATTTGCTGAATTATATAATTTAAAGTCAAATATAAGTTTTGAATAATTTAAATAAGACTTATTTTATCTATTTTGCAAAATTTAATACACTTATAATTAGACATAATTATTCTCATATTCAATGTTTAACCGACGATTTATTGGCATAAATAATTAAAATTTAAAATCGCTATAATGAATCGTTTACATTAATTTTATTTAATAAAAAAATACACATTGAATCTTGTGACTTTTATGACTATCTTTAATAATGTTATAGGGTTATCAGAATAATGGAAGTTGATTTATGAATAATTTATACCTTTAAAACTTTTCGCATAACTTCAAAACTGTTTAACATACAACAAAGGTATATTTGATTACCTAAACTCAAACTGACCCAAAGAACCTTTTTAGTTCACAAGAATGTTATCACCAAATTTAGAAAACTTCCAAGTAGATATTATATATATATATATATATATATATATATATATATATATATATATATATAATTAAATTATTTATTATATTTAAGTTATATTTAAAACTGTAATTTAAAATATATTTTCCATTTAATTATTATATTTCATTGATGTGTACATTTCAGATTACTTTTTACTGAAAACATAACATTCAAGTTTATTGTGGTATTTGAATACACGATTCTAATGTAACAAGATGTCACTAAAATTTTAATTAAAACAGATTTATTAAACAAACATAAATATATTTAAATGTACACTTCAACGAGTGAAATTTAAAACTGTCGCAATTAAATTGTCGAGATAAATTCATATGTGGTACATGACTAGATATATTTTGAACGTAATATAATCTTATTTGTACGAGCATCTTAAATGTAGTTGTTAAATGTATGGTGAAATATTAATGAATGAAACTGTTGTTTATTTTATATGTATAATTAATTTATTTGTGAAACAATTTATATTGGTTTAACTACTTTCTACAAAATGAAACATATGTGATTCAATTTTAATGAAGAAATTTGTAATTTGGAAAACATTCACTTAGTTTATATGTGAATATTAAAAAGGTTACTTTTAAAAAAATTGTCTTAAACCTTATAAGAGGTGAGCGGATTTATTGTAAATACTTTGCTAGTTTCTTCAATTTTTCGACATAAAGCAAGTAAAATTATTTAAAAAATACTAACAACAATTTATATATTTTGTAAATAAAATAGCACTAAAGCATAAAAAATGTGAATGTTTTTGATTATAACTGATCAAATTTAGTTCTCTATGACGTTGAAGTGTCACTACAATTTTCACTCATTTGTTTTACATTCTTATTTTATCAATTTTAAATCTTTATGACTTCAATTTTAGACTAATGTGCGTATAAATTGACGCTCTGAGAATGACAGCGTTAACATCCAAATCTGCATAAATAAAAATCGAAAATAATCAATAATTATTTATTCAATATTTTTGAGAGAAAATTTTTGTTATGATTTGTGAAGCAAAAAAAAATTTTTTGCGAGTGTTAATTTAGCCACAGTTTTTTTAAAAGAAATGATACATAATATAATAAGTAGCAAAAATTTTGTGTAAAGAACTTCTGATTAAAATCCAATCCAAAAATTATATATATATATATATTAATTTATAAAAAAAAATTATTTTATATAATTTAAATACGATCGTGTAATACAATTTTTAAATAAATTGTTTTTTAACGTAGTCTACATACAAATTTAGATCTTTTGGGGACAAATAAAATTTTATATAAGTAACAAACAAATTAGGATGTCCTAAGTTAAATAAGATAATAAATACATTTTTAAATTACATACTTCTTCATTTATAAAATTGAAATCATTATTTCATATTAATAATTTCAACAATAAGTCTGTGTACAGACGGATAAATTAATTTTTATTTAATATTAATTAAGAATGTTACAAGTAGTTTGATAATTTTAAATCAAAATAAAAAAAAACATTAAAATTGAGAAAAATATTTTAAAGAAAACGTTGTTATTGTCTTTTTACATTCCATTCTATTCATTAATATAAGAATATAATTAAGTAACCGACTTTTTCATTTCATTTGATAATTAAAAATTAGATATAAAGAACCATATAGTATATAACATAGAAAAAATAATTTAGCAATTTTCTATAATATTAAATATTATTTCTAATATATATATATATATATATATATATAAGTGTATATAAAAATGGCTTCTATCCATGTATATATATATATATATATATATATGTATGAATGTATTAGAGTTTTGAATAATATGCATAATTCAAAACGAATATTTTCAACTTTTTTAATTAATACATTCTGTATATGTACAAAAAATTCTTTCGGAAGTATAAATAAAAGTAAATAAAACGAAAACGTATGAAATGCATATTCAACGAACGTATTTATTACAATAATTACACGTTTTTACGTTCAGATGTAATTAAATTTATTCTACTACTTTCTCTGTTTATGTTTTGGTTTCAATTAATCAAGTTTATGTTTTCTTTCATAAATAACAAATTGGAAAAAATTGACAACTTGTTCGGTGCTAAGTCTATTTTTAACCTCGCGTGTTAAAATTACATTCCGAACTTAAATTCCGGTGTAATGTTTCACCTGTTGCGATATTCTATACGTACAACTGAATTTGGGGTTGTGGAAATCAATATTTAACTTTATATACACTATAAGAGAGTAGATTCGCGATTTTGATAACTAGTAACTTATGTTTATAATGAACTAATTTAAGTTTTTAATCATAAGTATTTTTATAATTACATAATATTTTGTTTCCACCAAATTTCTGTTATAGATAATATGTTAATAACATTCAAAGATGAATTATATATATAAAATTGCTAAGAAAATATTAATAGTTTCTGGCATAACACGAAGAACTTAAATAGAATTATTGTAGATATATTTATTCATATTAAAATATTAATACACCTTTTAAGATAATTATTTCTAATATAATAAGAAAAAATATTTATTTTTTATGTCAAAGCTAGCTGGTATCTTCGTAAATA
The DNA here is from genome assembly GCA_034766995.1 of Acanthacorydalis orientalis. Classification (NCBI taxonomy): domain Eukaryota; kingdom Metazoa; phylum Arthropoda; class Insecta; order Megaloptera; family Corydalidae; genus Acanthacorydalis; species Acanthacorydalis orientalis. Next base: position 5,837,658 of record CM068320.1, on the reverse strand, counting down.
ATTGGAGTAGTTTAGAATTTTAGTAACTGAAATCGTTTTTGGAAATTTAAATCGAAAATAATACAGTAAATAAAAAAGAAGTAATAAAAGCAAATATTTATAACAAATGTGTAAACTGATAGTTTTACAGTAAATTTATATATACTTTACTATGCAGTTGTGCGACATTGGGTCTCATTCATTACTAAAAGAAAGGCATAATCACCTTCTCTGTAAATGAATACATTCAGACCGTTTTTGTTTTTGGCGAGGAGGTATTATGCCACTCCTTGAACGTTCTCTTGATATTAGCTAGTGATAATGAAACCAGATTTTATCTCTAGTCACAGTTCTCAATAGAAAGACATTATATTCGATTTTATAGCGCTGCAATTATTCCTGAAAGATAATATCTGAGTGATGGCCCCGCAACAAATACTTTATTTTTTTGAGCAATCCAGGCACTAGTTAAGCACTGGAGGACTTGCATTAAACGAAACAGAAACTATGTTGAAAAATACTGCTATTGTATGATATTTCCATATAATACATTATGAAAAAAATAATAAGGTTTTCATTTGATTCACCTTCGTATATATATATATATATATATATATATATATATATATATATATATATATATATATATATATATGCAGCCATAACGAGTTGACAGTTAACTTGTTTTTATAAAAAAATGTTTTTTGTAACAGAGTAGAGTCACAAATATATCAAAAAAATAGCATTCTAAAAAAATTTAATCCTTTACCAAATTAGTGATTAGTTTTTCTTTAAAAAATTACATTCAGTGTTACATTTAACGATTACATCGAAGATAATTTTTACGAAAATAAAAAAATAATAAAAAAATGCGCAGACATGAACAAATACACTGCTTTTTTAAAAATATGTTTTAAAAAAACCTAAATTTTCATAAGACAAACAGTTACTTTCTTCTCTAGAAATTGAATTGTTTGAATATACTAATTTTTTATTATTGTCAAATGAATATTATAATTGAATTTTTATTACCATATATATATATATACATCCAACGGTAATACAATATTTATATATATATATATAATTCAAATTAAACTTATACTTAAAGAATGAAATATCATTTATATATATATATATATATATATATACTTTCCAAGCAAGACGAAAAATAAGGTTTATGTTCATGTATTTTCATATATATTATCATTAACATTAAATCAGTCTTGTTTTCGATTTATAATTAATTTAGAAAATGACAATAATACACTATTTTTTGTATAAAGTATACGTTTTCTTTTCAATCGACACTATATTCTTTATGCTGGTATTTTTAAATTAACATTAGTTAATGAAAAAGAAGGTGTTTCTTGAAAATATCAATCATTTTTTAACAAACAATACTAATCGATAAATGCTAATATAAATTTATAAAAATATGATTTATTGTAATAAATTGAGTATAATAACAATCGTAATAAATATATATTCAAATCATACAATTAGACTATTTTTATCAATAATAGATATACTAATGTTTATTAAATAACGTGATTCGATTTATGATTTATTATGTATTGTATTACTTGAATAGACTTCTAAAACGTTAAATGCCATTTTAATAAATATTTTCTGAGATTTCAAATAACCTTAATCAATAAAAAATTGAAATCAAACGATGTTTAACCTATTTACTTTTGTATAAGAAAATACTTTCCAATATGAAAGCAACCGCGACAATGAAAAAATTAAATCTTATCACATTTCTCGCCTTACGACAAAGTACAATATGTGTCAAGAACTTTAACAACTATAGTAAATCATAACAAAAACACATGAAATCAAGACACAATATGATCCGTATAGCTAAGAAAGCCTTAACATCAGTCTCAATGAAGACAATGTGTCGTGTCGACAACAATAGACGGGATGTGTAAAAGGTCGTGGCAGGGGTTGTTTTGAACAGGACTTTCCATCTCGTCCAGTAAAATCAAAAACTAGACGCGCAAAACTTATTTATCATCGTCATTCATTTCCTTCAGCATCATCGTAACAGACATCAGTCGTTACGTTACGACAAAAGCATCCGAAATAATCTTATCTTTATAAAAATGTTCATTGCTGTGTATGTCGGGCGTGTGCGGGAATAATGATGGAATGGGAGCGAAGAAACGTAATATTACGTTGGACACAAGAAATTTATATTCAAGATGTAACTTGTATAAAAAATATTATATTTGGGTTTCGTTTCTTTATTATTGTTTTATCTCATTTAGTTTCAATATCTTGTACACATCTTGCAGAGAATGCTTTTTGTTATTATAAAAAGGAAGAAACACTTTTTCTTGAATATATTTATAAATATCTTATAAATCATTAGGAAAAAAATTAAAGTAGATCAGACAATATATTCATCAATGATGGTCCTTTAAAAGAAAAAAGTATACCTATATTTTATATTATTTTTTTCGATAAATATATCAAATGTTTAAATTGAAACATTTACTAAATTTTATATTTAATTCCATGATGAATTAAATCTATTATTATTTTGTTTCACCACGTATAGCTTTATACACCTTGATTTTATTATTAAGCAATTTAGTGTAGAATGACAACATATTTCCTTACATTTGACATGTAATTATATTTCTGAAATGTATCATGTATTTGTAACGATGCAAAACTTTAGCTGCAAAAGTTAAATGTGTATCTTATCCTAATCCCATTTATATTGTTTACAAAAACGGATGCATGTAATATCTCGGTAGTGTGTGGTAGTGTTTCCTTTTGTTCTCGCTCTTGATCAATTACAACATTAAATATCCTTAAAATGACTTGTAAATGTGCAAATGATTGTGATATATATTTTTGAATTTAAGACGATATTTAATAAAAACAATATGAAAGGTTTTTTTCATTTATAAGAAAAAAACCTTAATCTAAGTACATATATGAACAAGAATGCGCAAAAATAGAGCAATGACGTTCAAATGATCGAATGCATATATCAACCGAAGCAAGCTCTAACTAACCATCATATTGCTCGGTTCTGTTTACCTCGTCTCCAGTAAACAAATACATTCAAGCAATCGGTCTGCCTCATGCTCGTATGTATACCTTAGCTTCCTGAACTTTGTTTTGAACTTAAGTAATCAAGATAAAAGCTTGGTAACACACATTTTCTATTTTAAGTGTAGTAAGGTATTTATAGGTGTAATAAATATAGATTGATAATTGTGATCAAAAATTTCCGAATGGAAGGTAAAGTTAAATGCAAATATTTCTTATTATAGATCTATCATCTTCATAATATAAACAAGTAGAACAAAGATGCTACTAAGAAATTTATTATTTATGAATATTTGACGATTATTTTTAGAAGTTTGTTGAAAATTTCAACTGACACATGGAAAAAAGATAATAAATAGAATATTAGTTAATACGTTAGAATTGGAAAAAAAATACAAAAAAAAGATATTTTAATGATGAGACAGACAGATACTTGGCACTTCTTGAAAAGTTAAATCTCGATTGTTGTCTACAGAAAATAATTTTTATCTGTAACGTTATATTTCCAGATTTTTTGCTCATAAATATATTTAGAATATACTAATATCAGATAAAAAAAAGATGAAATTAAATAATAAAAACCGGTAAAACTATATTTTACAATTAATTGTTTGTATATATATAATACATTTATATATATATATATATATATATATATATATATATATATATATGTCTGTATTAACAACTTTATATTCTAAATAGTATAGTCAATAAATATAATACATTTTGCTCTCCTTCGATTCTCTCTATGGAAAAGTTTAATAATTTTATGTGTAATATTATCAATAAATATTCATCTAATTTGTTAATGTTATTGAATAATGTCAAGTCTATTTTTGTCTAGTATGAAGGTTTTGTAAGTCAGAGTTTCGAATTTAATTTGTCGTGAAGTTCCTCGTTTGATTTCGAAAAAAAAGAAGAATTGTACAAGATTACAGATGTGCCCAAGAATACTTAAGTAAAGAGAATACTTTAGTAAGGAGAAAGATTGTCAATATGTAAGTGATATTTTGTTCTTACTCGATTACCTATTTGGAAAATAATATATGAACTCATATATGATGTTATCTGTCTATATATATATATATATATATATATATATATATATATATATATATATATAAATATATATATATAAATATATATATGTATATATATATAAATATATATATATATATATAACGACTAAATTGCGATATATCTGTGAGAATAATTATATAGATATGAGTTTAAAAAAATATACTTATTGTTTCATTCGGTTCGTGTACAAACTTATAATTGACAAATTGGCGATTGCAACGAACAGGGGCGAAGTCCACTAGTATATATATATATATATACATACTAGTGTATAGCTAATCGAAATTGATGGGAAAATAGAAGGAAAAAAATGTTTATTGGTTTTTACTTCATAATATATTTAAACATAAAAAATACCTAACGAAGCATAATGAATTCAACGTGAAACCTATGAGATGACAAAGCAAACATTTTTCGCCACTTTGTTCTGTGGATAAAATAAAGAGAAATGTGGATTTTTAGTATTAACACACACACAAATATATATATATATATATATTTATATATATATCGTATATATCGTATCTATTATTGCATGTGCAACATAGTAAAAAAAAATAATTAACAAACATATTAGTATATTTAATTTCTATAATTGAATTTTGATAAGGTGAAGTACTACTTTACAAACTATTAGGTTGATCCAAAACTAATTGCGGTTTTTATCATTTTAAGTTTGGCGCCGATTTTTCTACTTACCGTTATCTTTTGTTATTATCATGTGATACATCGTTGTAAGCAATGAAGTTAGCACTAATGATTTCCGCTTATGTTCATTGTTTTCATTCCTTAATACTATTGGATCTCTTAAATAAGTCATGGAAAAAAACAAATTCGTCCGATTTTGTTGTATGAGTTTAAATTGGGACGTAAAGCAACAGAAACTGCTCTGAATATCAAATTTGTTTTTGGTGAAGAGTCAATTAGTGAATGTACAGATCAACACTGATTCCAAAAATTTCGTGATGGAAACGAAAGCCTTGATGATGAGAAGAGTCGTGGATGTCCTGCTATAGAAAATAAT
>CM068320.1:5780000-5827500 GCA_034766995.1 Acanthacorydalis orientalis | reverse complement strand
TAATTGTTTTATACAAATGTCAAATAGTAGTAAATATTTTCAGTGAATTATACATTTTTAACTTAGAGCATTAATTACATAATTCACAATCTGGAGATACATTTTAGAAGTTTCACAAGAAAACGTTTTATATTTCATTCAATTAATAATAGTTTATTATCGTAAACAAAATGATTTTATTTAATTTAAAACACGAGAAAAATAAACATAATGGTTAAAAACATTAGATATTGTTTAATGTATTCATTTCTTATCAATTTGTATACTGAAAAGAATTCTTTTTTTCGATGTGTAATTACTACAAATAATTAATTTATTTAAGATTTGCAATTACTTTCCAACTATTAATAAATGTTTATCAAATATATATAATATTTGTAAATATAATCAGTAAATTTTGATGTATTTAAAATTCATATAAAATTCGTTTAAAGATATGTCATTTTCAAAATTTTGTAATATATTTAAAAATGGTAATTTACTTTTTGAATATTTTCATTATGATGTTGTTTTAGATTGTAATTAAAAAAAATAACCTTATATATTTTTTACAATAACTCTGTGGATATATAGTAATATTAGTTTTCAACTATAATATATATATATATATATATACACATATATATATATATATATATATATATAATGTTTCAAAGTTAGGTTTACAATTTTTTTATCGTACATAACATGAAAAATAGTAGTTTTTTTTACGTGATTACTTTATATTTGAGAATTGTGGATGAAAAATATTGTCGACTGAATGACCACCTCTAGCTGTGCATGTCAGGAAATTGGGGTTTAAATAACTAGTCGTAATTTTAAGTGAACTAAAGGTTTATTAATTATAAAAAATACGATAAATAATACAAGGCACGAACAAGTGGCGTGGCTGTTTACTTGCTGCTATGTTAAGGACTGACTATTGCCGGGTACGCTGTCGTGTTGACAAGATCTTTTATCTACAGCGTCAATCATCATATATGATAACAACCATACCCTTCGTCAATTGATTTTGTACACTACCATTGAGTTTGTACTTTAGTCTCTGGCTTATTTGTAAAAACCTTGTTTTTGATGTATGTTCAAAAAAAAATATGATAATCTTGGTGACTAATCAATCTCTTCTAAACTTGAAATTAATTATTATAGAAAAATGGCATACAAACATTTCATCGTGGAACGCTTTATGTATAACGTAGCTCTATATAATTAAAGCCATATATTCTCTTACTCCATTCGTTCAACTTGCCTGTTGAAAACTTAACAATCATATCATAATAGTATACACTAATCATCATAATCACATTGCCTTAAAATTTCACAAAGAAGTAATGCCCAATGACACCTTTAGACCAAATACCGCACCACACTATCATTACAAGTAGATATAAGGGTCGTTGATAAATTAATTGTAGATTTTCAGAATTCTAAAAGTGGTTACTTTCCTTATCGACGAAAACACTACTCAGCTTAAAGTGAGCCTCATCAGTCATTATGATTTTTTTCCAAAAGTCCTGACTGTGTGTATTAAACTGCAACAACTAATTACCGTATTCCTGACGGCAATCGTGATCTCTGGATTATAGTTCTTGTATCAACAGAATCTAATACAGGAAAAAGTGTAAGTTTTTCTTCAAACAATAATCCAAACACCGGCAGAGGAAAATACTAATTTTGTGATGCTTGATAGAGTTTCTTGGTATTTCGAATACATTTTGACACATCGATTTTACACATTGAATGTGTGTTGCGAACATATCCTGAGATGTTTCTGTCTGTGAACTATTGTTTTCAAATCCACTTACTAATCGGAATACCGTACACTCTCGTATAATTTTCTCATGCAATTTATTTAAAATTTTATTACATTTTGAATAAATATATTAAAATTTAATCCATAATCATTTGCAAATGTAAAATAAAAATAGAATTTTCATATAAATCTGTGACATTATTTATAATTCAGGTTTAGGTTTTTCTAACAGGAATTTTATAAAAATATTTTTTGAAGATAAGTGTTAACAATTAATATTTCCTTCAACCAATTTTTTGTACTATTTTACACTTCTAGTTGTATTTCACAAACTAATATTGCCTGTTTAATGTTTGCAAAGATACTGACACACTAGGTAACTGATTCTATTCACATATCCCAATTATAAAATATATTGATATAAGTATTTGCTAATGAATAATTAATAATACACCGTTTTGGTGGTTTTAGTTCTTTTGGATCATCAGAACGCTGTAATACAATATTAGTTTCGGCACATGTGCCATTTTCTAATCGATCTTATAGCCTAATAAAATCTCTAATATTTACTTAAAAATGGCACATGTGCCGATGACACACTTGGAGATGTTGAAAGATTTATATATTAATAATAGATATAAAAGTAAAATTATAATTTTATGATTAATAATAGACAATTAGTATGACAAAACTACGAATACAAAAATAGCACAAAAATTTACTATACTATAAAGATACTATTAATAAAAATATTTATAATCTCATTTGAATGGACCAATAGAATATAATTATAGTAATAATATGTATTCTGATAGGAATAACAAATTAAAATTCAATTAACAGTATCTGACAATACATATATACATATAACCCTAGACTAATGAAATACAATAGCATTTAGTACGCAATTCCAGCAATGGGGATACATTTCTGTCATCTTTTAATGTTTATTTGAATTAGTACAAAGTATTTTATACTATTAATAAAGAGGAATAATTAAGTGGATTTCTATAGAAACTATCACATATTAAAATATAATGTTCAGCTGTACATTATATGCAATTAAAAATTCTTTTCTTTTAAATTGTTATCAAATATTTGACTCTTGCAGAAAATTTGAATCTAAATGGTGGATTATAAAAAACATATATAATATATCACATACCAAAAAACATGAAATATATATATATATATATATATAATTTTACTAATTGATTTCTTATTATATATTTAAGTATATTACTTAATTTTGCAATTAAGGTACAATATATATTAAAAAAAATAACTGATGTTATTTTTATTGCATAAAAAATATTGAACAATCTGATTTGAACAAGAATGTACAAAAATATTATATTAAAAATTATTGCATACCTTTTTGCATACTGGATTCATAGTTAAAACTCCTGAATATATTAACTGTAGTCATTTTATATATAAAAACCCACATTTCTCGTCACTTTGTTTTAGTGACGAGAAGTTGCAAATCTACCTTAAAAACATTATATATATATATATATATACTGAGATTGAAAATTAATGTTACTCTATATTTACAGAGTAACTGTGAAAAAATACATAAGGTTATTTTTATATTACAATTTAAAACGAAATCATGATGAAGATACTCAAAAAGTAAATTTCCATGTTTCTTATATATATAAAAATCTACATTACTCATCACTTTGTCCTGTGGACAAAGTAACGGTATCTATGGTGACGAAAAATGTTTGCTTTGTCAGCTCATTGGTTTCAAGTTGAATTCGTTAAGTTTCGTTTTTAACTATTATTTATGTTTAAATATATTATGTTAAGAAAACAAAAATAAACAGACTATAGCGTTCTATGTTTCTTTCTATTTTCAATCAATTTTGGCGGGCTATATACTAATATAAAAATATTTTTTTTGTGTCTAAAATTTATATATTTTCATCGCGCTCTTAAAAGAATCACGTTTTAAATATTTTTTTTGTGAACTTCAAATACAATAATTAATATGATTACACCTTTTAACATTACCATAAAAACAGCATGTTAAGTAATAAGTTCTTTTATAGCTATGTTTTCTTTTTGGTTTTATTACATTTTTGTACGCTTAACTGTAATTATATATAATCGAAGTGAGGTTAAGGTAGATTAAACAAAGAAGGCCTACACAAGTAATATACACAATTAAACGAAAACTACGTAATTATATACATATATATATATATATAAATATATATATATATATATATATATTTCATATATTGCCAATATTTTAACGTTATATAACAGTGTGTCTTTGTAATACAATTAATTTATACGAGTACATAAAATAGAGACCAAATATAAATAGATTGTATTTACTGTACTTATATAATCATATATAATAATCATAACACAGTTTATTGGTCGACATATGTAGTGAGCAAGGTTATAAACAAATTAAAAGCATTAAAAGTGAACAATTTATATATATATATATATATATATATATATATATATATATGTACACATACACACCAATTTTTCATAAGAAATAGAAAAGAGATGTAATACATTAATACTTTTTAAGTTAAATGAAACATTATTGATAAACACACACACATGCGCATATATATATATACACACATGAGGTCAGACAATTAAGTAATGCGACCGATTTTTTTCTCGGCCTGTGGTAACACTGCGAACCTGTAACTCCGCCACCGTAATATCAGATCCCTACTCTCTCGATTGAGACCTTGACCACCCTCGTACGATCATTTCTTCGCCAGCTGTTTAGTGTTTTGTAACAACGCGCGAGTAGTGCATGTCACGAAAATGGAACAGAGAAATTTAGAGCAACGGTGCTCAAGATTGTCTCGAGCAGGTTGAAAGTGATCCTACTCTTCTCGATCGAGTTATTACTGGTGATGAAAGTTGGTTCTTTCAATATGACCCCGAAACTAAACGACAAAGCCAACAGTGGCTGTCCCCTGGAGCACCAAGGCCAAAGAAGGCGAGAATGAGCAAGTCCAAAGTGAAAACCATGTTGATTTGCTTCTTCGACAGCAAAGGGGTGGTTCACAAAGAGTTCGTACCACCTGGACAAACCGTAAATCAAGTATTTTACCGCAATGTGTTCGAAAAATTACGAAAAAGGGTGCTCAGAGTGCGTCCAGAGATCGCGAAGACTTGGGTTCTGCATCACGACAATGCTCCCTGTCACAGTGCGTTCAGTGTCTCTCAGTTTTTGGCGTCTAAAGGCATCGCAACGTTACCACAACCGCTCTATTCACCGGACATGTCACCCTACGACTTTTTCCTATTCCCCCATATGAAAAAATTCGTCAAAGGTCGACATTTTGACTCCGTTGAAGATATCCAAGAATCTGTGACGAGGGTACTCGGAGAGGTCCCACAAGAAGTGTTCCAGAATTGTTACGAAAACTGAAAAACTCGCTGGAATAAGTGTATAGATGCGGGAGGGGACTACTTTGAAGGGGATCGCAGCGATGTACCTTAATTTTTAAATATACTCGATTTTTGAATTTTGTCGCATTACTTAATTGTCTGACCTCGTATATATATATATATATATATATATATATATATATATATATATATATATATATATGTATATATATACACTGTAAATCAGTAACAATCAATTTGTCATATGATCTAACCACATCCTAAATTCTAAACAAATATAGTTTGGCGATCCTAGATTCAGTCTAGAAGAATAAAGTAAATAAGGTGGAATTTGTATATTGAACGAAAATGTTAATAATTTACAATGCTTTGCTTATTGGAAATAGCAGACAAATTTTGAATTGCATTATTTTCTTTAATCCTGATTGTTTTCTTCCAAATTAATTTGGAAAATAAACTTTGTAAGTCGAGATATATCACCTTTTATTTCATTTTCCATATTTAGTTTTATCGATCTTTGTTTTTTATAAAAGGAATTGTAAATTTGTGACCTATATACATAAAATGTTTCAAAATCGATAAATATGTTGGAACGCTTCTTATTTATTTATTAATTATTATTTTGTATATTGATCTTAATGTAAGAAAATGTATTGTTGTAAACTTAATTTTTAAATATAAGAGGTATTAAAGATTATTTTTTTGTAAATACAAGTGTGTATAGCTTAAAATATTTATGAAAATATATTTTATTTGCTAAAAGCATTGAAATATATTCACTTCCAGTCAATTTCTATATACATCGATTCATACACACACAAATATATATATATATATATATATATATATATATATATATATATATATATCTATATCTATATCTATATCTATATATATATATATATATATATATATATATATATATATATATATATATATATATATATATATATATGCTGTTGCAAGTAAAACATTTTCAATGCATCCTCTATTTCATATCGGTGAATTTTTAAAGAAGCTATATTTCCTTCATAGGATTATTTTCTTTATAATTATTTTTGTAAGAAAATGTAAATGTTGACATTCCGTCAGATCTGAAATAATTTTTTACGTATGATATTAAATCAACTATGTTTATCAATGTACTTTTTATGATAAAAAAACTTAACATACCACTACAAATTCTACTGATATAAAATAATTTATCCGTGTGTATATATATATATATATATATATCTTTTATAAATCTCTAAACAAGTTTTGACAGTAATATTATGTCTTTCGGTCGTACCCAACAAGCTATAAAAAATGTCAATATTTATAGCCAGTAAGTACATGAGCTCAAAAGAGAAAATAACTCGGATATCATACCATAACTGGTTTTGCCTCTTTGTTTATCTAGTGATGTATGCAATGGGTAATTTATTTTTTTATTAGAGTAATTTTGACTTTTTTCAAAGAAAGCTATAAACTAAATGTTATATTTTATTTGTACAGAAATTAGTATGAAGTAAAATATAAAAAATTACTCTGAAAGTAAGCTCACAATAAACAATCTTATCAATTTTAACGATATTATGTTTCATGTAGTATGAGAATTGGAACAAAACTATTAAAAAGTGACTATACATATTTTAAATTCAAAAATGAATTTACTATGTTGTTTTCTTAATGATAATATTATTTTTTAAAATTAAAAATGATTTAAATTATTCAGTAGCCATCTTTTAAATATTTAAAGTATAAATTCTATTTTAGAAATTCATCCACGTTAAGAAAAAGTTACAATTAGAGAAATACCCAGAAAAAAAGGAATGTATTTAATAAAAAAAATTTTACACCATAAAATATAGCATCGTATAAATACAGTCAAACAAGTCAATAATTGTTTTAAAAAGATTGTACGAATTATTGGCACAAATTTGAAAACTCAACGTTGAATTTTTATCATGTATACACAATGCTCTTTCACTTATTAAAATAAAGTATATATTTTGAAGTTGACATAAAGATGAATATTTGAAAGTAGATTATAGTAGCAACACAGTAATATTGAATAGTATCTGTATGTTTGGTTCCTGTTAAATTATATCTAATTTGTGTAGTAACGATAAAATATTATCTAAAACTGAGTACTTTATCTAGTGCGTATCAAATGTAACAGGCAGTAACCCAACAAAATAACAAATAGTGATGGTCGAATATATGTTGACACTGACAAACAGCTGTTATTTTTATTTCTGAAACTTGAAAAGGTTAAGCTTTTTAAGAGAAGCAAGATATATATATATATATATATATATATATATATATATATATATATATGCGGGACGCGGTAAAGAAACCTCCCAGATTTTAAAGGTTAACAAAAGTGGAATGCTAAACGCTACTTTAAATTTAATTATACAATCTAAAAATGTATGTAATACAGTTTATTTTCCATTGGTTTTAAATATGACATCGTCTAGATGATGGTCTTCATTCGCGATACACACTTGTAGTAGATTTCTGAAGTGTCGCATTACTCAGCAAGGCATTTCCGGCGATATGCAATTTCATAGTATATATCAGCTTTTAGTTCATTAATAGATGTTGGCCAAAGTTTGTAGACGTTAGCTTTCAAATGGCTTCAAAAAAAAAGACACAAGGAGCGAGATCGGGTGAATGTGCAGGCCACCCAACATCACCGCGTAACGTGATCAAGTGGCCTGGAAACAGTTCTCTCAAAACATCAATTGATCTGCTCTCCGTGTCAGCAATGGCCGCATCCTTTTGAAATCACACATCCAGATTTCCAAGTTCGGTGAGTTTCGATTCCAAGAAGTTCCGTAGCGTCTCCACATACCGATAGGAAGTTACCGTTTGATTTTCTTACTCAAAAAAGTATGGGCTACAAACGCCTAAATCTTAAACGGTGCACCAGTAACACGTCGACTATATAAAGGCTTTTTATGACGCTGATGAGGATTGTTTTCTGCCCAGCAACAAAATTCTGCTTATTAACGTATTCAAACAAGTGAAAGTGAGCTTCGTCACTTGTCAGCAGAATAGCGTTTACAGGATAACACATTTGAACACGCGTTTTGAAAGATATTCCCATAACATTCCATTTGGTTCTCCCAGTCGCGTTCCTTAAGTTTCTGAACAACCAAATTTGTATGGATGGAACTAATGTTCGGCGTGTAAAATTCTTCCGACAGTTCGATTAGAGAACCCGAAAGCAGAATCATGTTTACGGGCTGAAAGTTTATAAGATTTCACAATTTTCTGGTATCAAAACACCCCGTGGTCTTCCAGGTGGTTTTCGTTTTAACGCTGAACCCGTGGCCCCGAAATTTTCAACCCATAGCAATATGGTTTTTCGGTCCAAAACAGCAGCACTTATACCGAACGGGATGTGGATTCGAAAAGCTTTTTGCGTGATGACCCCATATTCATTGTTTGGGATAAATAATTCAATAACGAATTCATGGTGTACACCCGTCGAAGCCATAACGGCAACTTAAAACGGTAAGGCACATACTTTCAGAATACTTCATTACGCCCCGTCCCACTTTACTGATGCCTAACCAATGGCTGAGCAAAATTTGGGAAGTTTTTTCCACACCCTGTATTAACACTTTATCGACCGGTGGGTTTTGTTATAAACCTGTGACCTGTTACCGGAGGCATTTTTATAAAATGGGAAAAACATTGATCGTTTTCTTCAAATTCTTGTGTATTTTGAAGTAATTTAGATATTGAAATGAAAATTTAAGGACATATTAAAGAGGTTATAATTTCTACATTATTTATTCAACATTATTAAAATAACATATTATTGAAAATACACATATGTCTTTGTTTTTTATATTATTTACACTTTGTGTTACCAAATTTATGCATACAAAATTTTAATAATTCACCTTTTTGTGATATTTGGGAAAACAATCAATATGTAAAGGAACTTTGCACTCGTTACAAATATATATTGTATCCTTCCTTATATTATGAGAAGCACAAACCCGGCATCTTCTTCTGATACGCTTACTTGTGGTTGATATTTTTATAATATAATCGTTTGCAACAAATCACCTCCAATAAACAGGCTCAAAATATCATCTATGTTCTTTTTATTTGGATTAAATGCTAGCCCTGGGTTACCTTCAAATGGCTGATTATTTCGGGGTTGGTCATCATCGTTCCAGTCAGAATCAGCATCGTTTTCCTCTTCAGAATCGCTATAAATTACACGTAGAATACGCAAACGACGCCTTGTAGGAAATGAATTAACAGAGGCACATTCATTTGAAACATCACTAGTGTCATGGTCATAATCGTCAGGAATATCTGATAAAACATCTGTACAATTTTCTTCTAGAAATATATTTACGTTTTAGTTATCCATTTTTATCGGTATTTAAATTCAAAATATAAACCAAACAATAAAATGTCAAACAGTATAATTATAATAACTGGTATAATTTTTATTTTTATTATTGAATAAATACTGCAAAGATAAGCGCTTTTAATGATTACACATCGCAATATGTTTATTTCATATAGGACGCCAATTGGCGTTCCCGGTAGATAACGTTAATTTTATTTAGGACGCCAACTGGCGTACCCGGTCGTTAAATGTTAAACATTGGACACATAATCAAAATAAGGGATATGATTTACTGAATTTACTGTATTGATAGAAATGTAGTGATAACAGAATAGGACTACCATGAATTAAGGTAATAAATGAAAAATCAAAATTGTAGATAAACAAATTAATCAATAACAAAACGAGTATATATAATATATATATATATATATATATATATATATATATATATATATATATATATATATACAATATGTGTGTAGAAACATTATATATACGTATAACGAAATGTTCCAGCAAAACAGTTATTTTAGATAAAAAATATATAAAAAACTATAAAGGTTCCGTAAAAACTGCGATTTACAATAACATAAACGCATCACGTTTCATATAACATTATTATTACTATTGTTATCTATTTTTCCGTATACTGTATTGTCCTGAGATCAATTTCCGCATGCGTCATTTTTCTTCCGAAGAAAATCCTCACTTCGTTATCATCATATGTTGAAAAATAGTAAACGAGAAAAGAGAAAAAAAAGCTCACTTTACCCATACATCATTTGTCATCGTTGATATGGGACGTTCGCACCGCTAAAACAATCAATAACGTAGGCCGGATAAAATGTCACCATAACAATGGTAACTAATTTTTAAGCGCTTGGTGAGTTAATCTCGAGGTTTTTGAACTAAACTACGTCGGAGTAACGGAAACAGAAATTCGGGCATTAAACTAATTATAATTAATTCATAGCGTAACACCAAGCGTATGTCATAAATTATAATTATATTTAAGTATATAGTTTCACATTTATAGAAAGGTGTATGTAATTATACATACACACATATATATATATATATATATATATATATATATAAATGTGTACATATATACTTTAGAAAAGTTTTATTCAGAGCGACCATAATTATCATGTGATGTAACAGAGCGTAACAAAATTATACTGGTTGGGGAAGTACTAATTTTAGCCCTTGTACTCATATTTTTTCAAATTTAACAGTTAATATAATTCGCATCAATACATCAAACATATTCTTTACTACTGGTATGTTACATCATTTTTTGTTCAATTTCTGTAAATCATTTTAAAATATTCCTTTTTATTAAAAAAAATGCATAAAAACAATATATTAAGATACATTAAAATTAAGTTATTTTTTTTATAAATATTTTTTCTAATTGTACGCTTCTTGAAATACTTTATAAAGTTGCAAATAATTGTATATTATTGTTTCTAATAATTCTTATGAATTCTTATGTATTAATTAATAAATCACATTTTATATTAATTAAGTGTTTGAAAAAAGACAGATGTTAAACTAAATACGTCCGACGTTTACTTCAGACAACTATTTTCAGGCATCTGACTAGGACAAAGTGAATAGCGACTAAAAAATGATTGTGCATTAGAAACATTTAGTTGGCCAACTAATTAATCAGACAACCAATTATGAACACACTCTAGTTGACTTAACAGTTGGCCAACTGCGAGGTATGTGAATAAACAATTTATAGAATTGAGGACAGTTGGTGTTGTGTTGATTCGGCAGATAGTTGGTGGTAGAGTATGTAAACAGGTTTAAACCTGTGTTGTATATATATATATATATATGTAAGTAGTCCAACTATTAATTTACAGTTGTGTGAAATTTTACACTCTAAATAGTTAACAAAACGACTGTACTGAGGAAAATACAAGAAGCATCAATGGTTTTTATTCAGCTCATAAAAATGTTGGTTGAAAAACTATTTCTTTAATTATTTAAATAAAATTATTGCTAATAAAGCAATAGGAAACTGCTGCCATATAATTGTTTTAAATTAAGTATAGAATTCTAAAATATTAAAATTTGCCTTTTAAATAATGGAATTATAAACGAAAAAAAATAATCAGTAAATGCAATGCAGCCTTTAGAATTTTTGTTCATTTAGATAGTACTGTTAATAACCAACTACTACTGATTGTAAAAAATAGGTATATCAAACGTAAATGGTTATTTCTTGACATAACAATTAATTAGTGAGTTAAGTATGAAATTTCTTATTATTAATAGAATTATTAGAGTAAAGCTTATTAGTAATTTTTAAAAAATAATCATGCATGAATGATATTGTCAATAACTTAAATTGAAGTATCAACATTGACTGAATATTAAAATATAAATGTACAATTAGAATTATTCTCAGTTTTTTTATGAAGTAAATTGTATACATATTTAATAGTCTAGGTAGGAGATTTGTACAGAATTGTGAAATATTTTTGTTACTAACAATTAATTTATTTTTGTTTGGAATCATATATATATATATATGATATGTTGTAAGAAATCCAGTGCAGTTCCAATAATAATTTATTTAATAGTTTCTTGCCTCTTGAACATATTTATAAAGGAATTCACTAGCAAAAATATGAGGCAACACGAAAATAATTCATTCTAGATACAAAAGTTTACGCAAATTTAATTATAATTTTATTTTAAATTTCAATTAAATTTAATCTTTTATAGAGTCTAATTTAGCTTCAAAGGCATGATTATTATTTCTATTAAAAACTAGAAAAGTGATTCTTTCTTTAAATTTTAATCATTCTAGATACTCATAAATAATTTAAATATACAACTAAAAATGGAAATTTTTTCTACAAATTTTCACATCTTTACTTTCCATTCATTTCAGTAAGATACAACCTGAAAAATATCCGTTTAAAAACATGAATATCTTCTTTCAATTTGTAAAATACTACAATTTTTTCAAAATAAAATATTGATATCATTAATTTCCTTTGTACTTATATACGTTCATACTATCATCTAATAATCAATACTCGTTTTTTACTTCAATATATGATGAAAAATCCAAAGAGTTTATATATATATATATATATATATATATAAGTAATAGAAAATCGAGTGCTAATCGTCTAAAATGTTTCATATTTTAAATATTATTAACAAGCAAAAAAATCCTTAAAGGAGGAGAAAACACTTGATGTAATTTTGAACAATTTGCGAATTATATAAATAAATACCTGATTTAACAAGCAATAACCTATATGTATTATATCAGTTTACACTCAGAATATGAATCAATTTTGAAACAATTTAAAATATACATTTAATTATATATAATAACGACACAATAATAAAATTGAAATAAACAAAAAAAATGTAAAATATGCGAGAAATTTACAAATTATTAACTATACATAACTACATATTTAACAAACATAGTTACGGATATAACAGAATAACAAAAGTAATGTTGAACAATAATGCATACAAATAAATAATAGGAAAAGAAGATCTATTGATAATAATAAAATATTAAATCAATTAATCATGTTTCAAGGAAAACGAAATAAAAACTAAAAAAACGATAAAAGAAAATAATTTAAAAATAAAATCAAATACGAAGAGAAATACCAAAAAAGGAAAAATAGAATTGATAATAAAAAAAACAAACATTTTGGAAAATCAATATTTTAAGCTATTCAAAACAAGCATTATGAGAAAAATATTCTAAAGTCTTAGGAAACTAGTAAAAATAAATAAATAAGTATACTTTACTGTAAGAAATGAATGTATGGAGCTGTTCCGGAAGCATCCAAAATATTGTTCTATTGTGTATAATAAGTTTCTCAGAGCTCTTATTTAAAGTTAAGGATTTTTAAAATCATCTTCAGAAATTATCTCTATAGGATTAAAATAAACAAATAAATATTGAGTCATTCAAACGTTTCTCATATAATCAATCATTAAATGCATTTAAATTTCAATTTCATTAAAAAAGGAAACAGCATAAATGAACATGTTAATTTCAAATAATACATATTAAACTGAAACAATACAACCAATCATTACAATTACATCAGCATATGCGCCAGAGTAAGTACGCAAGAATAATAAGAAATTAGATTCGGAGAACCACACCCCTTCGTATACAAATACTCAACAACATATTTTCCATAACTCTATTATATTTTATTCAATTTATACGTCGGAAATAACAAAATCTATTTTAACAGAGAACAAAAGTGGATTTATCAAAACTTTGGTATTGAAGAAACTTATGTGAGATATTACGATAAACTGTGAAATGTTTCTGAATAAAGGATAATGAAGCCTTTCATTGGTACATTTCTAAGAATGTAATATTTACACTTCATATATATATATATATATATATATATATATATGTGTGTGTGTGTATGTGTGTGTGTATGTGTGTGTGTTGAATATAATCTTTTGTATAATATTATTTCTGTACATTTATCATTACTTCAAAAGTATTATAGGATGAATAATTGCATACAATAATATTATGTTTAATAATGACACATAAGAATATATGAATGAATTAAAATCGATTTTAATATTCAATAGCGCATTTCAACTAATTAAAATTAAATTAAAACATATATTAAAGAATATAATTATGGTTATTATTATTTAAAACAGAATATTTTATTGCATGTTTAGAATTTCCAGAGTAGGCAAAAAAAAGTGCACACAAGCTCATAACTTTTGAAAGAGAGAATGTGGTGACTTTTTTACATGTGCAGTGCGTTCCTTGAATCATCTGGACTAATTCTTAGTTACATCAGTCAAGCTACACTAACGGTAAGTAACGAAAGTAAATATAAATTTGTATAAAGACACTATATCAAAGAACTGAAGGCAATCATGTGTTATGCAGAGACATTAATTGATAATTAAAAAATATTTATGTTAATAATTGTGTAATTGTGTGCACAGATCTATTGTGTTTTGGAAGAAAAAGATTTTTCTACACCTTGGCTCTCTGAAGATAATGGTATAGCCATTAAAATGGAAATAATCAAAAATGATCAATAAAAATTCATTAGATATTTTTGACCAGATTTTTTTTGTCATTTGTGGGGTGAAAAAATAATTATGAGAGTGAATTTAGATAGAGTCAAATCTTTACTGTGAAAAAATAAAAAGAATGATCTTGACAAGCATGATTTAAACGACGCACCTAGTTGAGGAATACCTGTCAAATTGATCAAATTCAGTAAAAACATGTTGATTGTTGTTACTTAAGAAAATTGCTGGATAACTCAGAAAGAAATTTAATACTTTTAGGCTACAGTGTATGCTAAGTCTACATTTAATGATGTCAGGATTCATTAAAAAATGTATTTGTTTTGTGGCACAAATGATCGCAAATTTAAAAAACAAATGATTTAAAATTTGTAAGAAATTTTGAAACCATACGAAATTGAAGAAGATACTTTTCTTTTGTTCATAACCCCAGGGGAAACCAGAGTGGTATATATTTACCATAAAGAAACTAGACATACTAAAATACCATCATGAGAAAAAAGCACATTTCATAAGAAAAATCAATCATCTATCAAGACACAACGATATATTGAAACTTTTTGGATGTTAAAAAAGAATATTTATCGTATTCGACGTCACTGTGGCCAATCTGTGCATTATCTTGAAAATATAAAGCAACAAATTTAAAAATTTAGTCTAGAATCCTTGTAGCAGAATGACTTTAATATCCACCCATACCTTTCTTACAATGCAGATTGGGCACTATTTGAGTACTATTCATTTTCAACACTAAAGGATATTTTGACTCTAATGATTACCAAAGAAGTCAAGGATGCTATGAAGAATTAGTTGGAAGTACAAATACTAGACATTCACATATGGAATTAAGGAATTTGCAGTTTACTAGAAATGTGTAGAGAATAGCGATGATTGTGCTGAAAAAGAATTACATTTGTAAGATTATATTCTAAACTTTTTTTTGTTGTACCTTAATTATCAAATTATTCAAATATATGAACTGCTGTGCAAACCATTTATCCTCCTCTCATACTTAATAATTTTTAAAGACAAATATATGTAAAATATATTAATATTAGTTCTAAAAATTCACTAAGAAAATAATTCTTGACGGATTGAAATGGTTTATATTTAGTAAATTATATTTTTTTATTATATTATTTATAATTTTTTTCGGTAAAATATCTAATCTTTATAATCATTGTCAAATAACCGTACATCAGATATAACAATTATCAAGTTTATGGTGAGAATTACATAAGTAATTATCCAATCAAGATCTTATTTCAATAAAGATCTCACTTCTTAGAACTATTCTTTTTTCTGTATCCAGCTTCAGTAAATGATTAAAACAAGGAATTTGTGAAAACTAACAGTTTTGTTTTTAACAAAAATCAATCGCGTTTTAAAAATCAATTGATGATCTTATGGGTCAGAGTTTTCACTAAGAAGTTGATTTTTTTGTAGTCGTTCGACGAGATCGAGTCTAACAGTTCAACCAGCAGAATTCTAGATTACGTACAAAGGCTGTAAAACTACTAACCTATAAAATAACTTTTATTACTGCAGCTTATTTTTCTAACCAGTTTTCTTATAGTTTCATGTTGAATAATGATTTTTTCTTGATGAAATATGTCTCATAAGAATAAATCATGCATTAAAATTGATATACAAATCAATATTTTTCGAAATATTATTTTTATATTTAAGTTTATTCAGCACAAAAGATAAAATAAATTAATTTTGTTAGATAATATTTATTGTTATAGATTAAAATTCGTGTAAAATGCTTCTTTGCAATAAATCACTATTTGATTGTTTCGTAATATTTAACAAACAATCGAATAACATATAATGAGTCAGCTATTCTATGTTGTTAATTATTATAATGAATCAGGTTTCTTATAACATTTACTCATTTTCCTTTTCGACGAACTAATTAGAACGATTTTCATATAATTAAATATCAACTTTTTAGAAAAATATAATAAATTTGAATTATATTTTTAATAACTTTACGAAAAATATATAATATTTAAAGGCTTAAGAAATAGAACACAACAACAAAGAGATACATGAAAAAAGCGTGTGAAAATTATTTTGTGTACATTATTCAATTACATGAATAAATATCAAAAGCAATAATAACAGTTGACAAGCTTATGATGGAATGTAGATATATGAATGAAGGATTATTTTATTCTAATAAATATAACAACCATTTTATACCCTAAATAAATCATTTACTTGATTCGTATAATATTATGAAGGACAATGAAGAATTTTTGTTTTATAAAAAAAAAATTTAATATTTTTTTTCTAAAAACAATCTATCTTCAGAAATTTATGCAAAGAAGATATATTTACAAGTAGAATAAAATAAATATCAATTTAAGGTACTTAACTTGATGTTAAAACTTAAATTTAAATTTATTTATGGATATTGGAATCTGCACATTTCATAAACGACTTGTATAATTATTTTAAAGCACAGATAAAAAATCATAAGAAAAACAGAAGTGAAGATATTTTGTATGCATAATGGGATTTCAAAGAAGATTTAATAGTCTGAGAGAGTATTATAATACTATAAAATAATAACGAATGTAAAGTAAATAAAAATTATAGTATTTAGTAAAGAGAATAAAAATATCCAGGAAAAAATATAACACTATTACTATGACACAATAAAAATGGTAAATAAATACAAATAGACGTTTACTTTAGTAGTATAGGAACGCGATTGACATAAAAAATGTTAGTAAAACCATTTACAATAAATATATATATATATATATATATATATATATATATATATATATGTGTGTGTTAAAATATTCTATTTTGTATGCAATCGAAAATATTTTATGCAATGAAAAAATAAAATTTACTTTTTGTGACACAAAGTGTGAGGAAATGTAGGAACCATGAAATAAATGAAAGCGATTGAAATGAATTTTATAAACAAAGTTTGGCAATTAGTAAAACAATACTAACTTCTAGAACAGTTTAAAAATGGAAAAATATGGTTAAAAATGTTTAATAGCTATATAACTTTGATCTAATATTTTAGAATACAATAAAAGGAAAAACAATTACAGAAATAATATTCATAAAGTTTCAATTTCGAATAAGCAAAAAAATTAAAGAAAATATTAACAATATAAACCATAACTCAAAAATTTATGATATAAACATAAAGAAAGAAAGAAAAATAATTAGTAATAAAATTGTAGTAAAAAGCATATAAAAATTATTACAAGAAATGAAAACAATAAAGAAATTAATATGTTACCAGCTATTATTATAATAAAAAATGGAGAAAGAAATTTGAAAAATTTAACAGAAATAAAAAAAGTTTTTGATATTGTTTCGAATGAGATTAGGGTATGGTGATGAAAGTAAAAAAATCGAATAAAAAAATATATGTGTGTTTACTTTGGAGAAGATCAGAAAAAAGAGAGTATGAAACTCAATTCGAAGTGCTATAGTACTGTGTTAAGTGTAAAAAAACAATTCTAGTAGAAATAGAATCTCTGATATAAAAAAATTGAATAGTAAAACAAGTCGATTTACGGAAAATGTTAGTAAAATTTGAAAATAAGTACTTATGAAAAGAAATGTTGTACAATTGAAATTATTTTAGCGATTTAGAAAAGATTTACGTAGTTAATAAAGCTACAGTTAACAATAATTTACGTAATCTGAGAATTTTTTATTGTTTAAATTAATTTGAAGAATATATAATGAACAGTATTTATTGTCTTGCCTATTATATACATATATAATAGACTTAAAAGTGTACAATTATGAAGAAATTATATGCAGAATTTATTTGATACATACTGGTGTTTTTAGATTTTAAAACTCAAGATGTGTTAATTGACTGTCGAATAAAATTCTTTATATGTATAAAAACACATAACCTTTACTTTAGCGTAAACTTATTTATGTATATATATATATATATATATACGTTTTCCCTAAAAGCAAAGATTACAAAAGATAATGTATTTTCCCGATAAAAGAACATACAACAGTATACATTTCTGAAAAATGTACAATGAGAATGTCGTTAGTATTTCTGATATTAAGCTTAAAATACAAACGATGTCTCCTGTAATGATTTCATGCCCTTTTGCAATACAATGAGTTTTAGTACAAATTCATTGTACGAGTATGATTTGAATAGTTGCTGACAGAAAAGATTAGCGTATGTCACTGTACAAGATGTTTCAATATTTTATGCTGACATTATCATCAACAGAGATTACATTGGCTGTTAAAGCTCAGTATAACAAAGTCACTGTTGAAACTTGAAGATAGTTGAAATTAACGTCGAACAAAAGACAGAAGACGATGTCTGCTTTGACATTAAACTCAAGCTTTTACTCTATGTTACGTTATACTATATGAATTGTTCAATGTATCTATTGTTACAGCATCATCATAGCAAGCAAGTGTTGCTGAAAATAGTCATGTCACCACAAGAATATTGCTTACAAACACAACGGTTTTGAAAACCCATTGGTTTGGAAGTTGGTAAAGTAACGATGAACACCGTGTGTATTCGTGTTCTGTGTGCAATAAATAATTTAAGATGAATTTAATACTGAAACTATTTTATTATTATTTCTCTTCTTACCTTTCTGAGACATGATAATTAAACTAATATAGTGTGATCATGTTTAAAACAAATATTGAAATTTGCAGAATATTATTAACGTATTATTATCTGTATTTTTTTCATTCTGAAATTACAATTTTACAGACTAACAAAAATATTTCCTTACATTTATTGTCTTTAACCGTTAAAAAATCTGCTTTAAATTTTTTTTTTAGAGAAATAAATTGAAAAGTAGTCTATTTCACTGAATTGTTACAAATAATCTTAATTTATAACGTAAGTGAAAATGCATAAAAAGAAAGAGTTTGTTTGGAAATATAAAACCTACGATGTACTATCGAAATTTTAAAAAAGAGCAATAAAAACTTCTCGAATATCATCAATCATTACATTTTTTTTTAGAATTTTAGAGACATATTTTATTAACAAATGAATATTTGAAAAACAACAAATTTAATTTTTATCGCATATTAAGATAAAATAGGTTTATATATATATATATATATATATTAAAAAAAATCAGTCCTGTTTCCATTAAACGATTTTTATTCGTATTCCGACTGGCTAAGGAGATCGCAAGGTCTCTATTCTAATTGGTTGATATCAGTACATGATCAGTAAAAAATGTCAAATACCTCTACATAGCCATACTGTTTCGAAAAGTTTCATACTCTACAAGACTTTTGAATTATTGTTTAATTTGTGATTTGATTATTCTTTATTAATTTTAGTTATTAGTATCGAATTATAAAATTTAGCAATGTACAAATATTTTTTTCTTTATTAAGCTTACACAAATGTTAAACTGAAATTAAATAGATTTTTGGTGATATCGAATTTCAATTAGTTCGTATGTCAAGAGGTTAATATTATATATACGATATAATATTATAATAATATTAGTAGAACTAATTTTAAACTGTATACTTGTAGATAACTTTCATGTATTTTGAAGAACAAGAAATATAATGATGTGTTATTTAGATATTTTTATATAAATTGCCAGGCTTTGTAGTTGTGTCTTGTTTATTATTATCATATTATCCCGAATATAAGACGAAGCTTTTTTCACAGATTTTCATTAAAAACAAGGGTCATATTACATTCGGAACTTCAGAAATTCGGGCTGGAATGCGACTGTAGGCGTTTTAAACAACATACCATCAAGATATAAATATATATTTGTATAGTTTTTGTAAATATTACTTTCTATTAAAACGTAAATCAACATTTTTTATCAATTACTTTGAGGAAAAATAGATGTATTTTTACAAATCATTGCTGTAAAATGATTTTTGCTTGATTTTTTTGAAAAAAACTGAGACGTCGTTATAATCGGAGTGATCTTATATTCGGGCTGATAAGGTAAATATAATTTATTACACAAAATAATATATATATATATATATATATATTCGTACATATTCACTACAGAGTAATTTTATGTGTTTGATAAATTATTTTCCTTTCGTGCTTAAAAACCTTACAATAATAATATTTCTCACTTAATTATTTATAATATAATATTTATTTAAAATTATATATGGATATTGTTGAATGTTAATGTAGGAAAACAAATAAATTATATTTTTCATATTTTTTTTAATATTTTACCTTATATTTTTATACCATGAAAGGAAGATTAATAGATTTTAGTATTTAAAAAATATTAAAATTAAAATTTGTAACATTAATTTTAATAAACGAGTTCAATAAATTCACATTGATATTTATTTTTTTAGGAACCCATTGTGTTGTAGAAATAAAATATTGTTACCCATGCACCGATTGTGAGTTTCAATTTAGACGTTTTTATGTTATTTTGTATTTTACTTGTGTGTTGTAAATTGGTATCGCAAATTTTTTGAAACACATACCACATTTTTTTCTGATAAAGAAGTTCACTGAATGATTATGAATCATTTTTGATGATTGCTCATAAGTATTTCTATGCTATTGTATTCCGATCACTAAGGTATAGAAAAATCTGACTAGAAAAAAATTGTACATTATTTCACTACGTTACTTAGCATAGATTGAAGAAATAAATCGGTGAAAAATAAATCTGGTTTTCTTTTTAGATCCAGGGCAACAAGATTTTCTATTCCAAGTAATTTATCTTATATTCGTTATAATCAAAAATTTGTCATTGATCAAAAAATCGTTATTATTAGATATTATTATAAAGTGAACAACTTATTTCCATTCAATTTTACATAAGGACGAGCTGTTGTTTTAAATAAAATTAAAAAGTTAGATTCATTGTACTTTATAAGGCAAAACAGGACCTGTAAAAAGATTAATGCCATACATTTTATTTTTCTGTAATGTTGTGAGGTCAGTAGAAAAATAATTACGGTTAATGATCTTCAAATTTATATACATTTTTTAATTTAAGTGGTTTTAAATGAACCAGAACTGTTGGAATGCTAACGTCTAACTTTTGTGCAAGTTCTCGAATTTTGCGTGTAATTCCTATTCAACTAAGGCCTTCAGTTGATCGTAATGATTAAAAAGGACGCCTTCGAGTTTTTTTGTGTTCAAAGAAAATTTTTCTCTCATCCCCAGCGGGAAAATTTTGGAATCATCATTGGACCGTATGTTCCTTAACAGTACACACATGAAAAGTATCGATTAGTTTACAACCAGTTTCTGCTACGTTACCACCCGTTTTGAACTCATACAAAAATTTGGTCTCATTTCCTTTTTTTCATCTTTAATTCAATGTATCAATCTGAAGCAAAATTAATAATAAAACCAAAGTTGATATTATCAAAATACAGAACGAAAAAAAACACTTTAAAATGATATTTATATTAACTCGATGAAACGACATTTTCAATGAAAAAAAATAAGATTAGAATTCAGAAAACAAAAACCGCAATTATTTTTTTACCCACCTAATGAAAAGATAATAATTTATTAAATGAATATATTTCACGTAGAGAAAATAAAAAATCTGTTAGGAAACAGAATTCAACTCTACAAAAACTTATAATTATTGAATATATTTCTTTCAATAATAAAATTAACTTATTTTTCCCAATATACTTTCATAGTATTTATATGAACGGTTCGATAATAAGAAATCACATTATTATTACTTAATTTATTCATTGACTGTTTTTTTACATACACAAAAATAAAAACTATATTCTTTTCTACTTATAAACAAGTTTGTAAAATATCTTTACGATTAATATTTTTATAAAGTCATATTTATGAAATTTTTAGAAATTTGAGCATTATTCTGATGATCTTCCCGCTTTTAGATTATCTGTGTGTCTGTTCTTCACTATCAATTTCAGAAAATGTGCTGTTTTTAGGTAGATGTTCCAGATAGAATTTGTATATGTATGTATGTATATTTATGTTCATTTATATACATTAGATGAGATGAAATTATAATTTGATGGTATAAAATATGGCCTTATTATTTCTTAGTTACTATGTTATTTTCATTTTTATATATTTCAGGTTTTTAAAACGTGTATGCCTTTATTTTTAATTGTTATTATTATATTGTATTATTTATGTTTATAATTTTATGTTCCGTTTCTAATATCTGTTTAATAAGAAATATTAAGCCAGTTTTTTATATTTAAGACATTTAATATAATTTTTATAAACGTATTTAATTTTTTACCTGTTTGACAGATATATTCATTATTAGATATATTAAATATTCATTTATAAACTCTGTTTATATTACAGTGATTAATATTTTCGAGTTTAAGGCGATTTTTAGTGTTTTTTTTTCTTTTAAAATCTATATTTATACTGTTTGTTAATATCTAAAGTGTACTGATTTTATATTTTCATCGGATGAAATTTGTATATTTGATTTTATTGTGTTTTTTTATATTTCTTAGAAGTTATTTTTTTTTGAATTAAATTATTCATTTATAGCAATAAATAACGGATTCAATTCAAACATAATAAATAACCTTGATTTGAAAAAGTACATAACTCATTACAGCGAAATTAAAATAAGATTCTGTGTACCGAAGTAAAACAATCTTATTAAGGTAAGAAAAGATATTTTTTTCTTAAATTCAATATTAAGAATTTACTATTATTATCGATTTAATTGCCACCATTAATAAATCAATCTATTTATACAATAAATGGAAAAATATGCCTGCATACCGCAGTCTTTACTTAAAGTGTCAGATTATTTGATAAATTGACAACGTTGACAGGCGGGAGTTCATTAACGAAAAGAAGAAAGACCTTGACTTTTTCCGCAACGAATGACAGGAAATATTCGTAGAGAATATTTTAATTAATGACATTAAGAGCATTTCTATCGACATAATATAATATAAAGTCCTCTTTCAAATTAAAATATCTTTGTAATAATTCATTCAGTTACAATATTGTTTCGTCGCCATTTTCTACTATACAATTGTGAAGAAATCGTAGTATCATTCAGTGCGTATAGTATCCAATTACCTCTTGCGAAACGTCCTTTTGTCAACTAAGACTGAAATATATATATATATATATATATATATTTATATATATATATATATATATATATATATTATAAAAGACATTTTACGTACTCTTTGTAATTTTATAATTATTCTCCTTTTTACGAAACAAATTTAACAAATAATACTTGCTCATATTTTATATCATATATTTTTATACAAGCATGCACATAAAATATTATTTTCTTTCTCATTCCCTGTTATTCTGTCTCTATATACATATATACATTATATACATTTCTTATTTTAAAACAAATAATACTTTTTCTTTGACAATATTTAATATTTTGCATCGCAAGTTGCACATTACTGAAAGACATTTTCATACTAGTATTCGGTGACACAGATTTTCATCAAGTATCTTTATACATAAGATCTCTTCACTTGAATCAATTTAAATAAAATCCAGCATTAGCGTTCATTCTTAAACATTAAACTCAAATTGAAAATTGTAAGTATAGTATAAATAGTTTAAATCCGACTAAGTACACTGTTAAATATAGTATCTGAATATTTGTTATCCTAGTTGAAACATTTTTAAATTCATAAGATATATTTATAAAGTAATATTTAAATGCAACTTTTATATCATTCCTTCGATGTTTTACTTAGAAAATATTAAAATTATTTACAAATTTTTATAAGTGATTGTATGAGAACTTTTACAGTATACATTTCTTTAAAATATATATTGACATCTTCTCGTTGTAAGTTTTTTTTTATTTTCATAAAGTAACAATTAATAGCAGTTAGAATTTATTTTGAATATTAATCTCCTTTATATATTAAAAGTTTTTTATTTTCAATTCTTTAATATTAAATTGCGCCATTACTTTGAAACCTGAATATTTGATTTCTATCCTTTTTAAGATTACTTGGTTTTTAAAATATACATTTATTACAAAAATAATTCATGAGATAAAACTAACTTAGAACTTACATAGATACTGGTTAAAAAAAGAATATCTTTACATGAAAACATGAAAAAAACAATACATGAACTGATAAATATTAATAGCACATAATAATAGAATTATATATGTAAAAGTATATATATATAAAGTTATAACTATGAAAACAAAAGTACATAGAAAAAATATGCCAATGTATAATATTTATTATTTACAGTATTTTAAAAATAATTACTTAATTCTCTTCTACATCTAAATCTTCTTAGATTAGAGTAAACGTATTCTACTACATATCCATTCAGATTTAGAATAATCTTTTCTTTTACCTTGATGATATTTTGTATCACAATCAGCAGAACATATATCGAGAGCTGCAATTGAACATGTAATCAATCAGTTTAGAAATAAAATTGATAATAACCAGAAAATCAATTCGCTTTATTATGTCTTCAGACCTTATAAATAAAATGAATTAAATTTTATACATCTGTTTTAAGATCAAAATCAGTTTTTTTAAGTTATGTTTTATGATATTGGAATTAAAGAATAAATCAGTTTTTGTAGAATTATATTGTTCCATCGTTTTGTTCAGTACCGTCTGTTATTTTCGTTACAGATTAAGACCAAACATTTCAGATAATTTATTCCATGTTAGATTCTTAGACTCTTGGAGGTAGATTTTTCCTAAGATGATATTCTTATGTATACAGAATTAATAAACTCTTGGTATATGGAACTTTTTCCCAAAAATGTTTATAATTTTAATCGTATTCAAGTTCCTCTCATTGTAACACTTTTGCTTTTTATAAATTTAAGCCATTTTAAAAGAACCTGTTCTACATTTGTGTGCCGATTAAATTCGATACTATTTATAATGGATCGTACCAAATAACTGTAAGATAAAAAATGTCTTAATATTTTCTTAGATAATCTATAAAAATATACGATTAATTAAAAAATTGTTAAAAATATTTGTTTCAATTGTAACAATTTCAGTATAATGGCTTATAAAAATAGTTGATCAACACAATCTTAGCAATTTAACCTTCATTACATGTCAAACTTTACTCAGTTGTTATGACATATGATTTTTTATTGCTAAATCATATCTTTACTTTCGTCGGCGTAACCGCATAATTCGTTTTATCCAAAGTTTTTATACATAAAATATTCAATATATATATATATATATATATATATATATACATATATATAAATATATAACATTCGTTTTTATTGTTTAGTCATTGTATTATTGACCTAATAAAATTTTATGAAATTTAAAATACCTAATTATATATAAATACATAATCTTTATACTTGATAAACTGGCTAAAAGATGAATAAGTAACCGTTATATAATAGAAACTAAGAGAATAAATGCTGTTAATTCATAATTTAATAAGCAAGTGCAGTAAGGAAAAGCAACACATTTTTTTTGTTAGAATTCATGTTTGTTTGTGGATATCGTCGATCTATAATGTAAAAATTATTTTAATATTAATTATTTATTTATTTATAAAGAATTCGAATCCGTCGTAAGTTGATATTATATTTAAGCAACTGGATTCATTACTATTTAATTTAAAAATAAAATATTAAAAAAATGAGAATAGTACGTCGCATATCAAGTGGTTCGAGTAAACGCTTTACTAAATAATTTATCTTAAATAAGGTATAGATATTAAAATATGCTGTATAAAAAATGTTCACACACACATTCACATGCATTTACAAATACACAGCGCACATACATATATATATATATATATATATATATATATATATATATATAAATGTATATATTTGTGTGTGTATATATATATATATATATATATATATATATATGTATATATATATAGAGAGAGAGAGATATGAAGAGAGGAACGGTGAGAGATTCAAACAAATATATAAGTACAATTTAAACAAAAAGAGACTTAAAGAAGTACCTAAACAAAATACACACACATTTATATACATACATACATACATATATATATATATATATATATATATATATATATATATATATATATATATATATATACTCAGAGAAAGAGACAAATTCTTCTTAATTATTATAAAGGTTGATAAAACATGTTTGTCATAACAAAGTATTCGTTATTTTTGACAGTAAATTTTATCTTTTGATTTATTTTATTATTGATTCATAAATACATTCAACTGTCAATTTTAAGTATATATTGAAGATAAGAGCATCAGACAAAGGTATTGGAAATTTCCGAAACTCTTCACTTTCTCTGTACACTTTATAGAGAGATCATTTTTTCTTTTTCTTTCTACATTTTATAGAGAGTAAAAGAAGGTTTAACTGACATATAAAACCTGATGCTTTAAATATAAAAAATAAAATGTGTAGAGCAGTATAAAATAATCCGGATAAATTTATTAATAATATTATTGACGCTGCTGGTACAATACAATGTGTGATTTTAATTTAACGAAATAACAAAAGTTAATAATTTCCTAGAAAATTGATAATTGGGTTTTAAAAAGGAATATAAAATAAAACTATCTCCTTATATTTTTAAACATTACAATAATTACTGTTATTAGTTGCGATATTTCTCTTTTTTTTGAAGTGCATGACAACAGTATCAATATTCATTGAAGGAGTCACACATTTTAAGCTTTTTATAATTAGGAATAATTGTTATAATATAAAAAAAATAACGAGTGAGAGAAAGAACGAGAGAGATACATATTCTATAGACATATATATATATATATAAGTGTAAAAGTCTGTAATATTACGTTTTCTGTCATATTTGATGTTACCATATTTTCACAAATTAAATTCTAACTCTTGAAATGTGAAACTAACCAAATTTCGATTAATCATAATTAATTTGTCCATACCAGAACAAAAAATCTTAAGAAGATTATATTCAAATATTCATTTGTTGATAATGTCTATAAACAAAAAAATTAAATAATCCGAAAATTTTTAAATCTTTTCTTATATATTTCTCTTATATATTCGACCATGTACAGTTTTAACATAAAAACATGTATAAAGATACAAAAAAATCCAAATTTAATTTATCTTTACAGTACAGTAATTTAATTTTAAATCTACATTTAATTTGAGAAAAAACCCATATAACAGTGATTAAAAATACAAATTCTTTGCATTTTTGTAACTGTTACATAAATCTTAAAGAATTTTTATGAAATAAAATTAAATATTTATATCAATTTCTTAACTTCATAGACACATTATAGTTATCTACGAAAGACATACAGCCTTCATTTTATTAAGAGATAGAATTTGGTAACAAAAGCACACAATCATCCTTAATTGAAAATATGATTAAAATGGAGAAAATTTGATTAAAAATTAATGTTTGTTTAAAAAAAGACATTTTATTTTTACAATAGATTATTGATTTTCACATAAATAAAACTTCTTTTCATTTTTAGTATAAATTAATTTGAATATTCATCGAAATCATTGTCTATGGTCAATTATGTAACAATATTGAAACACAGCTGTCATTTAGACCTCTAAGAATGATCAGTATTGAAATACATGTAATTAAAAATCAGATAGCATTAATAATGATTGTTGAGAAACGTTTTATGTAAATAAACACAAATTAAAATTCTACGAAAATACCAAGTTTAACTGGATATAAAATATAATAAATAAATATCTAATAGAAAAATTCGTTGTACATATCTTTATTTATCATAAAACTCTAAGAAAAATAAATGTAGTTTTACCATCTTTATAGATAAATTTTATCTGAGTTTACTCCGTTTACTTTAATATTAACTTAAAACAAAAATTGCCTAGTTAAATGGTATCTTTTTGTATTCAGCTATTTTATTAGCCAAAAAATTTACAAGGATTAAAATTTTGATTATATATTAAATATGTATTATGTATTATATATGTATTGATTATATATTATATATGTATTATATATTATATATGTATTATATATTTATATATGTATATATTTATATATATACAAATATAAATACATATATATATATATATATATATATATATATATATATATATATATATATATATATATATGTATATATATGCGTGTGTATGTTAGTATATTGTTAAAATAAGTAAAGTATAATCGGAGTACAATCAAGATTAATAATGGTTTTTTGGCAATAAATATTGTAATATTTAATTTACAATGTTAAATGATAATGAAATAATTTATACATGAAGAGTTTTATTACATTTCTGTTGTAACCACTAATCAATATAAATTATACTTTATATATATATATATATGTATGTATGTACGACTGATATAGGCATGTGCATATGTTTATTGTGCAAAGAATAACTTTATATAAATCGATATTACAAATAGCAAACGAGCGATACAATACATGTCTTTCAATATGTTTCTATTTCCATCAAACGTTTTCCAGCCATCTAAATATTTACTAGAAAACAATATATATGTCTCTACAGTTTGCAGAAACCGCGTTTTATTTTGGTACATATCTAAAAACCGCAAACGGAGCACATTCGAGCACTTGGTATATTCATTGAATTCATGATATCTAAGACTATCTAAAAGTATTCTTCAAAAGAAAAACATCTTATGAGATTTACTGACAACATTGAGTGACTACATATGTACTCTTTTATCTTTATTTATGTAATATACTCCAAGAATCACATATATCCAATGATTTTATCATTTTATCGATTCTCCTGTAATTTCTCTGCAATGCAATGAAGCGAATTGTCTTCCAATATATCGAAACTTGCATATAAAATATTATATTTAAGTAAAGGAATATTCTCTCTTATGTATAGAATTATTTCTGTTTTATTTGGAAAAGAAGAAAATCAATTTAAAAATACAAAATGGGTGACATAAACGATAAAAATTAATTTACTGAACTCAAGTATCCGTGAAATTACAAGAAAAAAATATTATTCATTGGAAAATTTAATAAAATATCTAAATCATAATGTATTATTTAAATATATAAGTATAAAACTGAAAATATTTCTAAATAAGTATATCTACTAACATTTTATACCGTATTTGTAACCGTATTGTACAGTAAGAGTAAAAATTCTCGATGTTTAAAAATAAACATTCATTTGAATTATAATTTTAATATGACCTTTATGAAATGATCTAACGAGCTTAAAAGTTACAATCGAAATTTCACTGCAAATAAATTAATCTTATAAAACAGATTCTTTCTTCTCTTGTAAGTTAAATATCAATGAATTCAAATGAAAACAATTTACTTTGCTTATCGATATAAACATCGATTGCAAGGAATTTTTCGGCTGTTAATAATAATTGTAATAAGTTTTATTCTAATTTAATGTATAAATCCAAAATTTTTACATACACTTTAAAGATATAAGACATATTTTTACTAATTTAACTTATTTTATACAAATAAATATTATTTTTTCATAATAATACTAGTAAGCTCAGTTCAAAGTAAGCTCATTAATTAATAACATTGTATTTTACAGTATCTGCTGATAAGCGATCAGTGTTTATATAGTATATAGAATTACTAGTAACGGACAATTACCTTTGGGACTTTAGTAACAATTACAGTTATCTGTAATTAATGTGAATCAAACATATTCTAATGACAGCTCCATCAAGGGAAGTAATAGTTGTTTGTTATTAGAATGTTGGCATATTACAGTAAACTTGATTTATTACACTGTATGAATAGCTTGAAATATAAATGTTGAATCTAATAATAACGTTTGTATTTAAGAATATATAAAGAGAATAATTTATAAAATATAAAAATTATATATATATATATATATATATATATATTAATATTTAATTCTATAAAGAAAAAAAATAATAATTACAATTTTATTATTATACGCAAAAACTCAAAAGGAACAACTCTTATTAGATATATTGTAATTTCATTATTATTTAAAATATCTTTTAAAACAGAAATTTATTAACGTTTTTTTCTTATTGCTGAAGAGATACATTATTTCTCGAAACGGTGGAAATGCGACCCAAAACCTGAGCCTTTTAAGCCTGAAAATAAAATTTTTTCTCGAGAACAAAAACATGCGATCTCCATACTTTTGTTTCTTTAGTTTGAAGAAATTTATTTTTATTGATATATTTACTTGGATCACTCATCTGCCGAAACAAAAAAATACATTTTCTTGATCAAAATTGATTAATAGTTAATTATTGATAATTTTTTATTGTTTTTCATATTTCATATATCGATACAAACCAATCATATTCAGACTAATAAAATATATAAAACAGAAAAAAATAGATGTACACATTTTTCTCTACCTATTAGTATTCCATGATTAAACGAATTTCTTTCGAAATGCACATAAGTAATAATAAAAAATTATCAATAATCAATTACTGAACATTTTTGTTTTTTGTAGGAAGAGTGAAAAAATTATTGTGAAAGTAATTCGGTTTCTTCCCCTCATTATACGAATAACGAAGGGAGTAATGTGGTTAACAAGAATTTAAATGTACGAGGGTCAGTCACAAACATAAACCGAATTTTTTCCTACTGCTGAACGAGTAAACGTTTGCCGCTGAAACCGAGTGTAGATATTAGTGGGAGTGTCTAGACTCATTCCTTGCCGTGCACATGACTTCGCATTCGTTTTTTTATAGCTAGCACGATAGGTGAGTAAGCAGTATCTAGCTGCGGTGTGCAACGCATTGTAATTAAGTTTTTAACGAACGAAAACGTAAACCGACCGAGATTTCGAAAATATTAAGTGAACAGTTCGGGAATGAAACGTTATCAAAGACGCAAGTGTTTACATGGCATCAGGTGTTCATTAGTGGACGTTGTGGCGTGCAAAACTTGACCAGTATCACGCCAGACAATATTCGAGCAATTTAAAACCTTGTTGAAGGTGGCTGGCAGCTAAAAGTTGATCAAAATTATTAAAAAATTGGATGAAGCCATGAAAGTATGCAATTCATCATTCGGAATGAGTTAGTTTTGAAAAAAATCGTGTTACTTCTGCACAACAATGCTAGGCCTCACATTGTTGCTTTAATTCGAGAGAAATTAACGCAAATGCACTGAACTACTATCGAACACCTCTCTTACAGCTACAACTTATAATCACCAATGATGCCATTTATTTGGACCACTCAAGGAGACTTTGGAAGAACAACGATTCGAAAATGATGTAGAGGTGAAACACTTCGTGTACAATTGGCTTCGAATACGTCCCACTAGATTCTACGACACAGTAATGAAAAAAATAATAATCCTGTGGGAAAAATTTTTAAAAGTTAGCAGAAAGTATGTGAAAAAATGGCTGATATGTATATTTGAAAAATATTAATAATCACTAACTGCTGCATGTTTATTAATATTTGCAGCTATGTGGGCCAAAAGGAATTCCTTTATTATTTAAGCTTTTATTTAAGTTTTGAATATGGGAAAGTATTTAAAATATTTAATACAATAAATATAAGTAAAAATAAAAAATTATCGGTAAACGGCTACTGGCCGTCGCATTCTTTAGTAATGAATTGGTAGACCACACACCTCTTGCTTTCGGATTTACATATTGCGTCACTCGGCGTAATGGCATTTACCAGCTGTATTTGAGTATCAGTAAAGTTGCACAAACAAATTAGTTTTTATTGAAAAATAACCTCAAAATGGACAATTTCAAAGAAATACTAACAACAAGTTTTTACGATAGTAAATTAAGTAATAAGAATTTCGACCGTGATGATACAGCATATGACACAAAATTGACTGAAAATGACCTAGATTTTGAATCAATTTCCAGTCAATCAATTTATCATGAAACATCTAATATTGGAGAGGAATGACTTCAAGTATACGACACTTATGATGCAAATACTACTACTGCAAAATATGTATGGAAACACATTAACACGGACTCGTCTGTAAGGCAAAAGGTATTTTCCCAAACATTCAATAAAATAGAATAAAACTTCAATCTGAGCTAAACTGTTCATCCTATATAGTTTTATGAACTAATCATAACCGAAAAAATAATCGAACTTTAACTGATCAAAAAAATATTTATACTAATCAATAATTGACAGCAAAAACGATAGACAGGAGCAATCAAATAAAACAGTGGAAAACACTAACTCACAGGAAATGAAAAAGTTCCTTGGACTGCTTCTATGGATGATGCTAATTAGATACCCTACATTAAGTGATTACTGGAGTATGAAACGTATATATAGAAATTGTATTGCACCAAAAGCAATGTCGCTAACAGATTACATTGTTTACGACGGCCGGCCGTCGTACGGCTCAATCAGTTAAAAACGCATACGGCGACCAACGCATCGTATGGCATTTTATATGTTAATAAAGAGTATGGAAAAAAGTTCAATTTAAATTTGAGTGTCCCTCGTATATTAATAATTGTCAATTATTAAGCACCAAAAATGTTTTATATCAAATACTTCTTGTCACTCTCTTAATTAATTTAAAATATATTTCATGTGTAAATTTTATTATTTTAATTTATGAATAAATAATATTTCGAAAAAAATATTTTTCCCTATGTAACAAATAAAACAAATATAAATAAATATTATAAATTTATTTATTTAACTTTGCCTCCTTCGATACCTAATAATTAGTATAAGATAAAAGTTTATAAATAATTGTAATATTTTTTTAATTATCTATTAAACAAAAATAAATATATCGAAATTCCCGCTTTTTATTTGAGTTTATTAATTTATTTGACTCTAACTTTGAATTAAAATTGTCTTTCACATGATTGTAGTTATATCCATTTGTTATTAATAGAGCTCATTATACACCAAAATAAAAGTATTAACAAATACAACTCTTATAGATGAAATAAAATAGAAATGAACTACTTTATAACACGTATCAAAGAGAATAATATAAACATTTGAATCAGTTAAGACAACTTATATTAACCAATGTACAGTAAATAAGTCCATATTAGAGGGACTGGATTATAATTTAAATGAAAACCATGTAAAGAATTTAGTCAAACTGAAAATTTTAATCCTGTTGATTCATAAATAATTATAATTGTACACTCTTCTGACATCTCTTCCTACACTAAATATATTATGAGCTATAATGAGCTGCAAGAAATCTAAGTAGACAAAGTACTAAAATTACATAAATTATTTAAGATGAAATGTTCCCTTTTAATCTATTTATTCGCTATTTGTATGGGAAATTATATCAAATCCTCCAAGAATTAAAATAAACATTGCAAATAAATTTGTTTAAAATTAAATTTTCTTCAAGTGCAAGGTCAATAAAGGAAGTATTTAAATACCTATCAGTCAAGAAAATCGATTGTCAATCAGTAAATCAAAGCTTGTTAGACAATGTGATAGACAAAACTAACCCCAGAATCTATTTATTAAGCGCATTTAGAATTAACACAATAGATAAAGAGACTCTGCTTGGAAAAAGAAATAAATCATATTTAAAAAAAATTGTGGGTTAAGATTTCATATTTCCAGAATCGGTCTGCATTCAGGTTCGTTTCTAACTTTCAATAACATAATTTTCAACACTCATTACTTACAGAAAGTAAAACAGATTCCATACAGACAGTCAGACGAACAGATAGATAGATAGATAATTACAATTATTAATAATTTTTTAAAGGTTTGTTTTCTTTGAATATTTTTGGTCATGAATAACCATTGTGTACTCGACTGTGAGTAAAAAATACCCACATACCTTCGTGACTTAACTGTTGTTAAATTAGAAGAGAGTTAAATACCAATTATTAAAATATAAATAAAAAAAATCGAACACTTTTTATTTAAATACTTTGCTGTAGTGTGAAAATTACAATTTAAAAATGAATAATTATCTTTATGAATTTTAATATTTAAATGTTTTCATCGTGGAATATATTTTTAATATTTAGATTAAATATGAATATCAAATTTTTTTTTATAAAAAAGATGAATAAATATTCATTATTTTTAGAAGAAGGGTTCTTCTATTTGATAAATTACAGGCATTGTATACCTCATGTTAATCTATTTCATTTCATAATTTGGGTCTTGATTGAGTATGAAACATTCAACCTAACTGAACTCATACACTATTACAAATGTATACATGCATATATATATATATATATATATATATATATATATATATATGTATATACATACATATAAGAACAAACAGAGCGAGACAGAGAATTGTGTCTTTAACATACATTTGGGCATTCAAAACTTATATATTTCATGTGTTAGCAGCATATGCGAAATACGTGCTATTCCATTTATTTGAAGATTATTAAATTCAACATTCGAGAAATTGGGTTGGCTAATCAGATTACTGGATTTGGATTTGTGTTTATTCACAGCCTGCGTTTAATAGCTTTATCAATGAAAAATATCTGAAAATTGAAACAAAATATGTATCAGCTTGCATTTATTCATTATTATATTTGTTTATTAGTTTATTTGCAATTTAAAATATATATTTATTTCATATTATATGTAATACAATCTAACAAAATTTTATATTTTCTAATTAATTTATACATAAAAATGAATTAAACACTGTAAAAAATATAAATATAAATTATTTCCAGAATTTTAATTCATTTATTGATTTATTAGCTATAAAGTTAATAAACTGTATTCTTTTGTAAGAGTACAATTGAATTTCTAATTAAAAGATGATCATATTTAAAAATTTTGTCTTAACTAAATTTTGAAAACCACAATTCATTAAAATTAAAAATCTGAAAATGATAATTTTCAGAGACACTATATAGATTATTACATTTATAGAAAACTAAAAATTCTTGCATTTAACTAGTAAAATTTTTTGCTGACACTTTTTACAAAAACCAAAACAGTACTGATTTGTTTTAACTTCAAATCAACAGTCATAAATATTTTTGTCAGCTTTCAGGCTGTTTTGTCAGAATCTTTGTTTATTTGTATTCATATGTCGAATTTTTATAACTTTTAAATTATGCCTGAATTCAAAATATAATAATGTATGTAATAATATTACATACGTTTCATTATATATGAGTAAAATCAATAGTATATTTTTGTTAAATAACAAACATATCAATAACAAAAATTAATAACATATTTTTGTAAAATACTTTTCATCATTTAAAATTAAGAACCATATTTTTCATTCTCAATAAAATAATGAGAGTTTTACATAACTTCCACAAATAAGAAATTTGATAATGCATAAATTATCGTTACCTTAACAAGATTCGCCTCTAGGAATAAATTCTTGACATCAGTACAATATTATGAGGTACAAAATTATCAAATTAATCAGTACAGATTTACAATAATACGTATATAGAGGTTTGGAATCTATTTTTCAGGGACTTTATTAAAATTAATTGAACTCTTCAAATTGATGGTTATAGCAAAAAACTATTTTTTATTTAATTATAATCGAAAATATGTCATCTCTATTTTGACGGTATTATTATAAGAAATAAGTTATCGAAATAAATAAAAAATAAATATTAATTTTAATTTATTAACTACTGTTGGTTGGCTGTTAAAAAGCAATGATTTTTTTCCGAAAGTGACATATATTGAGATTAAGAAATCATTAACACATTATTTTTTCATTGACTCCGCAAATCAAAAAACAATTCTGATAAAAAATTTTTTTATGAAAACTGAATTTAATCACGTTGCTAAAACTACATTTTGATTAATAAATCTCCTTATCAGCTGGTCGTTTAAGAATTTTAAAAAGATAGATAATAATCTAATATATATTTTATTAAAAATAGTATGAAATGATAATAAAATTCTTTCAATATTAAGTGAAAATTGATATAAGTTAAAATACTTAAATAATATAAAATACTTATAAAATAAGTCAAAACCCTCGTACCTTATATGTTAAAATACTAAATAAATTTCTTTACGTTAAGATATATAACTGGAAAAGCTATTTCGTCGAAATGTCGTATTGATTTCTTAAGACTCGACTGGAACAAAACTCGTATAGCAAATAGTTTTGCTTGCGAACGTGATATTGTGAACGGTGGTCTGTCGATTCATTTTCAATCTTTTACAGAACCTATTCTTAAAATTTCAAGTGACATTTTTCGATAGTTTTCAAAGCAAGCGATGCATTTATAGAATGAAAAGCTTTACGCTATTTTTTCAGTTAAACCTCGGACTGGTAGAGTTCTTAAAACAATATTCTAATATTTCTTTTATTTCAACGCGCAATGAATTCAACACTAATTAAATGTAAAAGATATCCAATTTACGTTATTAATTTTATTTACTACGAACTATACACTATTCAATATATATATATATATATATATATATATATATATATAAACTTATTCGTAAACCATTTTAAAAAATTACACATATATTGTTATAAATATATAAACTTGTATTAGTCGTATATAAATTTGAAAGCTAATGTAAACATACGAGTAATTCATACATATATATATATATATATATATATATATATATATATATATGTGTGTATATATATATATATATATATATATTATATACATATAAGTTTATATTATATGTTTAATGTCTTTACAAAACAAATTAGAGCATACAAACTTAAATTCCATTACTACCAATCCAAGAACCGTATCGTCAAGGACTTAGATGGATCAACCTAAAATGAATATGTCACAGCGATCGTTTATCATGAGAATGAAAAGGGTTTTCGCAATTAATCCCAGCAAAGCAACACAGAGACGTATTGTCAATTAGTTTCCCTTAACTGAAGTCCAGTAGGTGTTATTTTATAAAGTGTAGAGTTTCTTATGTATAACCTTATTTTATATTTACTCTTAAGATTGGAAATATAAACTAACAAACAAGTTTAAGCATATATATATATAACATATATATATATATATATATATATATATATATATATATATACATATATACATATATACATATATACACATATATACATATATATATACACATATATATATACACATATATATATATATATATGTATATATACATATATATATATACATATTTACAAGGACGTTTAAAATATTTTTTTTACCAATCAACTTAATATCATTTTAATTTAGGTTGTACATTTCATTATATATAGTTTAAAAATCTAGAATTCTTTTATAAAATGATTAAAACTTTTTTGTATACTTGATATGTATTTATTTTTATGAATCAAGACGAGATATTTCACGAATTAGCAACTAAAATTTAAATTACAATCCATATACTTTGAATTGTATTAGGTTTGCAAAAAAAGTAATGCGGTTTATAACCTTCAAATTTATCTAGATTTACTAGGTTTTTTTCATTTTCCTAGCTGTTGTGTTAAGTGGTCAAGAACTGTTAGATGACTAGCGCCTAATATTTGTGGAATCTCTAGAATTGTTGTACATGATTATGATTCAAATAAGGCCGTTATGAACTAGCACTAGTTGGTCGTTTTGAACTGAAAAAGGACGCCCACAACTTTCTTCAGTTTCAAGGCTCTTGTTTCCAGCACAATTTTTTTGTAACCACTGTACGTTTCAAATGCGCCATGT
This sequence comes from Acanthacorydalis orientalis, assembly GCA_034766995.1. Lineage (NCBI taxonomy): Eukaryota > Metazoa > Arthropoda > Insecta > Megaloptera > Corydalidae > Acanthacorydalis > Acanthacorydalis orientalis. The sequence goes on along the minus strand of CM068320.1, from coordinate 5,789,308 downwards.
GTTCCTTAACAGTACCCATACCAAAAGCATCGTTTAATTTACGAGCAGTTTCTGCTGTTTTCCCACCCGTTTTCAAGTCATACAAAAATTATGCCCTTACTTGCTTTTTCCATCTTTAATTCAATAGCACAATTTGAAGCAAAATTAATAATAAAACCAAAGTCGGTGTTATTAAAATACAGAACAAAAAATGTGGTTTAAAATAATATTGACATAAGCATGATGAAATGACACTTTCATTGAGAAAAACTGAGATTAGAATTCAGAAAACAAAAATAGCAATTATTTTCCTACCAATCTAATATTACACACACACGCACGCGCATATATATATATATATATAGTATATATATATATATATATATGTATATATGTATATATATTCATATATATGTATATACACATATATATATATAGTATATATATATATATATATATATATATATTCATATATATGTATATACATATATATATATATATACACATATATATATATATATATATATATGTATATATATATATATATATGTATATACACATATATATATATATATATATATATATATATATATAGTACATATAGTATATGTATATACACATATATATATATATATATATATATATTATGTATATATATATATATATATATAAATATATTATATACACATTAATTGGAGTTTCGCGGGCAATATAAACGACTGGAATAAGATAGTAAATTTTTAATATATACTTTGATTTATTATGATTAATTAAAAACTGTTAGTAATTTTTCCAATCAAAACATATTATTAAAAATATTTTTTATAATTTTATAAAGATTCATTGTTCTCTTTGCTTATCAAAAATCAATCATTTAGTTCTTTTCTCATATTTATTTTGTACTAACCAATCATATTATCAATATTTTGCGTTTTTGAAGTGGAAAAACCTTAAGGTATTAAATCACGTAAGTAAAGTAGTTCTAGTGATATTTATTTTTCTTATTGAAAAATTGAGAAATAATTATGGAATTGTGTATGAAATATTTTTCATTATTAAGTTCATTTAAAATTTTTATTCATTTACGTCTAATCTCAGGAAGTAAACATGGAACGTTTTCTCAATTATATTCAATATTTGCTTAAATACAATTTTTAACAAATTCATAATATATTAAGTTTCCAAAACCATTGAAATTACTGAATATTATTTATTAAAATAAATCCAAAAAACATTACTTGTAATTATATGAGTGTGAAAAAACAGAAGTCTCAGAAAATAAACCTGAAATTACATTTTTATACTTGTAATTCTGTTAGTGTACTGTTCTGATAGTTTTGGTTCCGTTGAATCACTCATATGTTTATTGGTCAGAACAAGTTTCACTCGTGTCATCCTCAGATAGTTTGTAGATTAAATAATTTATTTCTTAGTTTGTAGATACGTGTATCTACAAGTTACTAAGATTATTTCATGTACTAAAATTAGTCATGGTAAATAAAGATACAAATGATTCATCCGAATAAAAACCACCAGGATGCAATCTCAGAAAATACATAATTTTAAAATGATTGAAGGTTTATACAGTAACAAAAAATAGACACTAATAGTTAAATCCATTTTAATAGCAATCAATAAAAAATAACTAGGTTTCCAGGGAATTTTTTATCAATCCGAATATTATTCCGGTTAGTACAATATTTATTTTTCAAAATATAAAGTATATAAAAAGAAGACCATTTTCATTCTATTCACTTTCCCCTCGACTATTCACTTTTATTACATACTAAAATATTTACGAGTATTATAAAAAATCAGGGGAATTAAACAATTGTTTAATTTAATGTCAGATAATATGAAAAAAAATGTTAATATAAATTTACATATAATGTTATAAAAATAAAATATATTTTTTTTACTATAATGACAATTAAGGTAAAGAAAATATTGATAAATATTAAAATTATGAAACTCCTACTTGATTATTTATTTTATTTTCAACAAATTATTAAAATGTTATATTATATTCATATAAAAGAAAGAGAAATTGAAAATTAAACATTTTATGTGTATATACCAATGAATATTCATTTTTTTTAGATTATTAGAACACTAGTTGTGAATATATTAATAAAAATATCGTATTATCATTCAATTTTGATCTCTATTTTAATTATTGTTATTAAGGTTAGTTAAATTAATTTAAACACATTGCGTTTAAGCACATAACTTCTAATAAACTTGAAATTGAATCCAAATTTTTTTGAAGAAAATGATTAAAAATACTTATGAACGCTAATAACCTTATCTGCCAATGCGCTTCTAAACCTAAAATAACTATTTATCTATCACATACTCATTGAATGGAAAAGCGGACAGCGGTAAATAATGATTTAAAGCGTACATATATATATATATATATATATATATTATATATATATATATATATATATATATATATATATATATGAAACCTAGTTAGTTTATAATTGTTAAGGCTCATTTTAATTTAATTAATAAAAATGAAAAGTTACACAACAAAAGTAAAAAAAAAGCATAATTTTATGATTAAAATTTATTCAGTTTGAAAATATGAATATTTTGTTTTAATTTAGACTCTTAGTTAAAGTAAATTAAACTATTTTAATTTTGTTTTAAGCTACAAACCAAACAATAAAAAGTATTCTTTTCAGAGAATTATAAAAGAAGGTTAAAGAGTTGTTTTGTTGTAACAAACCATTCATCAGTGTATTGATTATTCGCATGAAGAATTCTTGACTTCAAAAACAAACAAATCAATCTCTCATTTAAGAAGTCAGAATGAAATAATCTTTTAAGTTTGTGAAAGTCATATTTCATTAATTTCGTTTTATAGTAGAGATTGATGCACATTTAATAAAGAATTATAATGTATTTGAATAAAAAAATCGAACTTATTACCATTTGATTGATTGTTTTGCATAAAAATATTTAGTTCATGAAAAAATAAATATATACAACTTTCATATTATCACTAAATAAAAATAGAAAGGGCAAAAAAATATTAATATAAATGAATCATGGTACAGTAACAAAAAAAATTATTATATTAATATAGAAAAAATGAGGTGTTGCAGTTTTAAAATAGAATGTATATAATGATTCTTTTTGATTAGCTCTTATAAAAAGTAATTTATTTCAATTCAATTATAATTCAAATAAATATTTCATAACTGAATTAACAAAGTATACTGCTAATACATTAGTAAGCTATATATTAATGAACATTGTGACAATTTGATAACCTAAAATATGTTTTAGGAAAACAATATTTTTTTATTCATTAAGTAACAGGAAATAACTATTTTCTTATGAAAATATTTGTTTCCATATTTTATACACTTCATTTATTAGTAGTTAGGAAGTTTTTTAGAAATTAATTTAGAATTTCTACTCATAAATATATTATAATATTCACTAAAAATTTGAGTAAGTAGGATGTACTGGAAGAGATCTTTATCTAGTTGTATTGTCACAAGCTAATTATCATGATATTCAATATTTTAAAAATCTTAGAGCCATACTTCAGAGAGAAAATTATCATATTTGTATATATATATATATATATAGATATATATATAGAGAGAGAGAGAGAGTGATTGAACCCAGTCTTCCACAAAAAAGTATTAAAAAAGCGCAAAAATTAAAAAAAATATGTTATTCACCATTTAGTATTTTAGTCAATTATATTTTAATATTGAATTAAACTAAAATACAAAAGAAAATAACAGTCTTAAACCAATCACACTAAATCCGCGCATATGATTGTTTCTGTAAAGACCCCTAATTTCATAATATCCCCAGAAAGTGTTCTCAATTAAATTAACGGTCATAAAAATACATTATTTTAGATCTTGAAAAAAATAGGCGAACATGAGTAGGACGCGGTTGGTTTATGATGTTTATTTTGAACACCCCTGTAATAAAATAAACAATATTTTTTGCAATTAAATTTAAAAATGCTATCCATATGAAAACATATTTTTAATAGTTATTTTTATTAAATTTTATTTTTACTTTCGTCACATAGTTTTCAAATATCAATTTAAATAGTGCTTCAAAAAAAATTCTGTTAATTTATCATAGGATATCAATAGTAATTATTTACAGTATCACTTATTATTGGACTGTCAAAAAATGTCCAACTTTTTTATTTGATTATTATCAAATAAATATCATTTGTATGAGAATAATTTCGTTTAAGGTTTCATGTTAGAACTGGATAAATCAAAAAATAAATTACTTCTAAAAAATAACTGAACATTAACTTTATTTTATTATTTAATAATTGAACTAATCATATAATATTTTTTCCCATGTAATAATTATTACATTCAAAGAATTATTCATTTTTTTTACAAAAAATATCTTTTCATTTTTATGTTAAATACTTCTAACATTATTCGAAAGAAAAGATTTTGTAAATGATATTTTATTATATCTTCGTTATAGAACTAAAAATTTCACACATAGAAAACATGTACAGTAAAGTTACTTTAATAACATATAAAAAATGTAATTTATTTAAATTAACTATTTCGTGTTTGTTGAACTTAAAATGAAATAAATTTTAAGTTCAACAAGACCGCTTTCAATTTTCCATACAATTTAATTATTATTTTTAATTGAAGTTTAATTTTATTAAATGGTTCTATTTACAAAAAGTATTCATTTAATTATAAGCCACACTTCAATCAATTTAATTAAAAAAATAGTCACTACTGACTGTGGAAACAATTAATTTCAAATAAGCAATACACATATCCACACAAATTCATGTCTAGTACAGTTCTGTTTGTCGGTCTGTCTATTTGTTGTCTCTTATCGGTTTGATTGTTTTGTTTAATGGAGTGAACGACGATTGGATTCCCATATGATGGAATTTCTGAAAACAGACACTCTCGACCAAACGCTCCCTCTGTTTGATAACACTACCGTTTAATTGGAGACACATAACAAATTATTATGGCGTCAGCCATTATACACATTTCTAATACATTGATTTTGGATCAGTTGCTGGGATGAGTTAATTACAAATCAATGCACTCAAAGATAGTGGTTTATGTTATTCAAATAGATTCTATTGTTAATAAAATACATTAAAATTGGATTTAATCAACAATGTATATTTAATAATCTATTCTGATTTAATTAAAAAAGTCTACATACATACATAAATACATATACATATATATATATATATATATATATATATATGTATATATATATATATATATATATATATATATATACATAAAAACTTTTATTTTTTGCGTTTATGTATATATATATATATATATATATATATATATATTTAATATTGTATTTATAATTTTAAAATAAATTGGAACAATTACATTTATGCATTTATATAGTCAAATAAACAAATTTTGATGCCAGTTATCGAAATTATTATCAATTAACATAATGATTGTTCAAATCCTATAAATTCTGTATCATGTTCATAGCTAGTTGGATGTTAATATAATGTTTTGTTAAACATACCTTCAATTAAATAAATTGTAATTAGTTGGATGATGAACAGTATTATGAATATGTAGTTATTTCATTTTTATAATTAATGCGATAAGTTAAAACCTAACAAAGAATTATCTTTTTAGATCATATTATACCTTAACGCTCTGAAAATGACAGCAACATCATTAAAGTTACATAATCAACAACTAAAAATGATCTGTAATCAATCAGATTTTAATCAGAAAAAAATATGTGGTTTGTAAGTTGAGTAAAAAATTCATTTGTAAAAATGAACATTTTTTCAATATCTTTTTTTTCATAATACTTATATAATTATTATTCGTTCTTTCCTTGATAAGAACTAATATATTTTACATATAAATGATTTTTATCATTGAAATGAAATTAAAAACTATTCCTGTTTAAAAGGAAGTGATATTTACCAAAATAAAAAAGGTTATTTTATTAAAACTTTAAAAGAATATAATATTTTAAAAAGTAAATATATATTTTTTTGTTTTCTGTTTATCTTATGGCACAATAATGGTTTTGTTTTGTATAAAAAAGGTATTTTGCAAATCAGTGCTGGAGATGAAAAACAATATGCTTTTTTTTTTGTTTCATAAATATTATAGATATCTTATTAAAGTCTATTGATATATTATAACTATTAACATTGACACTGGTTACTCCACTGATGTATTATCCTGTTGATATTCAAATTTTCGAATCACTTGAGGTTTTGTTTTCCATTATTAATTTCAAATTTTATACCACGTTCAAGTAAATTTTAACGGTAAAAAATACAAAAGAAGTAAGGATTTTAGACAAATAATTATTTATATTTTCTTTACTAAAATATGTATTTTTATTTCTATTTAATCTAAAATGAAACTGTTCCTCAAAAAATGATAATAAAAATCTTGGAACATTGTACTTGGGTATTTAATGCATATTAGATAAAATAAATTGATTATGTATAATAGTTTTAAATTGTTATTTCAATTAATTTATTGTACGAATAATTCATTAGTCTACAAAAAAAAATTTAAGCATATTAAAGTAGTTTTCATATCATGTTCAATTAAGAATGTGATTTACCTCTGATTCAAGAATCATTTTTTTGTCGTCTTAAAATAATAGTAATTTGTTCCATACATGTATACCTGGCTTTCAAGTGAATTAATTTCTCATTCTTGAAGTCAATATTTGAATTATTTTCAATATATTAGAATAGATTCTATTAGTGATGTCAAAGACAAGAAATACATATTCAAGAGTAGTAATTTTTTAGCAAAATGTATATAAAAAAATGACTTATTTTGTTTATAGAAAAATGTAAGAATTTCTAAGAAATGCATTAGTTTTAGTATATATATATATATATATATGTACGTATATAGATATATATATAAATGTGTATATATATATATATATATATATGTATATATATATATATATATATGTATATATATATATTTATGTATATATATATATATATGTATATATATATATATATAGAATATATATATATATATAAACCAACAACAAATTTTATATTAAGATATAATATCCGAGATTAAAAACAATAATTAAATATCTAAAGATTGCAATGTCAAAGTTCAATAAATTAAATATATAATTTGATTGAAAAGCCATTCTATAATAAATAAATGTATGTCAGTACAAACACTGTGATATTAATCATATTAATTAATTTATACAAAAGTTAATACATTATTTATAATTATAAATATACTTGTACATAACTGATTTATTTGTTATAAAATGTAATTAGATATTTCACATTTATTTTGATAATACATATTATTTAACTTATTGTATATATTTATTTATATGTAATATTATTGATACGAATGGGCTATAAACAATATTATATTATATAATATTAAATTAATTTTAACAGAATATTCATGTCAGTATGTGACTAACCATTTATCAATAATATATTTAATCTGGATATATATTAACTATGATACATGCTTTTATATACCTATATCATTTTAATTGCAATATAGAGTTACATTCAAACAAACTTGTATATATATATTGTATTGTGTTTGTGTATATATATATATACTCGTATATATATATATATATATATATATATATATATATATATATATATGTATATATACATTTATACATGTATGTATAAATGGAGGGATAAAGAGAGATTATTAATATTATCAAAAAAATTATGCCAAGAATATATAACTATGATATTGTCTTTTTCAAAGCATTCAAAATGTTTAGTAACAGAAGAATTGAACAATTGATAACACAGTTTGTTTCTAAACTTTTAATTCTAATCGGTTTATTTCTAAGCTGACAGATGGTTCGCCCGATTTTGGTTACTGTACCATATTTTTATAGTCTATGATGTTAACTTTCATATTTCTATCACAAAATATGGTTTAAAAGTGAATTATCATAGTTGAACACAACAATAATAACCTTAAAAAATTAGAATAGAAGAAATTAATTAAAGAAATCTTTTCATATTGTGTAATATTTTGAATATAATAAATAGGAAAAATTAGCAATATTCTTTTAAATCACTTGAATTTCGTTTCCTGCCACTACATTTATCAATAATTGTTTCATATTTAAATAGATTTTTGATTACACTATTTATCCAAAAGCTAACTGACAATGGTGCACCTGCTGAAACTGAGAGTGGAAAACAAAATACTTCATAAAAAACCACCAGGACATCGCTTCAACGGTCTCATCTATATAAAAATATAGAATTATAATTTTTATATTTGAAAAGTTGAAGTTGTGTAAATATTTATTTGAATTCAAAACTTGGCAATATTCAAAATAAGCCCCAATAGAAAACTTTATAATATTATTATAAAATATTAAGATTTAGATTAAATTAAAACAAAATGACTTTTTTTCATTAAACTACCAATACATTTTTAATGAATAAAAAATTTAATGAATATAAAAAATAATCAAAAAAAATTACAAAAACGTAAATTCTGGTCTTAATAGTTATTTCAAATAAATAATTATTATTATGTTCCAAACAATTATACATTGAATGTATCTTTGTTACATTTAATGTCAAATAAATCTTTGTCTTTGATGTCACTAATAACATATTTTCTAGTGTATTGAAAATAGTCAAATACTGACTTCAAGAACGAGAAAGATAATTTGAAGTTCAGGTATATATGTATTTCATACATATATACCTATATATGTATGAAATGAGTTACATTTATTAACTTTAGTAGCTATGTGTCAAATAAATTCAATTTTTATGACATGGAAGAAATTATTTCAATTATAATTTTATGGTTTTAGACATATATTTTCGCCGAAGTTTCATTTTACTGATATTTGTCTTTTTGAATTATCAGAATTTCTATTTTAGTTGGCAAAGTCAAGTCATCAGTCAGATTTAAAAAAAAATCAAAAATTTATCTAAATATTGCATACATACGGAAATTAGTGATAACAAAAACTTGGGTGATAACAATAGGTGAAGATCAAATAGATAATAACATTTTTAAAAGGCATACAAAAATAAAATAAATACCTTTAAGAAAAAGAAAACAACTATCACATGAATTTAAATTTAAAAGTTACTGCTAGATGAAAATAAATAAAGAATAAGAAATGAATATAGTTATCACAAATTAAAACACTACAAAATAATTACATGTATAATTTTGTAGTAGCAACTATTTAAAAACAATTTCTTTGCATTCAAAACAATAACTACTTTACTTTTTAAAAAAATTGGCAATACATTTCTCGTAATAAAAAATAACGTT
>CM068320.1:5745000-5775000 GCA_034766995.1 Acanthacorydalis orientalis | reverse complement strand
TATTAACCCATGAAACGCCTCTACTCAAAATCGTAGGAAATTCAGAAAACCTTTAATATGGTTTGGTTCTAGGTTCTCTCTAATTAATTTGGAACTAGAAAGAAAAAAATTAAAAATTTTGGTTTTACAAAGTGAAATGTTTTATTTTTTATACGCAACAGCTGTGAACAACTTTAGCATTATCAAAAAAAATTTCAAAAGTGAATAAATCTAGTATGTTTTAAATTTTAAATTCATTTGTTTGATGAAAATTCGGATCAAATGCCGTGGTAGTTTCTGAAACACAGAGTGGAGAAAAACGTTGCACTTTATATATATGTATACATGTATATATATATACATATACTTATATATATATATACTTATATATACATATATATATATATACATAAATATAATATATATATATATATATATATATATATAGTTCAGCTCTTCCAAAATGTACATTTATTCCATTTTTTCTCACTTTCACAAAAATCGAAAAAATTAATAATGATTCAAATAATAAAAATTCAATAAAAATAAAGCTTTATTGAATCAATGTTCACTGTTATATAAAAAAATTTTAAAAAAATATTTGTAGTAAAGAAACAATTTTCAATATTAATGTTGCGTATACGCAACAGCGGCGCTTAATATACTTAATATACTGGCGAGTTAATATACTTAATCATTTTCAATAATATTAATAAATTAAAATCATACCGATTTAGTGTTATTGTCCTAATTAAATATTAAAAAATGTATGTTTATTAAATCTTTAATATTTTTTTTTAAATTTCCCTTCAGAAGTATATATGGATAGTGCATAATAAAAGTTAAAAACGAATAAAAAATGTGTTTTCTGAATTAAATATGATCAATGTTTTTTACGTTATAAATTTTTATATAAAAGGACGATACAAATTATAAATTAATTACAAGAACAACAATTTCATACAATGTCATTAATTTTAAATGTTAAAAAACAACCGTCTTTAAATTACTCTCCTAAAAAATCATTCTATTCTGCGACTGATTTTGTTCTAGTTTAATCACTTGTATAGTAATCTTCATCTATTTTTAGCTCTTGAGATATTCAGAAAGCTTGCTATGTATTATAAGCTACATAAATACTGCTTAATAGCTAAATATTGTTATAGAACATTAGTATAAAAGAAATTCAAAGAGACCAATATGAATAGAACAACAATGAGATCATAGGTATAAAAGTTGTAAATTATATCTTTAAGAACATATGTATATAGTACAAGGAAAAATATTCAACGTGAATATACCAAAATGAAAATTTTCTAAGTGGGTATTCTAGAGCTTTGATGAACTAAAATATGTAGTCCTGCCAAAACTGGCGGAAATTTCTTCACATTTTAGCGAAAATCACCAAACCGCGAAACCATAAAGATTATTTCGAAACACGAGTTGTGAACTTCTATACTCAGCACTCTTACTACGAAAGGGGTGAAAAGGTCACTTGCAGGCACAACAGAATATTATTAAACGTGGAAATAAATTTTCTATGGAATGTTTGCAAAAGACTAGTAAGATATTTTATGTAGGTGCTTATATATATATATATATATATATATATATATATATATATATATATATATGCGTGTGTGTATGTGTATATACAGATCAACAAAGATAAATTAATACCACATGCATAACCACAGTTTATTGAACAGTAAATAATACAATAGAACTTATATACAAGAACTTTTCGAATCCAAAACTGCTAAAAATGCTATATAAAACCAAAAAATTATTTACAATATTATTAAACATGAAATGTTCTCTTGACCTTTATAGAAGCAGACATTTTGAAATGAATGTATCGGATGCTTTATTAGTAATGACAGTCAATGCCGGTAACTGAGGAAAACAGGAAATTTCGAATTAATCCGGTTGTGCTCACGGCGTTTACACATCTTCAAAGATTTTCAGACATCAATATAAATAAAGCTCTTTTTGTGCCGTTGTTGAAATGGATAAAGTCGAACATCGTGCGGTGATAAATTTATTTGTCAAAAAAGGCTTATCGCCAACAAAAAACTTTAATGAGATAAAAAATGTATTGGATGATAGTAGACCTTCGTATATAACCGTAAATATGATAATTGGGGAGCTGAATTTAAATGTAGCCGTGCAAGCTTAGAACATAATCCGCGTAGTGGACGTCCGAAAACTGCAACGATACAAGAAATAGTATACAAAGAGCACGATATTAACTTACATTATCGGTGATTGAAGATGTCTGAAACTGCTAAGGTTGTGGGCGTCTCAGATGAACGCATGTATCATATCCTAACTGAAGAGTTAGGTATGAAAAAGCTATCGGCAAGATGGGTGCCACGTTTACTGACAATTGATCATAAGTAAGTACAAATACAAATAGTATACAAGTACAAATTTTCCAGGACTGTTTGAATCATATTAAAAGGGATACGACTGACTTTATCCGGCGATTTGTAAGTACAGATGAGACTTGAATTTAATATTATATTTCAAAGTCAAAACAATAATTAAAGCAATGGAAGAATGGTAACTCTCCGCCAAAAAAAGACAAAAAAATCAGTTTTATCCAATGGAAAAGTTATGGCTTCAATTTTTTGAGATGCTAACGTGATCTTGCTAATAAACAACCTTCGAAAGAGTCAATCGATAACTGGACAGTATTAGGATAAACTTTTTAATCAACTAGATCAAACAATTCGTGGAAAAAAATCCGGTTTATCAAAGAAAAATATCATTTTCCATCAGGACAATGCACGTGCCCATACAAGTGTTGTATCCATGGAAAAACTCGCTAAATTGAAGAACGACTTCTTGCCCTACCCAGCCTATTCTCCAGATTTGACCCTCTCAGATTTCAATCTGTTCCCAAAACTTAAAAAAATCCTTGGTGGTAGGCGATTTTCGTCAGGTGAAGAACTGATAACATCAGTGAATCGCTATTTTGAGGACCTCTAAGAAAAGGATTTCTGGGACGGCATTAAAGTACTAGAACAAATGCATTGCTAGATAAAATGCATTAAAGTTCATGGAGACCATATTGAAAAATAAAAGTAATTTAAAAACATATGTTATATTATTTCATAGTTAGACCACGAACTTTTCAAATTACTCTCGCATTAAAAAATAACACTTGTTTTAATCTTATTGTGTATATAACTAATAAACCGAAAAACTTTTACATTAAATTTCGCTCTGATAACTCATATAGTTTTAGAAAAATTAACTATTTGGTTCGTTTTTCGATCACATCATGAGAACAAAACTGATAATGAAACTATTACATATTTATGTTAAAAAAATATATAGATTATTATAAAACACGTATTTAGTTGCTTTTCTTTCTTTTCTTTTTGTCTTTATTGAAAAATCTGATTTTTAACTGAATTTAGCAATAGTGCCGCACTTTTATTGTTATTTATGATGTATTTTATTGCATACTACTAGCTGCAGAGTTTAAATTACAGACGGTAAAATCAAATGAATGCTATATTTAAATTATTGGATACCTGTATTTCTCAAGTAAACTACTGCTACCGTACTATATTTATATACTTATCTCAAAATTAATCAGTTTTATAGAAAGTAAGAATACGAACATATACAAATTTCAAGATTGATATAATAAATTTATCTTGTAGGTGTTTGAATGCAGATGTAAGTGTATGTATATGTAAGATTTGATGCAAAACTATTTGTATACATATATAAAATTTGTTGAAAGAACTATTTTCGATTGTTAGTAGACAATTATAATCATAATAGAAATTTATATAATTTTGTTTTATAGTATATTTATTGAAAGTGAAAACATTAATTAACTACGTCTGTATTTAATTAACCTATACTAAAACCGCAAACCAATAACGTCTCACTGGCAACCTAATTTCCGCAATTAATTAGTTTTGATGATCCGACATTATTTATAGGTGACATACAACTACACTGACCTTTACGTTGAAAACAACACCTACCCTCAATTGAATACAGAGTTTCAACTAAGTTCCGACACACAGTATCCTTATTAGGATGTTGTCATTTGACTATGCGAAAGCGTACGAATGTCTCCCGGGTGAAACTGGGTAAAAGATGCGGCCAGTTAATAGAGCAGTTAGTGAATGTTTCCCGACGCCTTTTGAAACTCATTCACGGGTCACGAACCGGGAGACTCATTTCAACTCATCCGGTACCCTCTCGATACCAATTTCAATTTCGTCTCGCTACTTGATCACAGCTTCTGCGTCATTTGATCAAAGATACAAGACAAAAGGCCACTTTTGTATTTGGCGCGTTTTAATCTCCGTATTTTGTAATAATGAAATATTTTGTACTTTAACAGTTTACCTGTTGTTTCAGCACGCATCAATCTGAACGTACAACTATGTATTTATATAGAGAGACATATATGACTCTTCTATGCAAATAGGGTGACTACAAACAAGCACTACATGATTCAAATTACTCACGCTCTTCTATACACACTCGGATGAAACAAAAAGTTTATTTCAAAATGTATATGGATACCTTTGTACATTATTTAAAAGTAAATTCAAAGGCATTATCTATCTATCTCTCTCTCTCTCTCTCTCTCTATATATATATATATATATATATATATATATATATATATATATATATATGTACATATATATATATATACATATATATACATATATATATATATATATATATATACATATATATATATACATATATATATATATATATATATATATATATATATATACATATATATATATACATATATATATATATATATACATATATATATATATATATATATACATATATATATATATATATATATACATATATATACATATATATATATATACATATATATATATATATATATATACATATATATATATATATATACATATATATATATACATATATATATATATATTTATATATACATATATATATTTATATATATATACATATATATTCTATATGTATAACATATATATATATATATATATTTATAAATATGCCTATGTATTCTAAATGAATGTCTCCAATAATACTTTTTACCTTATTATCACAACATAATAAACAAATTATACTTAATAATTCAAATATATTTTATAATTTAAATGTAACTGTATTGATATATTATTGAATATACACTTTGAACTTAATTAACCATACAATTAACCTTGCCTTATAATATTTGACATTTAGACGTTAATAATTTTAATAAGAAATCGTTTTTTGTAAAAAAAAGACGTATGTTACAATAAGTGCTAATCCAAAAAGTCTATTAATTCAACATATAAAGAAAAACCTAAATTATATTTTCAAATTAATAATTCCCCTTCAAATTAAAATCAATATTTATGTGATTCCAAAAAGATTAAAATAAATGTATACCAAATTTACAAACAAAAACATTGAAAGAATGAGCTTAATATGTACAGGTTAGTAAAAAAAACTTTATACACACATTATATATATATATATATATATATATATATATATATATATATATATATATATATATATATATATATAACTGTGTGCATGCGAATTTGTGTTCGTATGTATGTTATTTTATGATATTATCAATATCGAATCTCATTACGTTCGAAACAATCGCTTTCCAAATGGACGATGAAATCAGAAAGCTCAATTCGAATTTAGATTCATTAGTCAGCCATAGTTAGTTATTCAGTGATGACATAATATATATATATATATATATATATATATATATATATATATATATATATATATATCAGGTAACCAAGAAAGTTCTGTCGTTTTTAAATTGAGAAAGAAACACTTGTGTATTTTTACATAAAATAACTTTATTCATCAAAATTTCCACTTTCGTATTAAACAACCCTTTCCCAGCGAGAACATAATTTATAAATTCGATTCTTATAAAACTGATTATTTTTATTTTCAAAAAATGTAAACACCTCCATTTTTAATTCTTCTTTATTATTAAACTGCTTACCCGGCATATGATTGTCCAAAGTTAAAAATAGGTGATAATCTGATGTAGATATGTTTGGAGAATATGAGGCATGGGGGAGGATCTCCTACCCTAAATTCATAATTTCTATTCTGGTCTCTACTGCAACGTGTGTGGTCGTGCGTTATCTTGAAAAAGTAAAACTTTTACGATTTACAAGTTCTGGATGTATTTGTTTTAATGCATCGTGTACTCTTTGGAATTGTTCACTATAAATATTTTCCGTGAAGGTTTGACCCACTCCTAGATATTCATGGTGAATAATTCCTTTGGAAGTCCACCAAACACAGAGAAGAAGTTTCCGTGGTGTGAACTTTCATTTAGGATTTTGTGGGACAGGATCACCTAATAAAAGCCAGTGATGAGTAAGTTTGTAGTTAGAATTCATAATCCATTTTTCATCAGTGGTCAAAATTTGATCCAAAATGCGTAAATGCTTCCGTATTGTTTCGTCACTTACTTTGAACAATTCTGCAAGCTGTTGACACGTTCAACTGGAATTTGTTTCAAACATTTTCTCCAATTCGTCGATATATAAATTTGATGCTCTGCCTGATCTGGTCTTGTCTTTGTTGGATCCAACCCCGACATAAATTTTTTTAAACAATCTCTAAGCTGTTCTTGATGTAACTGTCTTTTCTCCAAACGCAGTACAATTTTTTTTGCAGTTCCTATAGCGTTAGTCCCAAGCTTAAAATACAGTAAGCAAACACGCACGTACTATACTACTTTTCACAGACATTTTTAACGATCAGAATTATTTTTAAATTAAAGTGAACAGTTCGATATTCATTCGACAATTAACAGTAAAACATATGCTAATTTTACCGATAAACATTTATTGGAATTTTTGTACGTTATAACAACGACAGAACTTTCTTCGTTACCTAATATATATATATATATATATATATATATATATATATATATATATATATATATATATATATATATATGTAACTCGACAAACAATCAACTCTAAATAATTTAATTGGCAGTATATTGTGAAGATTAAATTGTTTGCAGATAGAAAATTAATACAAATACTAAAAGTATCATATTTTTGATCAATTTTCTTAAATACACATTATAAATATTTAATTTCTTTTAAATTGAATCTTCAATTTAACAGTAAATTTTAAAAATTACACTTAATATATACCATGAACAACATTGATGTTTAATTATAATCATTTATCTACTCAGGAAACTTTCAGTTATATTTATATATATATATATATAATTCTATATAAATTCGACTATTATATAATAAGACTATGATTCATGTAACTTATGATTTTAAAGTTTAAATACAATGGTCAAGTTTTTCTTTAACCAACATTGGAATTTAATGCTAATCTACCTTTAATTTCATTCTTTTGTATTTTCAAATTTGTTTCATTAAAAATAATGAGTTGTAAAATTTTAAATTAAATAACACACTGAAAAAAAAATTATATAATTTTGATAGATTTCGAAAATGTCTCCGAAAACCGGACAAATATGATTTTTTCATTATTAGCTAATGAACCAGAATATCGCGAAGAAACAGAAATTGTAAGTATATATTTCATGTTCGTCGCACTTATAATCTACATATCGTAATGAACTACATGAAACTATACTGACAATTACATTTGTTACTTAAAATATCAATACTCTAATAAGAAATTGACGAAATTGATATATATATATATATATATATATATATATATATATATATATATATATATATTATAATTGTTAAAAAATATAGCTGAACATAATTAATAATAGATTTCTTGTATAATCTGTTGTATATCTCTTTTTGATATATATATATATATATATATATAAATATATATATATATATATACATATATATATATTATAATTGTTAAAAAATATAACTGAACATAATTAGTAATAGATTTCTAGTATAATCTGTAGTATATCTCTTTTTGATATATATATATACATATATATGTATATACATATGTATGTATATATATATATATACACACACACATATGTAGACATTAGTACACAATAGATTTTTTATATAATTTGAAAAAAATTGGAGCACACTTTTGTACTTTTCGAGGTTTAGTCTGTTCAAAAACTTGAACTTAAACAAATTTTTCGGTGACTTAACGCTTTGAGGACGATGATGTTGCCATCAAAATGCACATAAGCGGCAATCGAAAATATTCGATAATAATTTATTGATTTTTTATCGAAAACTTTGATGTGGTTTGTATAGCAAAAAGAGAATTCATTTGTGAAACTAAATAATTTGTATTATAAAATTGGTTTAAAATATAGAACAGGTATTTTTCCTATATAAGTGTGCATTTATTATAATAAAATGTACTTAAATAATATCAGCTCTAAATCATGATTAAATGGATTTTAAGAATTTTATGTTTTTTGGTTCTAATATTTCTCAAAATTATTTGCCTGTGTTTTATTATAAAATATAACCCAATATATTTTGTATTGTTTTTTTTTCACATACACAACTATTTTTAGTTAAAATATATTATTTATCCAAATAACTATAGGCGACAACTGTTTTCCTAATAAAGTGTTTGGTGTAAAAGAGAAATTAAAATCATAAATTTTGGTTGAGTAGCTTATCTTAATAATGACGTAAATATACATTTTTTTTATTTTATATAAAATAAAATATTTTTCAACTTATATCACTATTCTTATAAAACGTTATAATTTACATTAATGAATTGTATGTGATTACACTTATTGTATATTTTTTATTTTTTATTAATATTTTTATATTTGACTGTCCTTATTCTCATTATACTTTTATTAAAGTATAAAGTATAATTTCTGTTTATAATATCTAATTTGTTTTAAGAATAGGTCCTTTACTTGTAAATATTTCTTTGTCGACTTTTAAAAATCCTCATATGTTCATATTTCATTTATTATCTTTTTCTCTTTCTCTCTCTCTCTCTCTCTCTCTCTCTATATATATATATATATATGTACGTATGTTTGTATGTATGCGAGTGTATGTGTTAAGGATATAACAAATAATTAATGAATTTGGATTATTATTCATTATTATTTTTAATACAATAATTTTATATATAATAATTAATGAATTAAATTTCAGTAAGGTTTAAATTAAATCAAAAAAAATAGTATTACCATTTATTTATTACTATAAATTTTCAAGAGAATATTTGAATAAATAACTTCAAATCCAGATTCATATTAATTCCTGCTATGTGTCTGTGTTTTCTGAATAAGTTCTAATCTCACTCGAGTAGAACAATGTTGTTCAGCAAATTCTTGTGGTTGTGTGTATTTAAGGATCAAACCCCAAAATTCTACTATGCCGTCGTCATCGTGGCATTTGCAACCATCACATGATGTCACGGAAGAGATATTTTCCATATCATATGATAGTAAATTATGGTACGTACATACCGCAACTATGTCAAAATTCCGCAATAGTTAAGGTAATCGGAAAGATCCTTAGTTTCAACATAACAGTTAACCAAACCCGATTAACAAGATAATTAATAATAAATATTTGTAAATAATACGATCTGTCCTGTAGTTAATGTTGTTGCATTATATACTTACTTCAGTAGCTATAATATACATTTTACAGAAAAGTATTTTTATAGATACTTGAATAATTAATATTAAAACATTAATTCTTTTACTAAATTTTGTTTCCCAAGTCACTAATATCAATATTTAAACAAAAAATTAAATTTAAATAAATTCTCAGTGGAATATTTAAAAATTATATCAATCTAACATCATATATATACATAAATACACACACACACATATATATATATATATATATATATATATATATATATATATATATATATATATATATATATATATAGTGATTCAATTTAGGCTTCCAACTGAAATTAATAATAATAATCGCAAAAATTAATGTTTCTTTTTAATTTTTATATTTTCATGTAGAAGCCTGACATGAATCATCATATATATATATATATATATATATATATATATATATATATATATATTTATATGTATATTTATATAAAAAACATATACTATTCAATGAATATATTTTAATATAATCTATTTTCGAAAACATATTCTTGTTTAAAAACATTTGATAATATATTAAATGATTTTATGCTTCATAAATATGTTTTCAATAAGAGTAAGAATAAAAAAATTTAATAATAGTAAAGTTATTCGTCGTTTATTAAAGATAAAATCTGAACTATTTTAATAAACTTGTTGCAGCCGCCAGGCATGTTTTCATGAAAATGATTGATTGCATTTGTGGCCCGTTAATTACGTTATTATGTTAAAGGAAATTTTAAAATTAATCCATAATGCTGTATAAATATACCATAAACAGGCAAGTTTTGAATAAATTTCAGAATGCTTTTCATATAAATCACCCTAAATTTATACAGCTTTCGTCTAATGTTATAAACGTATTTAAAAATATGTTTGAGCGTTTTTTTTCTTAATGTTATATGCAAAACAAACATTTCATTTGTAATAACATAGTGTAAATTATCATTAAATCAAGACTAATTTGTGTTCTTTTTATTTAATATATATATATATATATATATATATATATATGTGTGTATATATACGTATACAAAATTTAATAAAATAATATATAGAACGTATAACTGAAACAATACATCAATTTGTATACTATGATAAATTATCCTCGAAAGTTTTGTTTGAAAAGGTTTTGTATATCTGTTACCTTGATTAAGCTTCATAATATAATTTGATTGATTTACTGTTTAGAATGTAAGATATACTTAAAACTAAATAATTAATTACTAATATATATGATTGTAAATACTTTCTCATTTTTCTGTATATTTTCACTTCAAATAAAATGAGTTATAGAAAAATTGAGTATTTTTTTGTTTTTTATTAATTACATTTTTTCCAATCGAAATGCTCAATTATTGATTTTAATCATTCACTTTTTTATCATAATAATTTTTCAATGGCGATGCTATCATCACAGTGCTAAAGTATGAAAACGTCTATACGAAATAAAAAAATTTGTTTAAATATATTTACTAGAGTGAAAAATCTAAAGAATATAAAGTAAAATAGACAAAATTAATTATTGAAATATTTCTTATCGGATAAAATACACATTTTAATTCTATATATTTCAAAGAAAATAATAATATTATTACAAGGAAATTGGTAGAAAAACGAAAAAAAATAATTAGAAGAACCTGATAAGTACCGAGATATTATGAAAATAATGATCAGGAAATTTTAAAAGATTCAATAAATCTCAACTTCAAAAGTTCACAATGTTTGAGAACGTTTTAGAAAGTAAATTTGTGAAGGATCTGGATGGTCCCTGAATAACTACTTCGTGAATATGAGAGATCAGTGACTCGAATTAGTCATAACAGCATCCAGATAATAAATATATACTAGTAATTTCTCTCCAAAATTTCTGAAAAAAGCTTAGAAAAATTCAAATACTTTTCCTTTAGATCGATCACTATAATGTATAAACAAGTCAAGCAAACATATTCATACAAAATTTATTATTTGTAAATAATTAACAGTTGCTCAGAAGTTTGTCGACAATTTTACTTGGTACATGTCTGATAAAAAAAAATGTAATATTCTTAAATGTGTTATAAAACAGATATTAGGTATAGTATATACATTTTTAAGTACAAAATAGTCAGTTAAAAAGACATTTCCTGCTTATGAGCAAAATAGAGACAATTTTTTTTCAAATTCACATTTTGTTTTCAACATAATACAAATAATTTGTATCTATCACTTTTCATATTTTATCAATTTTTTTTACTAGTATAACGTTTAAGTATATATTATCTACGTCAAAAAATTACTTAATAATGAAAATATGTAAGTTTTCTTTAAAAGTATATATACAGTTTATATATATATATATATACATACATATGTATATATATGTGTATATATATATGCATATGTATGCATACATACATGTATATATATATATATATATATATATATATATATACACATACATATGTATATATGTGTATATGTATGCATATATATGTATATATGCATACATACATGTATGTATATATATATATATACATACATACATGTATATATATATATTTATATATATATATTACTAAACTAAATGTCAAATAAAATATGAATGAAATTTGAGGCACACTACAAAAGAATAAATTTCTGACTCTCCCTACAAATAAACAAATATTTTTCTGATAAAAATGATGGTGTATTGAACTTTTTCTCAATAAATTTCGTTATTTGAATCGTTTTCAGTTACAACACTGTTCCTTTTATTAGCACATTTTTATTCTTTAGGGTGTCTAAAATATTATTAAGTCGGTAGGAAAACGAGTGCTGTTTTCGTTTTCTGAATTCTAATCTTATTTTTTTTTAATGAAAGTGTCATTCCATCGTCTTCATGTTAATATCTTTTTAAAGTGCATTCTTCAGTCCGTATTTTGGTAAGATCGACTTTGGTTTTATTATTAATTTTGCATCAAATTGGGCTATCGAATTAAAAATGGAAAAGACGTAAATAGGAGCACGTTTTGTACGAGTTCAAAACAGATGGTAAAGCAGAAAAAACTGCTTGGAAATGAAACAATGCTTTTAGTGTGGGTAGTGCTAAGGAACGTATGGTGCATTGGAGATTCCAAAAGTTTCGTGCTACAAACAAGAGCCTTGGGACAAGAATGAAGAAAATCGCGGGCGTCCTTCAGTTCACAACAACCAACTGAAGGCGTTAGTTGACTCAGGTCTACGCACAATTCGTGAGCTTGCACAAAAGTCAGGGGTTAGTCAACCAACAGTTCCGGACCACTTAAAACCACTTAAAACCACTTAAATTAAAAAATGTACATGAATTTGAAGGTAATAAACAGTAATTATTCTTTTAGCAACCTAATATATGAGAGCTTGTTTTACATTAAGTGGTAGTCATATTTAATACAACATATTAATTAAAATAAGGTAAAAAGTAAGGTAAAGCCGCATATATGTTTAGTTAATCCATAAAAAATAAATTTCGACAATTTTCAATTTTATGGCCTGTAGATACAATGGACTATCACAATCTAAGTAATTTATATGCAATAACTTGTCAAATTTTATGTTAGTTTTAATTATAATTGTATATATTATTTTTAATTTATTATCTTTTTTATTTCGTCGTTATCTCTAATTATATCCAAAGTCGCTGTAAATGACATTATGAAAATACTCAACACAGTGGATATGAAATTACAAAATGTATTAATAAACTTTAATAATAGGTATAAATCATTTTTATCAAAGAAAAAGTTCTAATTTCTTCATTTATTTGAATCAATATTTTAAATATATTTTATTTATAATTTTATATATTTCCTTACTTATTTATTATTTTAGACATTCACATACCTTTAACTCTTTATTATTTGACTTAAAATTTATTTGACGTTTTAATTATACAAGTTTTTTCACCCAGTTAACCATTATAAATATACAACTATGTTAATTATAACATCGTTATTGATACAAATGGATAGATAAAATCTGTTAAGGGTATGTTATATATTTGTATATGAATTTGGGAGTTAATATAAGCGATGTGTTATATGAATTTTAAATGATAATTTCATAAATCACACTAAATGATGTTCAAATATTTTTAAGAATTCAGACATTGAAAATATGGTAAATGAAAATTTGTTTCTTTTTTTAAAAAAATGAATTATTCATTGCTGTATTACTTTACTGAAATCAATTTTTTAAAACATGTCTAGTGCAAATCAAAAGATTTTCATCTTATATAACTTATGGATGAAAAAGACATAAAATATTATTAAATTATTTTCAAATAAGGTAAAAAACTGCCATACGTACAGTCCTGTAAACAATTTTATATCATCGATAATTAAGTTTTGCTCTTATGATTAGTAGCTGAACAAATTTGAAGTATTGTATATTAAAATATGTATAATTTTTAACCGTGAAAAAAAAATACAAACGGAAATTAAACACTAAAATAAAACTGATGTAACTGATTAATTTTCGTTATAAAATTCAATAAACTAAAATAATAAGGCGGAAATAAAGTCAGATTTTTTAATTAATAACTAACAAAGTTTATAAATTATACTCCTGTTCATATGATTTTAAAGACCTGAACGGATTAAGACAACTTGGCATATTGTGTGAAAGAGGCTACTGGATTAATTAAAATCTTAATTAAAATAAAGGTATTCGAAAAAATCATACGATTTATAATCATTTTCTTCTAAACAAAAAACTTTATTATTTATATATATATATTTATTTATGTATGTATGCTTAAAGGGTACGACTTACTTTTCAAGATTAATTCGCAAGCCATTATAAAAACCATTTCAGACAATATTTATTGATGCTGGTTCACTTTAAATGTTCTATTTTTAATTTCTTTGCTTTATGTGTATGTTGTATTATGATTTTATTATATAGGCAACGTTTTAATATATTTCAATTAATTTTTCCTCCTAGCAAACATTATATTTGTCACAATAAAAACGAAATATTAGCTTTTAAAAATAACGGCAGCGTGAAGAGGTACACAATCACCTGATATTTTAATCCATAGCACGTTCAACACAAAAGTCGTACAATATATTTTCATTAATAAGAGTTACTTTATTTATGGTAGCCAATAAATTAAGATTAATTTTATCGGTTGCACGATTCTTACTTCGCCCTCGCGTAATTAGTATTCTGCATACGCTGTGAATTCTCAAGCTTTAACCCTTTGGCTGTCGTATTAGCATACATTTTATCTTCAGTGGAACAATGAAAATGTACGTACACCCCCTCACTGAAATGAATTAATCATTTCGTTAACGAGTACACGTATTTCTAGTACTGCTTAAAGTAGGTCAGTATTGTCATTCATTTTATTCGTATTTGTGAAAAGTACGACGGAGACATTTAATCAAAATAATTTGTTTATTTTGGTCGTGATACTTTTTTAAAGAGTGTATTGCTTTATGTTGAGCTTTGAACAAAGATTAAATGAACTTGGAATTTTTACTTTGAATGTTTAATTATACAGATTTTAAATGTTCACAAGAAATATAAAGAACTTTGAAATTAACATTTTTCAATTTACTACTTGAACAGTTTTTTCTTCAATTTACTCAATTTTAGTGCTTTAAAACACTTCAAAATAATTTGTATATTTAGGAGTTGTTGATGTTAAATACGTTATATATTAATACAGATATATAACTTTGTTTAATCATATTACAAAATATTGCACTGAATCACTCGACATGTAAATTTAATTTTTTTCTAATTATTGTATAAAAAAATCTTACGAAAAAAAATATTATTATAATTATTTTTTCTAAGCAAAGTTATAAGATTTTATGTCCTTAAAAATATTCTATCATCGCAAATGAATTATCCTTTATATTTTTTTTCTTTTTCGTAACAAAATGAATAACAAAAAACTATTAATCAATTCTATAATAAAAAAAAACTATGTCGAGTGGAATATAACTCATTTGTAGAAATGAAAATATATATTAGGGAGCTATGCAAGCCCATTTCAATTATAAACACGTCATGTAACTGATTGAAATAATAAACATATTTGGGCATCATAGAAGCCATGTCTCAAATAAATAAGTCGACGTCTGCATTTATATATATATATATATATATATATATATATATATAAATATTATGTATATATAATTTATATATATATATACATACAACATATATGCAAGTATGTCTATTAAATAATATTAATTCCATTATTGGAGAAGAATTATTTTTTGCAATGTGTTATTTTAAATATGAGCTAAACATACTTGGTACCAAAACAATCTAAACGCCATAAATAAATAAGTCGACATCATCGAAATTATTTATGGATAATTTTTATTTAATATATATATATATAGTATTTAAGCACACTTCCAGAACTATAATTACGATAATTTTTGTTTACTTTTATCACATTACAATTAATGTGATACAATGGTAAAAAATAGAATGACAAAAAATTCTGTTATAAAATATACTTGATCAGAGGTAAGATTGCGTAAACACTGGTATTAAACTATATATAATTTTTACAAACTAATTTTTAACTCACCTCACAAACGATAAGCACTGTAGCATAAAATGTCTCATATTTAAACAAGATTTGTGAATATCTATATATATATATATATATATATATATATATATATATATATATATATGTATGTGGGTGTGGGTGTGTTGTGTGGGTGTGTATATATATGTGTGTGTGGGTTGTTTGATAAGTATGGTAAAAAGCAAGTAAAATACCTTTTTTTCGAAAAAATCAATGTTATTTCTCGACACATCATTGAGCATTATACACTTAGTCCAGCGAATTTCCAATTGTTTCATCCCGTCAAAAAAGTAGTGTTCCTCAAAGTTTACAAAATACACATTCACGGTGGCGATGACATCCTCATTTGACGAGAATTTCTTTCCACAGAGCCAAATTTTCAAGTTTGGGAAGGAGAAGAAATCGTACGGAGTCAAGTCAACAGTATAAGGCGAATGAGGAATCAGTTCGAAGTCTAATTCATGCCATTTTCCCATTGCGACGGTTAATTTGTGAAACAGCACTTGTTCTGGTGAAAGAGCACTTTTTGTGTACCAATCTTGATCATTTATGTTTCAACTCTTCTTTTGAGCGCTTCAATACTGTTGCATAATAGGCCACTGTTATCGTTTTTCGCTTCGTGAATTAGTCGATCAGTATGATTTCTTAGGAATCTCAAAAAAACAGTAGCCATCGCCTTCCCAGCCGACAAAACGGTTTTCACCTTCTTCGATGCACTTTCACCACTTATCCACTGATTTGACTACTGCTTCAACTCAGGTGTGTAGTAATGGATCCATGTTTCATTCGCGGGGACGAATCGATGCATAAATACCATTTTTTTTCTATTTTTGCGGCAATTGCTGCAATTACCGCTTCATACATCTGTAGAATGTTAAACAACGCATCGATTTTGGCTGAAATTTCTCCCATGCTATTTTAAAAAGTGACACTTGATAGCTGTGACGTTACCAAATGAATGGTGGCCTCACATCATAGAAATTCATCAAACGACCCACATATTTGTGGAAGTATGTGAGTGTATGTATTATATATATATATATACATATATATGCATATATATATATACATGTATATAAGTTCTACATGCATAGTTTGAATCACTTATTGGAAATTACAAACCCTGACACAAAACTATTTGACAGTCACCTAGTCGTGCGCTGAAACATTGTTCATGGTGGTTTTCGGCGACACGTGTTAATGTGGTCGTAGGTTTTCCACATTTGTGCGTGTATGAACACGGTGTTTACTTGTGTCACTGATTAATTAATTTTGTCATTACATTTCGTGTCAGTTATTAGTATGAATGCTGAAGTGTGTCAGCACTTCTATTAAAAATTAACTACGGCGTAAATAGAGGTAACAGACAATGTCGCCTGAGTCACATGTCAATAGTTTAGAACAAAGCAATGAACAAACTATAGCAACCGAAAAAATTTGATAAACTTTCATTTATTAACATCCTAATAGCCTTTAAAATTACCCATGAGAATCCATGAACTAAAATAATAATACGCATTAATAGAACATATATATTTATACACTATGCGCACTAGAATAAAATTTTCAATGTATAAACGTAGCATTTCAGTGTATTTAATTAATCTCATCAGATTATCAACACTGGCTCTAAACCATTAAACTTTAATCTGGCATCGGAATAATATTTAAGTAGATGAGTCGTGTGCTCTGCACGGTATCGCACATAGTCTATGCATTATAATGAAATAGTTTTTTGTCTAGCATACGTTATAATCCCAATTATTCTTCACCACACATGATACTGCTAAGAGCTTCACTTAATATTTACAGTGACAAAAAATGTGTCTGTTTTTATAAAGATTAATAGCGATCTTTTAATGACGTAGACTTTTAATTCAATTTAAAAATATATGTGCGCTACAACAGCATTTTCTTCTTTTTGATATTTTTATATTTACATATGATGAAACTTTTTATTTTAGTAACTAATTTTCATATCCATTGCTGTATTGAATAAAAATGAAAATAAGTAGCTATATATATATATATATATATATATATATATATATACAGATAAATAGATAGATAGATAGATAGAAAATTAAATAGATTGATAGATTAATAGAGAGATCTATAAATATGTGTCTATAAAGTTGTATATACATTTAATGATAAAAAAAGTTTGGATTTGCCATCTGTATTATATGTGTGTATTTAAGATGATTATTTTTATCATTGACTATATATTAATTTAAATTTTCTTATCAAATTTTTAAGTAAAATAAACAAGTTTACTGCTCGTAAAATTTATTAAAAAAATAATTTCTATTATATGAGCAAAGTTATTATGCATCTGAAAATGTGGGGAAATGTTTAGACAAATTTTGAAATGAAAAAATATAACTTATTAATTTATACAATTTTATAACTTTTCAAAATGATATTCTAACAAAATTTCAGTATTTTTTGTCTAAGCAAAAATTAATGATTGCTAATCTTGACAGAATCATACATTAATTTACGTATATATTTACTGTCTTAACAATACATTTGTTATTTAATATGTTTGCTTGGGCAATAAATAGCTACAAAAACATCTGAAAAATAAAGTAAATTATTCTGAAAAATGTATAAGGTTGGTAGGAAAATAATTGCAGTTTTTGTTTTCTGAGTTCCAAACTTAATTTTTTTAAAGATGGTGTCATTTCATCATGTTCATGTTAATATCATTTTTAATCAAATTTTTCGGTCTGTATTTTGGTAACGTCGACTTTGGTTTTATTATAAATTTTGCTTTAAATTGGACTACTGAATTAAAGATGGAAAAGAATCAAATAAGAGCAATTTTTGTATGAGTTCAAAACGCGTGGTAAAGCAGCAGAACTACTCGATGATTTTGGTTTGGTACTGTTAAGAAACGTACGACGTTTCTCGTAAACGTACGAGAAACGTACAATGGTGGTTACAAAAATTTCGTGCTGAGTACGAGTGCCTTGAAGATTAAAAAGGTCACGTGCGTCCTTCTCAGTTCATAACGACCGACTAAAGGCGTAAGTTGAATCAGAACCACACATGGCAAGTCGAGAGTTTGCACATAAGTTAAGCGTTAGTAATCCAACAGTTCTGAACCATTTAAAACTACTTGAATTAAAAAATTAATGTGATTTTAAAAGTAATAGATCGCAATTATTTATCTACCAATCAAGTAGATAGTATGGAAAAATATTCTTTTCACTTTTGAAGTGACTGATTTCAACTAAAATAGTAAATGAAATATAAAGTTACCATAAAGACTAACATACAAAAAAAAATAATATTTTTTAAAAAGAAATAAAAAAAGATCAATAATACATATGCCATTTTCTTATATAATCACATACAAATCGCTGTATTTCTTTGTCTTGCAATACATATATACATATATATATATATATATATATATATATATACACACGAATAACAGTTCGTAAAAACCACATGAATGAGCCTCAAAGCATTTCGAATAACCAAAATTACACTTAATAGAAAATTATAACAGAAAATTATGGTGACTGGTGATGAAGTTTATTGGTCTGCGCTCGGTATAATTCACTATCCTTTTCTGACTCCTGACAAAACCATTACAGCTAAGAGTTACTATCAATAAATCGACTAAATGCACCAAGAACTGCGAAGTCTGATCTCTGCACTGGTTATTCGAAAATGTCCAATCTTTCTGCGCGACCCTCCAAAAGTTGAATTAATTGGGCTATGAAACGTTGCCTAATGCACAGTACCCACCAAACATCTTACAAACAGTTAATCACTTGTTTAAACATTTCGTCAACTTCTTACAGGGTGAGGTCTTCAACAACCAAGCTGCTGCCAAAAAAGCATTTCGATGTTTCATCAACTCTAGAACTCAGGAATTTTACAGCACCGGAATAATTAACTTTTCATTAATTAACAAAAATATGTCGATTCTAATGGTGCTTATTTCGATTAATAACGTTAATTATTAGCTGAGAAAAAATGTATATAAATTTATAGGTCGTAAACCGCAATCATTTTTCTACCAATGAAATAAATTTGAAAAAAATGTTAACTTAGCAAAGTGTAATCTAATAAATGAAGATTATTGAAATTTTAATACATTATACTTACTTGTAAAGTATGGCTTATTACATAATAAAAATTACTACTAATTGAAACTAATAGTCATTTTTAAGTAATACTTCAAATTCATATTATACTGAAAAATGTATTTAGATATTATTATGCAATAATAAAGAACTATTGTTTTCATTCATTGTATATATATATATATATATATATATATATATATATATATACATACATACATACATATATATATATATATATATATATATATATATATATATATATATATATATATATATAATATTACAATACTCTTTACTATAACTGTGATCAAAATGTGTAATTACAAATAAATGATTACAGATATTCATTGTTTTATTTTGTATGATAAAAAATACAACCACATTTACTTGTATTAAAGAATTCTATATTAAAAACTCATCTATAAAGAGCATGTAATTTTTCTATGAAAAATGGTTATGTAAATCTTTTATTTTGTATACTTTTTTGTTTAAAACATTTTACAAAAGATATTTATTTTTAAATTCAAACGACAATGCTTTTTAAGACGAGGTCTTCATATCATAAAGTATTCTAGTGTCTAGAATTTTTAAATATTATCATTATCATAATAATTACACAAGCTTCAATTGAATCGACAAAAAAGCTGCATTATGTTTACTCGTATTTAAAATATTCTTTTACATAAAAGAATATTAAAAATCCAAGTGAAAATTTGTGTTCATATATAACGTATCTCAATTTATACACACGACAGATTTTTAAAACAATAAAGTCTCTAAGCGTATTTTATATCGCAATATTGTATCTTTACAGACACTATTATTCTACAAAGCTTTCCCGAAAATAACCAATTACACCGACATATTTCAGTAAAAAAAAGTGTACTGCACAAAACAAACTCGTGTTCTTATGAGTTTCAGAAATAATTACATAATCCAAACGCCATCTACTCCCCTTTCGGTTTTATGTAACACTGTATATTTTCAGTGGTCTAATCTTCTGTGTAATGTACCAGTGGTTGTCAGTGTAATCCCTTTCAATGTTTACGTATAATCAGTTACACAGAGAAAGTGTGTTAGAATTCTTTGTACTCAACAGTTTTGTTTTTATTAAACGGTGAAAAAAGATACATATACGCATGCCGTAGCAGAAACGCTTTTAAGTTTTAATTAAATATTTCAGTGTATGTATAAAAATTAAACAAAACTTTTTAATGTATCTATTTGTGTAATAAAACTTTTCCTGTCTATTGAACTATTCACAGCGGATTTTTAAATTAACTTCCTATTATGTAGAACGTTCAAAGCTGCGTGCAGAGAATTTTCTTAAAATTGTTGTTAATAAAGTTCAATAGGAACGAATATAAACAATAAACATTATTATAAATTATTATCTATTTTTTAAATTTTTCTGTTAACAGAATTGTCTTCCATATACGATCTCGAACGACTTTATAATGATTGATATATAGTACATATCCTTTTAAAAACATAACAAATGAAAATAATTACTTTTTTTAAGTTTTAGTGTGAATAAAAAATATAATTTATTATCAATGAATTTTTCAAACAAACAATTACACAGTTTAATATTTTTAGTAATTCAATCTGAAAAACGTTCATCAAAATAGGTTCAAATTACTGTTATATATATGTACATATATATATATATATATATATATATATATATATATATCCCAAGTGTTTCAAGTATTTTAGCTTTATAAAATACAGTCTATCTATATTTAATATTAACTTTTACATATAACACAGAAGTCAACGAAGCAACGTAATTTATTAGTCCTTATAAAACAATTAGAATATAATTTATATAGAATCATTGATTGTGAAGTAAGAAAAAAATTTAGAGTATTAAGAATAGATAAGGATAAACCCAATGAATATAAATGAATCCCATTTCATTTAAAGTGAGTCCTACTGGTGTACTGTACCTATTTCTGATAACAAAATACCCGAAGTACCCGTACATATACAAAGGGGTCCAAATATATATATATATACATACACGAGGTCAGACAATTAAGTAATGCGACAAAATTCAAAAATCGAGTATATTTAAAAATTAAGGTACATCGCTGCAATCCCCTTCAAAGTAGTCCCCTCCCGCATCTATACACTTATTCCAGCGAGTTTTCCAGTTTTCGTAACAATTCTGGAACACTTCTTGTGGGACCTCTCCGAGTACCCTCGTCACAGATTCTTGGATATCTTCAACGGAGTTAAAATGTCGACCTTTGACGAATTTTTTCATATGGGGGAATAGGAAAAAGTCGCAGGGTGACATGTCCGGTGAATAGGGCGGTTGTGGTAACGTTGCGATGCCTTTAGACGCCAAAAACTGAGAGACACTGAACGCACTGTGACAGGGAGCATTGTCGTGATGCAGAACCCAAGTCTTCGCGATCTCTGTACACACTCTGAGCACCCTTTTTCGTAATTTTTCGAGCACATTGCGGTAGAATACTTGATTTACGGTTTGTCCAGGTGGTACGAACTCTTTGTGAACCACCCCTTTGCTGTCGAAGAAGCAAATCAACATGGTTTTCACTTTGGACTTGCTCATTCTCGCCTTCTTTGGCCTTGGTGCCAGGTGGCCAGGGGACAGCCACTGTTGGCTTTGTCGTTTAGTTTCGGGGTCATATTGAAAGAACCAACTTTCATCACCAGTAATAACTCGATCGAGAAGAGTAGGATCACTTTCAACTTGCTCGAGACAATCTTGAGCGATGTTCATTCGGTGGGCTTCGTGACATGCACTACTCGCGCGTTGTTACAAAACACTAAACAGCTGGCGAAGAAATGATCGTACGAGAGTGGTCAAGATCTCAATCGAGAGAGTAGGGATCTGCTATTACGGTGGCGGAGTTACAGGTTCGCAGTGTTACCACAGGCCGAGAAAAAAAATCGGTCGCATTACTTAATTGTCTGACCTCGTATATATATATATATATATATATATATATATATATATATATATATATATTACTTTAAAAGAGATTATCTATAGACTTCGTTCATTGTTCAATCGAATTATGATGACAATGTGTAGTATGATGTTCACTCAAACGATATTGTTTATTACACGAATGTTAAAACCACCATGTGACCAACAGGGCAGTCAAACAGAATGGCATAGACACGGTTATCGTTCGAGCAATGTAAGGCCGTTCATCACACATACATGTGGACAAAGCAAGAAATTTACCGAGACTCAGTGCCTGGTGTGGACTGACATTTTAGGTTTCAATTGGACGATTCAGTTGTGAAGACACAGTTTCTGGCCGTGTGTACAACTGCATGCATCGCGCATCCATTTTAGTTGTTTTACTTACAACTGGCTCACCGCTAGTATAAGACGTGAGAGACAACCTAAATAAGATATTACCAGGACAATACATAGAACGATGAGATGGTGCTGAGTTTCCCTACGTTCTCCAGATTGAACACCTCTCGAATTCTACTTGTGGCAAACCCTAAAGGATGCGGTATTTCATAGAAAACTAGCTACACTAGCGGTGCTACGGAAAGAAATGAAAGGTGCACAGCAATCATAGTGGCCACACTGGTCAACGTATTTCGTACAGTAGTTCGTGAAAATCAGAAGTGTCTGAACGCTAATCATGACCACTTTGGGTATTTGTCGCGATTATAAAAGTCAAAAATGACACAGCCATTCGATTAATGTGTGTATAATTTTAGTAATAATGTTCTTACTAAGACATTTTGTATGTTGAAGTGTATATACATTTTTGGGATTATCTGTATGTATGTTTGTATGTGTATGTATATATATATATATATTTATATATGTATATATATATACGTGTGTATATATATATATAAATATATATATATATATACACACTCGTGTATATATATATATAACTATATATATATATATATATCTCTATATATATATATATATATATATATAACTATATATATATATATATATATATATAACTATATATATATATAACTATATATATATATATATATATAACTATATATATATATATATATAACTATATATATATATGTATATATATATATATATGTAAATATATGATTATCGTTAAATATATGATAACTTTGGTAAATTTCTATGATTTAGTGCTATCATTCATTTGGTAACATCACAGCTATCAAGTGACACTTTTCAAACTAGAATAGGCGAAATTTCAGCCAGAAGCGACTCGTTGTTAACGTTCACCAGATGTTTGAGCGAGCATTGTAGTAGTTGCCGTAAAAAAGGAGAAAAACTAGCAGGCCTGTTTGCGTCGACTCATCATTGTGGATGAAACGTGGATCCATTATTACACACTTGAGTCGAAGCAGTGGACAACAACTGGTGAAAGTGCGCCGAAGAACCGTTTTTCCGGCTATGAAACTGTTAGTCACTGTTTTTTTGGGATTTCCAAGGAATGTACCTGATCGACTACTTATCGAAGAGAAAAATGATAACAGGAGCCTATTATGTAACATTATTAGACCGTTTGAGAGAAGAGATGAAAAACGGCTAAAATTTACGCACAACAAGGCACTCTGTCATCAAAACAACGCACCGTTCTAAAAATCAACAGTCAAAATGGCACGAATTGCACGAATTAAGCTTCGAATTAATTGCTCATCCATGCTTTTCACCAGACTTGACCCCGTGTGATTTTTTCCCCTTCCCAAACTTGAAAATTTGGCTCGGTGAAAAGAAATTCTCGTTGAACGAAAATGTCATCGCAACCGTCAATGCGTTTTTTGAAGACTAGTTGGACTAAGAGTATAGCTCTTAGTGAAGACTATGTTGAAAAATAAAACCGATTTTTTCAAAAAACAGATTTTAAACTGATTTTTTTACCAAACACATTGCTGATCCTCGTATATATACTATTAAGGGTATATTACAAATATACTGTAATATTTCATTATTGATTTTTTATGTGTTAATTAAATGGTTATTAATAATAAAATTAAATATTTCAATCAAATAAATTATTACTCATTCTTAACAATGAATTAGCTTCCATGTTATTATTACTTTATTACAAATCATTATTATATGCTCTGATAGATGATAACACAAAAAAATGAGAAATACGGAAGGATATTAATCGAAAGAGCTTTAATTAGATTTTTTGGAATTAGATTTATTAATTTTATCATCATAAATATCCTAACCAGAGTTTCTTTTTGAATATAATATTTAATACGAGTATATTAAGATTCGACTTTTTACGTACTGAGATTTCAATATATATATATATATATATAATATATATATATATATATATATATATTATATATATATATATATAATATATATATATATTATATATATATATATATATAATATATATATATATATATCATATATATATATATATTTTATATATATATATATATATAGTCTTTTTAACACTGTTTTGTTACTACTTTAAATGAATAAAATTGACGAAGTTTTTGAGGTATGTATATACTAATTGTATATTGGAATTAAATATATATTTTTAACAAATGTATTTTAAAAAAGTATTTTTTTTCAAATATTATAAGTATATTTCGTTTATACAATAAAATAATATATTTTATTATTTTTACTATATATATATATATACACCTGAAAAATATTTTCGTAAATTCCATTTGGTCGATTGAACTTCAGTTATCCTTATTTCAGACAATATTTTATGATATTTTCGATCAACAAAGAACCTTTTCTAGTAGAAACAGTAAACAAACATTGATTGATTCGGTACTCAGACGATTGAATAATGTAATCAAAAATCAAGAAAAAGGACAATATAATGCTTTCATTTAATAAAATTTATTAATGAGATTAACTTTTTTGCTTTATATATTGACTTATATCATTTAATGAATCATATTAAACTAAAAGGAAAGAATATTTAAGTATTAAAATCTTTGAAACTCTGTTTTCTACTCATTGTATATATATATATATATATATATATATATATATATATATAAATATATATATATATATATAAGTTTTGTAAAGGAAATTAAATAACAGTACAAAATAAATTAGTATAATTATTAAACTATAAGAGAGTTCAATTGTATCCAAAAATACTAACTTTTATTATAAATCAAGATAGAAAAATTGAAAATAATTATTTTTTAATAAATATTACTACCATCTGTTAAATAATTATTTAATTCTTTTATATATATATATATATATATACAAATATATATATGTATATATATATATATATATATATATATACAAATGTATATATATATATATATACAAATATATATGTATATATATATATATATATATATATATATATATGTATACCTGTGTACAAAAACATTTCGTAGAATAATAATAAAACATCCATTATATAAAATCTTTGTACCGAAAACAATAAACCCATATTAGTTAAGATTTTTTGCAAATCCATAATTAAGCTAGATGCAAACGCTTCATGTACAAAGGAAATAATCCCGCATGCTGCTAAAACACTTAAACTCGTGTATATTTTTACAGGAAATTAACTTTAAGGGTAAGAGCAGTGCTTGCGCAAAGCCACGGGGGTTTATCCAAACGTCTGTTGTTTCTCACTCGACCATCGTTTTTAATTAGACTGGATTTCCTCAACTATCGGTGTAACGGTATACGTAAGAACATACTGGTATATACTGCCTGTATTAGAACAAAGAGTACATTGAAGTCTAGGCATCACTGCAAAATGCCATAAAAATTGTTAACTAAAACACTGGAGTCATAAATATACGTTTCGCTAAACCAAAACGTAAAACAAAGTAATTGCTAACATTTTATGTGCACAAAAAACAATCAAGTAACCATTACACTACATGTACACAACATATATTATATATATATATATATATATATATATATATATATATATATGCATATCTAAACAACTATTAATACGACTTTTTTTTAAATTCATATTCTTTTAATTTATTACTACTCGTTTTAATACAATCTCTTTAACAAAATCTCTGAAAAAATATAATTATATAATAACATATCTTATTATTTTACAAATATATAATATCTGTATCAAATAAGATTGACAACTAAAGCTCAATAGTACAACTAAGAAAACTCACTCTGAGCTATCATACATTTAAAATATTTTAATTAATATCTATTAATTTCTATTAGTTGTTTTGCAATAACTTTTATCTAGTTAGAATTAATTAATAACACTTATAAGTTCATAAAAGATATATTAAATAAATTTTGTAAAAAATATACTTTTTTTATTTTTGCAAATTTTCACCATATACTTTATTTACATATATATATATATATATATTCAATTTATGTAATTTATAAATATGTATATTAAAATGTATTAAAAATTTAATTTCAATAAAAATAATTCTAAGCTCATATATTGAAAAAATTATACAAAATCGTATGACTATTGTTTTAAATTTATTTTATTGCATATTATTTTTGATTATAATAAATGACATTTTTTACATTAGTTTGGTGATATGTCTATTCTTAGACGTCCTTTTTATCAGACTATGTTCTTTACACTGTTCTGTGAATGTTTTCTAACACGTTCTCATACTGCTATTTAAAATATCTGTATTTTTATACTGACAAGTTACATGATAAGTTTGACAATATCTTTTCATTTATGAGTATTTATGCGCACATGTATATATATATAAATATATATATATATATATATATATATATAAATATGTATATATATATATATATAAATATGTATATATATATATATATAAATATGTATATAAATATGTATATATATATATATATATATATTTATATATGCATATATACATATATAACATTTGCAAACATTTATTTTTTTCAACAACGTGTTTAAAACTTTTTGTGCGTTTTTATTTATAATTATTTATTTGTACTACTTCATATATATATATATATATATATATATATATATATATAAAGAGAGAGAGAGAGAGTGAGATTAATAGAAGTATATTTACCAAATGCTTATAACACAGTTTGAAACTAGTAATATAAAACCGTATCACCTCTCGTTATATACGAGTACTATATACCTGTCGATTATCCTAGAATATAGGAGAGCAACACAAGAGCGAAATTATATCCGTGGCACTTAAACTAAACATGCAAATGAGTAATAGCTGCAGGCGTTCGACAATAATCATACATAATTGGCAGTCAAAGCCACATGCTAATTACAAAGGACAATCGGTAGGTAAACAGATTATAAATTCATATCGATGCAATGTTGAAGCAAACGTTTCACAAAATAGGTTCAGTCGTAAATTTTAGTTATTCTATAACAATCGCGAGGATCATTTCAATAATAAAATCAATAATGTTAAGTAAACATACCTGTACGTAATTGTATTATTAAATTTGTCTTTGATCAATTTTCTGTTTATATTATTATAACTATTTTTCTAGCTTCAAATATACTCTAATTAAATAAGCCATGAATACTGTTTGATCAATAATAATATTTTTCATCTTGTAAGTTCATCTTTTTGTGAGTTGTCTATTTTATTCAAAAACGAAATTTAAATTTTATTATTATTTTTATATCCTATATATGATAATCCGATTTTATTTTTTATAATCTATTTCAAAGATAAATTTAAAATTCCTTAAAGTTTTGTATTTATCGCCAAATCATTCGTTATGCTTTTTTAGTATCAAACCATATTTTTATTTAAGTAAACCAAATAAGATGGGAAATTTTCTCCAAAAAAAGCATAATAACAAATTTTAGAGCTATAAATACATGTCTACATGTATATGTTGTCAGTTATTAGTTACTACCAATTTTTTTTTTCAAACTATGAAGTAATACTTGTTTTAAGGCATGAACCTTTTATATATTCCATAATCCTTTAACTATCTGGTTTCATTTATATTGAATTTATTTGAATAAATTATTAATAAAGAATAAACAAGTAGGATATATATATATATATATATAGATCGCTATGCTTTTATTTCACAACATGAATATACGAATTATCGAAGTATAAAGTTCGGGTTTCCATGTGAAAATATGTAAGCCATGTACATAACGTTAACAGTTGACAGTCATGTAACTTAAAAGGATATTATGTAACTTGTGCAAGAATTATGGCAGCAGCCGAAATGATTTATGCATAAGAAGAGATAAAAAGGGTTTCAAATAAATAATAATTAGTTTAAAAATCAGTCACTTGACTTTTTCATCTTAGTTGAAGGATTAATTAAAAAGAATAACTAAAGAAATTGTAACAAACTTTACAAATCTTACTAAAAAGTTGTGACTAAAATTTGCGACAAAATGTGTTTAAACGACTCAACAAAATGTTAACTACTAGATTGCTTTCAAAAAGACTGACAGTGAGTCACATTACAAATTTGTGTCTGTATAAATACCATTGTGATTAAAAATGAAACTGATGATTTTAATATAAATAAGTGACAGACATAGAGCGAATTAACATGCACAACTGGAGCCACACGGCACTAATCACTTCATCCGCTTCACTGTATTTATAGTAACCTATATCCTCTAGTGAACTATACAATACATATATCTGGGTTTTTGAAATGTTTTCCACATTACAAAAAAAAAAACTACAGAAGCTAAGAGCAATTATCATGACACACGCTAGTTAAAGGGGTTTAATCTCTTGGGACAAAGAAAAGTACAAAAGCTCATGTAAAAACATCGAGT
>CM068320.1:5682500-5740000 GCA_034766995.1 Acanthacorydalis orientalis | reverse complement strand
TATATATATATGTATGTATGTATGTTCATAAAAAGTAAATGTATATATGTATTTGAGAGTAATGAGGAGCATTTCCTTTTATTTAAACATACAAAACTACCAGCAAAAACAAGATGATAAAATAAAATCTAATGTCATCATACCAGCGCTCAGACTTTCACTGTCTCAACAGAATCATAGAAATTATTTTAATTCGTTGTAATAATATTATGACATGCCGGTCTTACACTGTTCCCTCCTGCAAAGATAAACGGTGTGTCATACTTATGATCCTACGGGATTAGACAATGGACTCCGGAAGGATGAAAGCAAGGATATAAAAGTAATGGGTTTAGTTCTGGATTTAAGTATATCTCACTTGAGATCACAATTATAACGTATGCTGTTATTATAATTATTTTACTCTGGGATTCCACATTATTTCTTTAAAATTATTCGAATTAGTTTATTTATTTTCGTTCATATATATGTGTATATATATATATATATATATATATATAATTATTAATAATTTATAACATTAAAATATTTAATTTATCATTCAAAATATTACGCGAACTGTCATTTAAAATGAAATTAATTAACTTTAGAGAGTTCTTAAAAATTATATTTATAAATATATAATATATAACAATTTATTTCCTTACAGATTTAACTAAATATATATATATATATATATATATATATATATATATATATATTAAGACTTATACTAGCTTATTTTTACATTTAAAATGTTCTAAGCAGATGTACATTAGTTGTACAGAATTGTGTAACACTTGTCAACTACTTGAAAAGTGAATATTGATAGTTACTAATATATTGGTGTAATATTGTTATAAAAACAGGAAATTATTTTTTTTAATGTATTGGAAAAGAAAAATATCTATTAAAGTAAGATTCTATAGAAATTTTTTTCTTATTAGGAAACTACATCATTGAAAATCTATTCAGTTAAAATTAGAAAAAGTTCAATGTAACCATTTGAATGTCTAACTGATTCTATAACAGTTTCAGAATAATACGTTAATACTTTTATAAAATTTACTCATAACTGTCAACAAGTTTTCCTAGAAATATTATAACATTTGCCAATTGGTAATAAGCTTTAATTTACATACATATTCATTAAAAGAATATTTTTTAATGATTATTTCTTAATATTAAATGCTTTTTAAGATAATAAATTCGTTAATATAATATTGAACAATTTTAAATCAATACTGGTTTATTCAGAAACTACAATAGATGCAAGAAATGATACTAGCACATTTTCATATAGTTGAATACAGTAAATTTTTTTTTAACAATAAAAATATTCTATTTTTATTCAAAATTGTATTTCTTCTATTCATATATATATATATATATATATATAAATAAGTATATAAATATATATACGTGCGTGTGTATGTATGTATATATATAGGCTGATTCAATTTTGGGTTTCACATGGAAGTATTAAAAAAGGGTGCAAGTAATAAGAAAAGTCGTATTATTTTTTTAGAATTTTAATTCAATTTAATACTAAAATATAATTGTACTAAAGCACTAAATGGGAGATAACTTGTTTTTTTTAATTTTTGGGTTTTTTTAATACTTTATTGTGAAGTTGAATCATATATATATATATATATATATATATATATATATATATATATATATATATATATATGCTCTTTATTAAGCGTTTATATCACACATGTATAAAACATGTCCTTATGAAAAATGTATTATCTTCATTTGAAATACTGTTTTATTTATGTATTTACTTTCAAAATTCTTTATTTTAGTATTATTGTATAAAAGTATGCATACTAGAACATTTATTACGTTATTAAGCAATATTAATCTACTTAATTGTTAATTACATTTATTTTTTATAAATTTATTTGATTATTTATACAACATAACTA
Organism: Acanthacorydalis orientalis; assembly: GCA_034766995.1. Lineage (NCBI taxonomy): Eukaryota > Metazoa > Arthropoda > Insecta > Megaloptera > Corydalidae > Acanthacorydalis > Acanthacorydalis orientalis. The sequence goes on along the minus strand of CM068320.1, from coordinate 5,738,084 downwards.
CTAAAAAGGTCAGTTTCTTATTCTTGTAAGTTTTTTTAATACACTTTTGAATGGCTATTTTGAACACAAAATAAATCTTGGATCTGAAGAAAATCATATGCTCAGATGTAATAACTAAATTAATAATAAATAATTTAAATCATTTTAAATGTTCTTTGTCAAAAATTACTTACTTTATAATTACTATTGTTTAAAAAAATATATTTTCAATTATAAATTAACAAATAATTTAAAATATGAAACATATATGAACAACTTTTTGAACATAGTTGAAATATATATATATATATAATGTTTTTCTGTGTCACGAATATTTAATATGCTAAGCACAATTTTATCATAAAAATTCACATTTTTTATTGTGACATGAATAATAGTTTATTTTTTACCTGTACTCGTTGTTTATACATGACGTTGTACGTACCTGAAAAAATAAAAAAAATATTAGAAGAAAACGTACTATCTTTATTCCAATAATTTAAATTTTATATTTAATACAGCACATAAACATTTTACGTGAAAGATATAACTGCTATAATGCAATTCATGAAGCGATGTTTTTAAATAAACCTTTATTGCTAAAACTATAACACATGTGTAAACATAAAGTTTAAAATAGGACATGTTAGATGATCTTTGTGTAACATTCCTTGTAAAATATTTTTATTATACATAAAAAAGATCTAGCAGTCGTACAAAATCTCTACTAGACCCTACGGATACAGAAGAGGTACTATCTTTATATACACGAATAGTACGTACAGATAAACATATATACATACACATACAGAGCACAACCCAACCCGCTGAGGGCACTCACAGATATACTCCAAAAGTAACTGCGGAGAGAACAAATACCATGTTGAAAATGCTGAGTGCTTTTGTGTTTTGTGACTGTTTGGGAGCTGTTACATAGCGTAAAGAACGGAGAGCTATACTAAACTTGTGTACATGAAGTTATGTATATGGGATTTGTATTATGCAAATCTAAGGTGGTAGAAAATTATATTAATTAAAAAATTAAAATATTTCAGGTAAAGAACAAAATATACAATAAATATTTCAACTATAAAATTATGATACTTTATTGATCGGTTACTCTGGTATGTAAGTATGTCTGTACATACACATGCATATATATATATATATATATATATATATATATATATATATATATATATATATATATATATATAAATACGTATACATGGCATCAGTAAATTAAGATGTAGATGTTAAGAATTAAAAAATGTGAAATATTGAAGTTATATTTACTTGTGGTTACAATCATTACATCATCACAATAGTTTTTAATTTTAAAATATTATCAATAGTCACAAATTAGTTTATAAATGTACTAGGGTCGTTTGATAAGTATGGTAAAAAGCAAGTTAAACACAGTTTTTTGGAAAAAATCGATTTTATTACTGAACATAATCTCCAATGAGGGCTATACGCTTGGCTCAGCGAAATTCTAATTTAAGTAGCTTTTCTCAAAGTCTGCAAAATACGCATTAACGGCGGCGATTACATCTTTATTCGACGAAAATTTTTTTCCGACGAGCAAAAATCTTCAAGTTTGACAAGATAAAAAAGTCACACAGAGTCAAGTCCGAAAAACAGGTTGGATGAGGAATCAACTTGAAGACTAATTCCTACAATTTTGACATTGCGACCGTCGATTTGTGGGACGGCGCGTTGTCCTGGTGAAAGATTAGTCTTTTGTGAACATATCTTGGCCGTTTTGGTTTTAGTTCTTTCAAATGATCCAATAATGCTGTATAATAGGTTCCTGTTATCATTTCTCCCTTCGTTAAGTAGTCGATCCGGATGAATCCTTGGGAATCCCAAAAGTGGCTCCACCTTCCTAGCCAACAGAACGATCTTTATTTTCTTCGGTGCACTTTCACCAGTCGTTGTCCACTGCTTTGACTGGGGCTTCGACTTAGGTGTATAGTGGTTGATCCATGTTTCAACCACGGAAACGAATCAACGCAGAAAAGCCTACTCGTTTTTTTACATTTTTGCGGTAGCTGCTATAATGTTCGATTCAAACATCTGTAGACCGTGAACAACGCGTCTCTTCTGGCTGAAATTTTGCCTATGATAGTATGAAAAATGACACTTGATAGTCGTAATGTTACCAAATGAATGGTGGCTTCACATCATAGATATTTACCAAACTTATCAAACGACCTTCGTATAGTAAGAATTTTTAACGATTTAGTTCGTATGGAGTTTTGGAATATGTGAGATCGAGGTGATGATTATAAATATATTTATGTTAAATGGAGTACATGTTCATCTTAATAGAGCTGACATTTAACAAAAATTCATTTATTTAGTCAAAGAAAATGTCTATTTTCTTTGTACCAGAGATATTGTTTGGTATTTATCTTGTCCACCCTAATAAGTGAATTTTATTTCTGTATTTTATTTAAAAGAAGATAATCAAATGGTTACAGCTAATTTCAAAAAAATACAAAAAAATGATACAAAATATCTTGACTTCAAGAATCAATATTATTCATTATTAGGAATTTTTGTATTCAAGTAGGGTAGGAGTATAGATCTCAGAACTTGAGACAATGGTTGCTTTCCGAAACCTATTTGAATATCATACGATTACATGATTTCCAAATATGAATTCATTACTGTATTTTATAGGTTTTCTTCTCCTGACTCTTTATGGTTATGTAAAAGGAAAATTATATAGTAGATTAGTAAGGCTACAAATGAATTCAAACCAAACCTAAAAAAAGATAATGCATCGAATGATTATAAATTATAAAGAAAGACTACATCAGTGTGTCTAGTTAATGTGTCATTTGATGTACGTCTTCAATAAGATCTAAAAATAAAAAATAAATGTTATTTTTAGTTTGAACAGAATACTAGTTAGAATTTTAAACTCTTAATAAATGTTTACTAACATGTATACATATTATTACTTATTTTCGAAAAATGTCACTTATTTTTGACAAACACTGTAATTATATTAAGAAAATCAAATATGTTTCTTTTCAAAGATATAAGGAATTCAAATATAGAATGTATATAATTGCACCTTGACTGAAGACCTAAACTGCTTGCATGGTCACCAAGATTTTAGATTGTTAATATAAAAAATCAAAATGTAGCATTTTCAAAATCAAATGATAACGATCTATCACGGCTTGTATGGTTCTGTAGGTTGCTTGAAGTTAAAGACCAAAATATATTATCCATACGTTCTGCGTAACACAAATGCGCATAAAATCTTGACTATTTCATTAACAAAGGTTATTTTATTAATTATTTTTTAAATTATAATTCTTAAATTAATATATTAAGCACAAAAGAAAATTTACATAATGAATAACAATATAAATACAAATTGATCAATTTCTTTTATGATTTTATAATATAACACCTTTAAATAAATGTATCTGTAATAAAATGTTTTATTAAATGTAAATTATGGATTTCACAAATGAATTATTTTCTCAATTTGCAAACAAAAAATTCTAATCATAAGTATCTTTCTATATAAAAATAATAATTCAATCGTAAAATTTCCATAAAAATTTTTTTTTCGTGTAGACTACATCATCGGAACTCCGTCCCCCCAGCTACACTCTACAAGTAGCACCATAACCATTTCCATTCCCGATCATTTCTGATGTTCTAAAAATTTGTCATGTTCGTCGATTCCAATGAAATAGTATTCGGACGCGACAAGTTGTATATTGATCTCTCCAGATGTACCTCTATCTGAGGTATCAAATTTCAGTTTACAGTAGAACACAAATCAATTACGAATATCATGTACACAGAAGTTTTAAATTAACATTACAATAAGTTTTCTTTTCAGTTTTACTATTTTTACGGTTTTATTTAAAATCAAAAAAATAAATTTCATTACACAATATCTTTATTTTGTTTTGTATTTTTCGTTTAAAAATTGTTAATACTTAACGAGAGCGAGCGGGAGTGGAGCCGCCCGGGAGTCGGCGAGCGTAGCGAGAAGGAAACGGACCCGGTTGATTTAATAAGTAATTATTTATCTTTTTGAATGTTGTATATGTGCATTTCGTGATTGATTGTCTTAATACAAAAATCTATACCAATGGAGCTGTGCTAGCTTCTAGTTATGATTTAGTGATATTAAAGTTGTGAAAATCATGTTAACCCAGCTCTACAAGCCTCAAGTCAAGATGCATAGTAATAAATAGAAAAAACAGAAACATTCTTTACTTTATACTTCTTAAGATAAAATATAAGTAAACAATAATATATGAATATGTAATAATACAATAAATAGTTCTCAACTATAATAGAAATATCGTACGAATTGAAATAATATCAATGAAACAAGATAAAATAAGTCTTCTACTTGAAATGAAAAATATTTTTATACCTTAATATTCTTGACATGGCCAATAATAAAACTTTTGCATCAAAATTAACGGTGAAATTTAAGAACAATTATATCTATTTTTTATGAAACCAATTTCAGAGTTTCTTCTGCTTTGAGGATGAATTCATGCAGGAAAAAATATTTTGTTATTAATTTCTTATTTTTATTTTGATTGATTGTATGAATTTCGCCAGATTTATCGTTTTTGTCATCAAAGAAATTATATAAAAAATCTCAGAGAAAAAAAATTATCTAGTGTATGTAAGTAGAAATGTCTAATAGATTAGAAATATTTTTCATTTAATTACAGTTACATATTGAATTTTTCAACCTACTATTGATTTACTAATTTCATTTTTTCTTTCTAATTTGTTAATAGAATTAAAGACACTTTTTATTTATAAACTGGACATATTAACTAATACATGACTTTTTTTAATCACACGACTTTTAAATTAATTTTCTCATATTAGCATGGAACTATGCCCCCTACTCGCTACGATTGCTGACCCCGGGGGGAGGATTCAACTCCTGCTCGCTGACACTCGCTCTTTCCTAGCAAATAACATAAATTAACAAATTATACGCACAAATAATCTACTTAAAATGTAAGTGACAAATTTTTTATTGAAGATTTTTATAAAAATTAACAACAAAATAGAATGTTAAAACGTATAATAAATGTTTAAAGATTCAGTGTACATAATATTTTGAAAAATGTCAACAGTTTTAATAGAAATCGTTTACACCTATTTCGTTCTACAGTGTGAGAGAGCTACATACACGTGACTGACGTCAACCAATTAGAGCAGAGAACACACGATATTCATCAACCAATTATTGATGATCGGGAATGGTTAACGTGCTATTTGTAGAGTGTAGAGGGGGAGCGGCAATGCGAGGAGGTGATCTACAGGAAAAATAAAGTATTGATTTTATGAAAATTTTAGAATGGAATTATTTTTTATATATAAAAAAATATTTAATATGAGAAAATTAAAAACACAAAGTTTATGAAATGTAAGGTTGAATTACACAAAAAAAATGTTTATTGAAATAAATATTAATATTTATATATATGTATATATATATATATATATATATATATATATATTTATATGTATTTATATATATATATGTATATATATATATATATTTATATATATTTATTTATATATATATATATATATATATATATTATATATATTATATATATATAAAAAACTACATTTGATTTATAACAATGCATCCGTTTCTACAATCAATTATTTCAGATCTCTGATTCTAAACAAATAGATAAATATTTTACTCCTTTCATCTGACTTGTTTTAGTATTTTATGTGACAACTTCCTCAATTTGTCGACATGGACGGAATGTTCAGTGGATTGACTCTACAACTGAATTTGGTGATAAGTTTGACGATGGACGGTCGAGTCTGTTGATTGCATGAGTAGTAGAGTTTGATCACCCCGCGGAGAGGGAAAATCCAAAATGAACGTGCCTTGATTTCGAAAATTTCCTCATTTTTAGATACTTGAACGTTCATATGTGTTTTTGTTGGAAAAGAGTTTTTTTATTGTCCTGCGGCTTCGTCGTGAATGTGAATGAGTTTAACGTCTATTGATTTGATTTAATAGTTTTTCTATTACAACTTGAGCATTTTTACATTATAAATAATTTATTAATTAAGACAATCATTTTAATTTTTGAATAATATTTTACACATAAACACAATTACATATATATATATATATATATATATATATATACATATGTATATATATAGGAAGCACCAATTAAGGTTTCCACATGAAACTATTAGAAAAAGTAAAAAATTATAAAATAATATGACTTTTTAATATATGCGGTTTTTTAATACTTTAATGTGGAAGCTTAAATTGAATCAACCTCTCTCTCTCCTTCCTTCTCTCCCTACATATATATATATATATATATATATATATATAATAAGAATTCTTCCTTTACATATTTATTTTTATAAAAATATTCCATGTAAAATAAGTCAATTTTATAACTAGAGTAAGAATAGTTCATATTTTATAAATTTATTTTCCTTTTCCAATTTATTATCGATTCAATATACGTGGGTTGTTTAATATGTATGGTAAAAAAGCAAGTTAAACACCGTGATTTGGAAAAAAATAGATTTTATTTCTCGACATAGTCTCCATTTCGGGTTACAAAGTCTAGCGAGTTTGTCAAATACAAACTGATGGCGGCGGTGACATCTTCATTCGACGAGAATTTCTTCCCATCGAGTCAAAATTTTAAGTTTGGGAAGAGGAAGAAGTCGCACGGTGTCAAATCCGAAGAAAGGGTGGTTGAGGAAACAATTCGAAGCCTGATTCGCACAATATTGCCTTTGCAACGATCTATTTGTGGGACGGCACGTTGTCCTGGTGATGGAACACTTTTTTGTGCATCAATCCTGGCAGTTGTTTCTCAGCTCTTCTTTCAAACGGCTCAATAATGTTGCATAATAGGCTCCTGTTATCGATTTCTTCTTCGTTAATTAGTAGATCAGGATGATTCCTTGTGAATTCCAAATCACAGTGGTCATCACCTTCCCAGCTGACAAAACGCTATTCACCTTTTTCAGCGTACTTTCACCAGTCATTGTCCACTGATTTAACTGGTGCTTCGTACTTAAATGTGTACTGGTGGATTCATGTTTCATCCACGGTGAGGAATCGACGCAAAATAGCCTGCTCGTTTTTTCCATTTTTGGATCAATTGCTACAATGCTCGCTTAAAACTTCTGTAGAACGTGCACAACGCGTCGCTTCTGGATGAATTTTCGCTTTGGTTAATTTAAATAACACACTTGATAGCCGTTATCAAATGACTGGTGGCACGATTCCATAGAAATTTACCAAACTTGTCAAACGATCCACATAATTACTATCGCTATCAATAGTTAATGAACTGGACATGTTTTACATTAGGTAACTTATTTTATTTTGTTTTTAGAAAAAAATGTATTATAAGTTTATCAGAATATACGATATAAATGCCAATAAAATAGTGTACACAATATAAATGCCAATTATATAATAATTTTAAAATATAAAATGCTACGAATAACTAAAAATTGCCACAAAATAAAAACATACATTTAAAGCTCGGAAAATAAAAAAACTGAAAATGTTATTTATATATAAATAATAAAAACTTTTCAATTATTGAACAAAAAAAAGATAGTTTGAAATGATTATTTATTAATAAATAATTCATTTATAACGTTATAATGAACAAATCATTAAAGTTTAATAAAAAAAAAATTGTTTATTATTATATGATGCATTACAAAAGGCTGGATTCATAATAAATTTATCACCATAAATTATTCAATTCATAGTAAATTAATCAGCAGCTCAACTTGTTAGTGATTTAATTACAATTTACTTAATAACTGTTATGGGTTAAGTAACGTTCTGAGGGAATTCAGAGGAACTAAATTTAGAAAAATTCTATTTTTTTCGAAATTGATTATATTATACGTATTAAATATCAATAGATTTTAAAAGAATATATATTATAATTATATGATTTTAGACTTTTAACTTTATCTTATTACGGCTACTTATTTATATTTAGTCAATTTAACAAGTAGAAATAAAATATACAAATATATATTTATATATTTAAAATGTCATAGAATTATCACATATTGATACAATTTTATTAATGAAAAGTTTAGAACATCAGTTTTTAAAAAAGTGTATTTCATATAAATTATTTGTGGCGTGTGCTATCTTGTAAATTATTTTTTTTATTGGTTAACTTCCTTAACGTACACTTATCACATATTTAAAAAATATTTTTAATTCGTACATATGTGTAAAATAACGTAAAGATATGTATAATTAAAAACATACCTCTTACAATATGCGAATAAATTAATTTTGTAACATTTCAATAAGACAGATTGATTAAGTAACATACACACAATATATATATATATATATATATATATATATATATTTATATATATATATATATATATATATATTTATATGTTGAATTGGAACAAAAGTTCGTAAACTTTACCAATAGATGTCATTAATTGCAGTTTCGCTCGTAGCTCAACTATATGAAATGACTCCATAGGTGTTATATTGGCAGGTAACATTTCAAACTTTTTCCTCTGCTACTTTTGTTCAATTTTGTGAATTTTAAGTTTGTTAAGTTTAGAATTTAAAATTGACGAATATAAGGTGTATTTTTGTCATTTGGTGCTGTTTTATTCCCAGAGAGGCAAAAAAACGTTGCAGATATAGCAAAAAAGATATATATATATATATATATATATATATATATATATAGAGAGAGAGAGAGAGAAGGTACCGTAGCTGGCATTACTGTTCGAAAGTGGTTTACTCGGTTCAGAGATTGAAAATTAGACCTAGAGGATCGACAGTGTTGCCTGCAGTTTTTGATAATGACAAAATAGCAACACTTATTGAAAGTAATCAACGTTGAGTGACACGGGACATCGTAAATATACTGCAGGTGCCTCATACAAGTGTTGTGGGACATTTGGATATACTTGGATATGTGAATCGCTATGATGTGTGGGTGCCTCATAATTTAACCGAAGGAAATTTAATGGAACGCATTTTAATCAGTGATTAACTCCTCAAAAGAAATCAAAACGAACCATTTCTGAAACGATTAATCACGAGTGATAAAAAATGGATTTTATGCAATAATGTGGGTCGAAAATGATCTGGAGGAAAACGAAATGAGCCATCGTTAGCCACTCCAAAATTGGGTCTTCATCCTAAGAAGGTGATGTGTATCTGATAGGATTGGAAAGGTGTTATATTTTATGAACTTCTCCAAAATAATCAGACGATACATTTGAAGAAGTATTGTGCTCACCTGGACCAATGAAAGGCAGCAGTCGATCAAAAGCGTCCAGAATTAACCAATCTGAGGGGTATCGTATTCCGCCAAGACAACACTACACCTCACAACACTCACAACTAGACAACACTGCTTGCAGACCCGGAAGAACTTGGTGGAGTTTAGCTGATACGTCCTACTTCACCCAACATATTTACCTGCCTTTGCACCCTCAGATTACTATTTGTTCCGGTGCCTACAAAATTCCCTTGATAGAAAAAATTAACTTTCCTGGAAACCTGCAGAAACCACTTGCATCAATTCATCGCCTGGAACGATGCCATGTTCTGAGAGGACGGAATTATGAAACTACGTGAAAGATGGCGTAAAGAGGTGGATAAAAATGGCACATATGTATTAGAATAAATATACGTACAAGTAAGTAAACACTGCCTTTGAATTTCACTTTAAAAACGATATGAACTTTTGTTTCAACACAACATGAGGATTATTTTATAGTCACTTTGGATAAAACAAAGTATTCGGTTAAAACGACAAAATGAAAGATAGCGTTAGAAGGAAAACATCTCTTCACACAAATTAATGAAAATTTCGGTAAATCATTGATATACATTTATAAGATATTGTTGACCTGCAGTATTTTCAGGTCAAAAATTGACACTTTTTTATAGTTTATCTTGATAGATCGATTTCTACCTTTGTACATTTGCTTGTTTCATCATATGTAGTATGAATTTATTAGTAACAAAAGGTGGAAGTTTTTCGTTTGAAATGGTTTAATGGCTTAACATAAAGAAATAGAAATTGTCAATCAGAGATATAATATTTCATTTAATAGCAATTTAATCCTTGAAATTTCTTGAGAAATAAAGTTAAATATATCAAGAATTGAATTTATTCATTCCACATACATAAGAACATCGCGTTAGTAAAAATTAATGAACAAGAGTCCAGCATTAAATGAACTGAGGAAAAAGACTGGATTTAATGAAGTTCAATGATGATTGAAATAATCTATTTTTTAAATTTACTTCTTATAGAACTTAAAAATTCATGTTATCAAAAGTATTATCTTTAAGCAAAATACTTTTTATTTTGTAAATTTTGAAGATGTACTAATGAAAATAGTTGTTTTTTGATCAATAAAAAACTGTTCTTAAATTGATAGATTTTATGTTGGTTTCAAAATTTGTATCATCTTCTATAATTTGTGATATCTAGTATTATCTAGCCAAAAGAAATAAAGTTTCAAGAGTCAAGACTAATCGCAGCAGGACATAAGTACTGGTACTTAACAAAATCCAATTGTAGAAGACAAAAATATATTTGTGTCTTTGTATTTTTTTGAAGAACAGAAATAAGAAATAAAAAATATCGAACAACAGTAGAGTAGTGCTTCACGCCCATAGTAAAATAAAATGTATTTATGAAAATATTTATTTTACGGAAATTAAAGGTATTATTAATACAAATTAATTATATTTAACCTTTTAACTACCAAAGCCATCAATTTTCATAAAAATCAAAATGTGACACATAGTGATCAAAAAGTGTAAAATCTGTTAAATCATTGATACGTTTTAAATTTAAAATGAAATTTATCAACTTACATTTTTTGTATAATACACAAATAGTGAAATAAGGAATTTACAAAACAATTTTTAACGTTCTCTTAAGTTTCATAAAATTGTATTTAATTTAAATTATAAATGTGAAATATTTGTCATCAGTATAATAGTTTTAACATAAAAGTGGGCATCCTAGCGACATATAACGACCATTAACCACAACACTTTCTTCAATTCCAGATAAGATTTAGTGATTTCAAAAACGTGGTACAAGCTTCTGTGTAATGTCCAGAGATGACAGCACGAGATAAACAGATGACAGTTGAAATTCATGTTCAGCATTGTTTTTTGATGCCGTAAAGTATGCGCCACTCTTATAGCAGCATGTTGCTTGAAGCAAATACGAGTATTTTATTTTTCTAAAGTAACAAAAAGTAAAACTAATAATACATGAGACTTTAAACTTATGTTATATTATGAAACGGGTTACAGTGGAATATGCACTTTAATTAAATATTGGCCAATTAATTATAAAGTGAAAATAATTTTTAACAGTAACTTTCCACATAAGAAGAATATAGTTTTTCCAATCTTCTTTAGGGACAAAATTATGAGAAAAGATCTCATCCAATAGAAATTAAAAATGTATAAAATAAAAATATCGATATATATATATATATATATATATATATATGTAAATAAAATAATGTGTAAGAAATTACATTTACATTTAAGTAAAAATCTAATAGAAAAAGTACTTAAAAATTAAAGTATAATTTTGAGTACCATTTTACCAGTACCAATTATTATCACCGAATATTTCCAAAATAATATTTTCAAAAGAATGAGCATAAATTCATTTTTTTTAATTTTTATTATTTTATGATAATAATTATGCCAAATTGAATAAGTTTTTACTATGATTAATACACGTTATATATATATATATATATATATATATATATATATATATATATATATATATATATACATTACAATATGTGTCTGTATCTGTGTACAATAGTCGAAACTAAATCTGTTTACAGTTTTTTTTTATTCAATTTGACATTGACAAAAAGAATATATATATATATATATATATATATGTTTTTCTTTAAATTGTAAATAATGAATTTTTTTTCAATACAGTGCTTATAAAATATTACACTCATACCTCATACACTCATACCATATTATACTCACATCTCAATCACGTGGAAGAAAAATGTGAATACTGAAAATATTAAAATACAATTTTCTCTTTACCACTTCTATATTGCAAAATATAATATTGTTACGACATTATGTTGGTAGGGAAATAATTTTAGTTCTATGTTTCTGAGTTCTAAGCTTATTTCTTTTTCAGTGAAAGTGTCGTTTCATTGTATGTTGCATGTTAATATTGTTTTATTGTGCATTTTTAGTTCTGTATTTTGATAACATCGACTTTGGTTTTACTATTAATTTTGCTTCAAATTGTGCTATTGAATTAATGATAGAAAAGAAGCAAATAAAGGCATTTTTGTACGAGTTCAAACCGGGTGGTAAAACAACAGAAACTACTCATTAATTAAACGATGCTTTTGGCGTGGGTACTGTTAAGGAACATACGGTACCAAGGGTGGTTCCAAAAATTTCGTGCTGAAGACGAGAGCCTAGAAGATACAGAAGATCGTGGGCGTCCTTCTTCAGTTCATAAGAGCAACTGAAGGCATTAATTGAATTAGAAGCATACACAACAATTCGAAAGCTTGCACAAAAGTTAGGCGTTAGTTACCCAACAGTTCTAGACCACTTAAAACTGCTAGAATAGAAAAATGTATGTGATCTTGAAGATCATAAACCGCAATTATTTTTCTACTAACCTTATATTAGAATTTTACAATTAAATCTCCATAATATTCTTTTGGAATAAAAATAAAAACTAAAAGGTAAGAAATCTATTACAAATATGGTTATATGTTTATATCTGGAATCCCGTTGACGAGTTATTCTTATGTATTTTGACCTTTGGATTCATCTGAGTGCCTATTCTTAACTACAAATGTTAACACGTGTGCATCTTCAGATAGATAACTGACTTTCAATTTTTTAAATCATTGCTTAGCGCTTTGTTTTTTTTTATTTTTATAGAGGTAATTGTTGGTTTGTTGTGAATATTTATTTGCATACTTGTTATTTCGAACGATATCAGATATGTGTTGTCAATTTTAGCTTTTTAAAATTTGCTGTAATTGCTTACTTTTTTTAATTGTGGTTCTTTTTGAATTTTATATAGTACCTTAAAAGTTTTGTCATAAAATTTACAGCATATATAATTGCTTATTGGATGTACTGGAATATTGTTTTTATGCATTTTAAGTAATCACATTAGTATTGGTATTTTAAGATTAAGTTAGTTAATGAGCTTATATTTGGAATCTACTGGGTATAGTTTTACGAGTCCTTTTATTATTTTTCTAATTTATTTTAGTATTTATTACTTTGATGTCTATCGGGTCTTTAAAATCTACTGGAAATGACACGTGCCGAAACTACTGATAGATGATTAAAAATGAAAAGCATTAGTAGGATAAACATATTATACTTTGAAAAAAATATAAAAACCTGTCTGAACGTTATAAAATATTCTTTTAACATTTTTATTCTAAATGAGCAATCTATTTATATGAATTATATTCAACTCCAAATTTATACATTTAAAATTTTATAAATAAGCGTATAATACTTTTCATCTTTTAATATATATAGCTGATAAAAATAATATATTCATATTTAGTATTGTTAACAAGTATTTTATTAATACAAACACTGAAAAAGTGTATTAATTTAATAACATTATAAAAACACGATAGTAAAAATAAGTAAATTTAAAAAAGTCGTCATTGAATGTATTCTACAAAATGTTTTCTACGACATACGAACAATTTTATCGAATAAAACTTATTCTCAACAGTATAGCCGCAAATTCACATTTTGCATCTAAGGAGAACAATAATAAAATAGCGATTCCTAAAAGATAGCAGCAGTATGGTTTGAATTGTGTTTCTGGTAGTCTCTACATTGTATACTACGGGAACTATATGAGGGTGTGTCGTGAGAAATTGCCACGTCGTTAAAAGACGTGTTTTCAACGTCGTTCAAGTAAGATTACCAAAGATGTTTGACAACAAAACGACGCGCCAGTCGAGTAAAAGATTGTTTCGAGTAGCGAACGCTATCTCACGTAATGACGTCTCAAAAGTACGATTTATTTTACATATTATATGAAAAAGCTTATTTTAATCGTACTTATAATACTGCACAACTTTGAAGAACGTGGATGTTTTCAGTTTTGTTTTAAGAGACTAAAATAAGAATTCTTAATGTCCTAAAAAAAAATAAAAGTAAAGTAAAACTAAAATATTTTATTATATTACAGATTTTATAATCCACATATAATTTATTTAATTTAATTTATTTCGTATAGGATATATTACAATTTTGTTTAAATCTTGTTTTGAAAATAATTTTTATTTTTTTATTTCTTATAAGTGAAATTGGCTGAATAATAATGTTGATAGTGATAAATTCAAATTCACTTTCAGCATTTATAATCCATATGACTTGTGCCATTTTCAGGTAGATTGTAGGATCTGTAAAATCTATCCGAATATGGTATATGTGCCGAAGCAAGTAGTGGAAAACGTACACTCATTTAATTCAAAAGGATAAAAATCATTAGAACAAAGAATTTTATCCATATCTAAAATATATTCTAATTTTCAACTACTTGTTGACAAAATACAGGGATAGATATAATTGACATTCATTTTATTTAAATAGTATTTCAAAAAGAAATACTAATTTGTCATTTAACACCCTTATTCTGAAAATAAGTACAAAGGGAAATCTTTATTTTTTTTGTATTTTAATTTGTTATCTAGTAATCAATATATAAATATAAATGAAAATTTATTTTTTAATAATTTTTTTATCAAATCTATCAATTATATCATAATACTTTTTAATTAAAAAATATATTAGGTGTTGAAATTAATTCCTAGCATTTTACAAGAGATGGCGTAGGTAGTATATTCTTCCATTGTTCCCTTTAACCAAATATTCCCCGGAAAACAGTTGTCCTTAGGCGTCAGTTTCAGTATATGTCATTTGGTTGAAGAGTAAATAACAACACTTTGTACTTTATCGAATATGTCGAATTTCGTGCCGGATAAACTGTTTTTGAGGGGAGTTTTATTTCATTACTTTAATATGAAAAAAAGTGCTACCGAAAGTCAACGTATTTTAGTGGAAGTTTATGATGACCATGCTCTAGCTGACCAAACGTGTCGGAAGTGGTTTGGACGTTTTAAAAGTGGTGATTTCGACTTGGAAGACAAGGAACGACCTGGACAGCCGAAAAAGTTCGACGATGAAGAGTTGGAAATTGCTTAATGAAGACCCATGTCAAACAGTTCAAGAATTATCTAAATCGTTGGGAGTTGACTTGACAAAGGTAGGAAAACGCCTTAAAGCCATGGGAATGACACAAATGCAAGGAAATTGGGTCCTATACGAATTGAAACCGAGGGACGCTGAAAGGCGTTTTTCTACCTGTGAACTGCTGCTTCAACGGGGGAAAAGAAAGAGATTTTTACATAGAATTGTCAAGGGCGATGAAAAGTGGATCAATTACGACGCAGAAAGTAATGGGTTAAGTCCGGCTAACCATCAACACCAGCGGTGAAGCCAAATATCCATGGATCCAAGCTCATGCTCTGTATTTAGTGGGATCATAAGGGTGTGATCTACTATGAGCTGCTCAAACCGAATGAAACCATCACTGGGGATCGCTACCAAATACAATTGATTCGCTTGAGTCGTGCATTGAAGGAAAAACGGCCGGAATACTTTGAAAGACACGAAAAAGTGATTTTGCAGCACGACAATGTTCGTCCGCACGTCGCAAAACCGGTCAAAACATACTTGGGAACGCTCAAATGGGAAGTTCTTCTCCACCCGCCGTATTCTCCCGATATTGCTCCTTCTGATTACCACTTGTTTCGGTCGATGAGTCATGGCCGGTCTGGGCAGAAGCTCACTTCTAAAGAAGTGCATGAATATTGCAAAAAATGGGTCGATTCGTGGATTGCATCTAAAGATGCGAGGCGTTCTTCCGACGTGGTATTCGTCTCCTGCTCGAAAGATGGGAAAAAGTAGTGGCTAACGATGGACAATACTTTGAATGATATGTTTTTTCGAATTCATTTAAAATAAACGATCTATTTTCATGAAGAAAACGCTACGAATTAATTCCAACACCCAAGATCTTCTTAAAAACAAACGTAATGCCGCCATGCAGCTATATAATCAATATAGTTGTATAGTTAATAGCAATAATTATTTCATATTAAAGTTTCTCTTATAAATTGAAGAAATTAGGCGTATTCATAACGATGTATGGTTAAATCCAAGCACTTTTCATAAAAAAAATATTTTTTTAGGCCAAAAATGAGTTTTATTGTAACTAGATAATTATTTTATATAACATTTATTTACTGCTACATTATTACAAAAATTAATATTTTTTAATCATTTTGAAAACAAATTACGTAACAGAAAATTATGTGCAATTCATTCGAATCAAACAACTAACCGGTATCTTCCAACTAGTTGAAGCAAATGCTATTGCCAGAATTATCAGTTGTTTTTAAAATCACGCACATGTTTTAATTGCTTTTTTCTTTTCTTATAAAATATATTCTATGAAGTTTTCAATGGTTTCAAATGGTTTTAATGATATTTTTTATAAATTTTAAATTTGTATTATAAAAAGAAATCATGTGATTATAAATTGAGTCATAAGACAATAATAACACATAAATAGAAGAAAACAAAATTTTTTTGGAATTTATCTAAATTTTGAACATTGGTATCGATTATAACGTTAGTATAGATTTAATAAACGAGAATTATTGTTTCATTTGCTTGAATTTATTTCATATGGGTTTTAATCTATTCAGTACTATGAGTGTGCGCTAAAAATAATTATATTATTGTCACCAATTATTGTTTCAGAACAAAAAATAAATATCCTATAAAAACCTTAACATTTTGTTACATATATATATATATATATATATATATATATATATATATATTATATCGAGTTGAGACAAAACATCTACTAAAATTCAATCTTAACGATGAAGCTGCAGGAAGAAACAAAAAAGTTAAAATCTAGAAAGGTATAACAAAGGGAAATGCAATTTCGCTGAAATTATTTACTGCAGCCTAAGAAGAAGTATTTAAGTCACTTGATTGGGAGGACACGATTCGATTCGAAATAAAAGGCAAAAGATTAAGACACCTCCGGTTTGCTGATGGTATCGTTATCTTTACAAATACTCCGGAAGAGCTATAAAAGAGGACAAATGAATTAGATGAGACTAGTTAAAAAATTGGTCTCAACATAAACCACGCAAAAACAAAAATGTTGTTCAATGTGTCTGTCTGCTCGATGAAAATTGAAATAAGTGAAACAGAAGGAGTTACATAAACAGAAATAGAAGGAGTTACGAAGTATATCTATCTAAACAAGTTAATCAACAAAAGTGGATTATTCATTGAAGAAATGAACAGGAGAATGAAAATAGGTTGGAGGTCATTTGGACGAAACGACTCGATATTTAAATCAACAATCCCACTCTGTTTAAAGAAAAAAAGTATTTGATCAATATACACTACCAGTCGTTACCTACGGCAGTGAAACATGTGTGCTTAAAGCAAAAATTACTGAAAGACTCCCAACAATACAGAGAAGTGTGGAAAGATGTATGTTAGAAATAACAAGAAAGAAAAAGAATAGAAGGGATATGAAAACAGACAGAAGGCACAGATGTAATATGAAGAGTAAAGAATCTGAAATGGAAATGAGCGAGGCATGTTGTATGAAGAGAAAACAATCGATGAGAAACAGAAATTATTAACTGAGAACCAAGAAATATAAACAGACCAATGAACAGGTGGGATAAGGAAATTAAAAATTTTTTTGAAATCAGTGGAAAAAAGAAACATTCAATCGTAAAAAATGAAAAATCATGGAAGAAGCGTTTATCCAGTATTGGATTGACAGATGCTGCTGATGATATATATATATATATATAGAGAGAGAGAGAGAGAATTGATTTCCAATAATTATACTTTCGACTGATCAGAAATAATTAAAATATATTTTTCATCTATTGTTAAATACGTACACGATGTGTGAATTGGATTATTCAAATAAAATTCAAGTTATTGTGAAAAACGTTATTTTGAAGTACCTAAATTATTTTTCTAACAAGTTGTATTAGAGGATCATAGTAGTATGAATATAAATTCTAATTGTTCATAGCATCATTCGTCTTGGAAAGACATTTTTCATTCTCACTTTATTTTTCACATGTATACAATTTCTAATTACAATATATTTTTGGCAATAAATTATGTGCCCTTTAACTATTTGCTATAATTAAAAAGTGTATATATATATATATATATATATATATTAAAATATTATGAAAATTGAAAATAATACTCTCAGTGACTTAAAATAAAGATTCATGTAAATAGTGATAGAGCATTTAGAAATGAATCATTCGGTAAGTACCATAGTTTTTCTTTGTCAAAATAATCAAAAATTACTAATTGCCTAAATTTACTGTTTACTCAGACAGAAAAACAAAATTTTTTTTCTGTCTGCACATTGAAGATAAAAGATCGTGATTGATTTTTTTTTTATAAGTGATCAAGGTGTATAATGAAAAATTATTTAGAATTTTGATTAAAAAAACATTATAATTTTGGGAAGTTATTTTTTGTGTGAAAAGATATTTAATCATTTTTTTTAAATTATGAGTATTATATTCTATAAAGAATGCTCGGATACACAGGATATAAAAATTCTAAGAACATGATAGGAATTTGTAATATTATTTTTCTTATTTTATAACTATAAGTAATATATGAAATCGTTTTCTGCATCCTTTATAAGAAATTATAGTTCGTTTCCAATATTTTTGCAAATGTTCTTATAAAGAATGTCACATTAACAAACATAATAGCAAAGAAAATATTGAGAAGAACTAAGGTATGTTTCAATTTTCTTTTTGTGTAGATCACGGTAGTGTATACAGGTCCGGCAACGAATAGCAATTTCAATGACGAAAACGGTATCGCTTGTTGGTCGATCTTTTTAATTACGATTTCCACCACTACGCGGTACCACTTGTAGAGAGATACACTTATATCTAACCATACCTTACTTATGACCGCTCCTGTAGTAATAACATAATTCTAATAATACCTTTTTTTACTAATCGAATTTTCATGGAAGTTGAGTATTAAAAAATAATAAAATGTCATAGAATATTTAAAGATGATAAATGCCGTGCATACATATTTAATAATTTTGTCTTTGTTAATACATATATAAAATTCGCGCTATACTGTGGAACGTAAGGAGAGAGTGTATCTATTTACAGGTGGCGTCGTATGTTGGCGGAGATTATTATTAAAAAGTTCGACCAATAAGTGATACCGTTTTCAGATCGTCGTTGCCAGACCTGTATGCAAGACCGTGGTGTAGATTATGAACGGAAGAAAAATTAAATATTTTTTTTAAGAAGGTATTCTTTGTATTTTTTTAGATATTAATTATAACTCTTAGATATCTGATTTACTTGTCAATTTGCAAGTTGGTAAAATTTGAAAATAAAAAGTAATTTATAAGACTGTCTTGATACAAAGATCGAACTTATAAGATTTAGTCGACTTTATTGAAGTACTTATGCTATATTTCATATTTATATACGAAGCAAATCAGATTTTAGAAATTGAATATAGGATATTATTTTTGTTGATCTTTGATAAAAATTAGTTCACTAGTTTAACATATTAAATGATTCCATTTTATTTGAATTTAATACATTAAAATTAATAAAAATAGCATCGTTGCATCTCGCATCCTAGGACATCAACGGAATATTTTGTTGTATATAAATATTTGTTATTTTTTGTGTAAGTATAAAAAAAACTTTAATTAAAACAGGAAAGCTTGTTGAAATATTATATAATGTTGAATTATTATTCCCTTCAGTTTTCAGATTTGATGCCACTAAATTTGTACATTTTATTTGTTTATAATTATTCATAAATATAAAGTAAACAGATCCATTTATATTCGCAATATAGTTATAAAACTGTAAATTCAATATCACAAAATAACACACACATCAGCACTGTTAGAAAATGTTCAATAATCACATATTGAACATTTTTGTTTAAAAAAAACTTGTGTTGTTATGTGAAGGAAGAATGAATTCATTGCTGTTTGCTTTGTTAACGATTGCTTCTTTTGATTACGGGAAAACATTATGATTAACGTTAATACGTTACATTTTTTGAAAGTTTGTATCGTCTATAATCATATAATTGTAGTTTTTGAATGATGTATGGTAATTAATCATACACAGTAAATAATACATGTTGCGTAACTGAAATTTACGTTATGGAATGTCATATTTCACGCTTTTCATTTTTGATTTAATAAAATATTACTTCACTTTCAATTATACAAAATACACACCCTCGTACACACACACACACACATATATATATATAATATGTATCTGCGTGTGTGTGTGTGGGTACTAATATCTATTCATATTATACAAACATTTCATAAAGAATAAATCAATATTAAAATAACTGTTTATTTTAGTATTGATTTGTAACTCTGCAGAAATTTGCCACTGTTAATCAAAAAAAATATATATTCACAAATAAAAATTCAGTTCTTTAATTAATGTCTTCGACTGAATGTTATTACTATAGCTACGTTCATCTAAAATCAATTTTCACTCTTTATCAATCTTTTTTGTTAGATACTATCCAATATTACAAACTACACAAGGTAAGTCAAGAGCTGAAAAAAGATATTAAATCTATCAGTTCAATAATAAATTTGACTAGAAAACCAATTTGTTCAGTTAGTCCGCCTTGAACTGATTGTTTTAAATTGTAAATATTGTTCATTATTTATTCTATATTTATTTCTAATTATTTATCAAGTATGAATTTATAGAATAAATCGCCGGCATATATAATTATTCTCCCATGTTATATTCTACTCTTATTTTGGCTACTGTTTAAATCCAGTCTTACTTGTGAAATGTTTGGTTTATATACATATTGCATTTCTAAGATAATATTCCCACATATACGAAATCAATATATTCACCTCTTGATGTATTGAACATTTTTCCCAAGAAATTTCATATTTTTTTCAATTTCAACACTATTCTTCTTATTGTCACACTTTTTGTACTTCAATGTTTAATTAATTTCAAAAAAATTTTACATTTTTATGACAATCTCTTTAAATAAGCTATAAAAGAATCTTAACAAATTCAATTTCGTGGCCTGTAGATCCCAATGTATGTATATATATATATATACATATAGATATATATATATATATATATATATATATATATATATATATATATATATATGTATATATATATATATATATATAGGAGAGAGAGAGAGAGGGAAATGATTAAATATTTTTTTTAAAAGTAATAAAAATTAAAATTGCAATTATACCATTTTATAGCTATGATTTCACTGATATATTATTCTCGTAAGTTTATTCTTTGGAATTAGTTATGTTTCTGTTTTCGACTATACTTTTCTACACGTGTACCTCTTTCAAGCAAATTGTAAATAATCTGAAATCTTAAATATAGTTGAAGGTTGTACACGTGTCGAAATTAACAGTGACAAACAGAAACTTAAGCGATTAAAATAAACAAAGAACAATATGAGAAAGAGAAAAAAATAATTAATTGTTGGCAAAACTAGAAAGTTTATTTCAAATGAGATTTTATAAAGAAGAAAATAACTGTTTAAATTGTACTCATTACTAAATATAATTTATTTTTCTTGTAATAATGACTACTTATTATAATATTTCTCATATACTAATTAGTAACTTTCACAAATTATTTGTAGTTTATCTCAGATATTTTCCGTATTAAAAATGTTTAATAATTGATTATAAATTAATTTTGAATATTATTTTTGCACATTTTAATTGCAATGTCAGCACTTTCAGAGTTAGAATCTTCTTCTCTACGTCAGCGCTCTAAACATGGTGTTGCCATTTAATAATCATAAGAATGATTCAATAAATTTCAATAATCAATTAACATTGTTTGATGAGAAAATTTTTATGATTTATGAGATGAATGAAAAATTAATTTATGAAAAGGAATTAGTCATAATACCAGTATTGTGACAAATTATTTAACTGAAATTATAATATAAAGACTAATATTTTATTAAAAGTATTTATTTTACAGCAAAAAGTACTATTTGCCTTGATATATGTTAAGCGTAAAGTATTTTACAACGTACTATGATTTTCCGTCTTATAAAAATTGACTAAATTAATTTTTGATGAATACACAACTCAAAAATATTTATTCGATATGAACATAACATTTTTTATTTCATTTTTACATTAGTCTTACATGTTTGAAATCACAAGGTGTTTTATATGTGAATTGTAATTTTAAAATGTTACCTGTCAACTTTCATAAACGTATATTTATTATTGGTACTATTGGATACCGTATACTATGAGGCATTATTCAAAGAGAATATTTCTTCGTTCCCTTTTTCACCTTACATGCAAAATTTTCTATACAGAAGCCCGTGTTTCATTCATGAAGCACGTCAAGTTAAATTCATGATGATAAATGATGTGTTTCTCATAAAATCTTTAAGGAAAGTACAATGAACTAGACATATGTTAAGAATCTTTTTTAATATTATTTTTTTGATATTTCACTTCTATACAATACCTGTGCTTTTATTTCATTAAATTAATCTATTTATATTTTTATTTGTGCATAATACTAATTTTGAACAGTTTACAACGAATACTAAGCACTAAGTACATTTACATTTGTTCGATATTTTATTGTATTGTTGTCAATTATTATTTCATATTTTCAATGCATTATTTTAATTTTGATAACAATCTTAAACAAATGCAGCTAAAAAATAATGTGTGACCATATAATCGTACTTACAGTAAAGAAACACACACACACACACACATATATATATATATATATATATATATATATATATATATATAATCAAAATTATTCACAAAAAAATTGAGGACTTATTTATTTATGACGTTAAGGTTTCTTTGGTACCCCATGGTACAAAATATCAGAAAAATCAAGCTGGAGAATTGTCTGTACCTAAGTGCTATGAAAATATTAATACTGTTATCGAAATGCACTTAAGCAACAATTACAAATAATCAATATAAATTATTAAGCCATTTTGGCTTGAAAATTTTTTTTGTGGTTTGTTAGTGAACAGTCGAGCAGTCTTTTATTACAGTGCTAGAAAATATTTGTCACAATAAAATCATTTGTAGCTATAAATAAATGTAGTTACATACACAAAGCTTTATTTTATTAAAGAATGTATCATTATGTACACTTTTTGTGATGACTTAAAAACTTATGGTTTAATTATATAAAATAATTAGATGTTATATTAGTTTTAAAGAAAAATCGATTCAGGATATTTAAATATAAATTACACAAACACACACATACACACAGACACACACACACGCACATGTATATATATATATTACTTCAATATATCACATTCCAGTAGTAAGAGAAGTAATTAGTTAGTCAAATGAATACCAAATACCAGTATATCTTGGATTTATAGTCCATGAGATAGTATTCGACTCTATTATCACATCAACGGTTATATCTCCATTGAAGAACCAAGGCATAGAGGACACATATATCGAGTTGATAGATATCATCTACAAGAATGTAACGTTGACGGTGAAGCTAAAAGAAGAATCAAAAAAGATAAAAATCGAGAAAGGTATCAGACAGGGAGATACAATTTCGCCAAAATTATTTACTGCAGCCTTAGAAGTATTTAAATCGGTCGACTGGCAGGACAAAGGAATTGAAATAAAAGACGAAAAATTAAGTCACCTACGGTTTACTGATGATATCATTATTTCGTAAGTACTTCAGAGGAGCTACAAAAGAAGATAGGAGAAGAATTAAATGATATCAGTTGAAAACTTGGTTTAAAAATGAACCATGTAAAAATAAACCTGTTGTTTAATGCGTTTGTCTGCCCGAAGATAATTGAAATAAAAGGAACAGAAATAAAAGAAGTTACGAAGAGTGTCTATCTAGGCCAGGTCGCAAAATTTTAAATTACCCTCGTGCATATACAAATATGTATAAATATACAAACATATACGTATATATATATATATATATATATATATATATGTATGTATGTACATACAGACACACACTAAAGAAATAAATCGTTTTTCGAATTCTTGAATTTAATTTTATCCCGCCTATTATTTTCAAGCGACATTACATATTCCATGATTGATAACACTGGAACTTTTGTGTTAAATCGTCAATGCGAATAGTAAGAAGAGAATTTGTCGAAAAAATCACTTACTCGAAAAAACATTTGAAGTGTCAATCACTTTTATCGACATGTATTCTAAAATAAAAGTGATTTTCATTCTGTTTTCTTTTTAGTCTGACGTTTCAAGTGTTTCTTTTAATATTAACTTTTATTTACAAAAGCATCAATGTCAAAAATAACACTTTACATTCCGTTGACTGACGTTTCAATGTCTTTGACATATGTATAAACATTCGCAAACATAAACATATAATTAAAGGAACATAACTTTGTAGAAAACATATATGAACTTAAAACAAATCATTAGTACAGATATTTGTATGAATATATAAATTATCGGTGTAAAATTTATATCTTTTTAAATGATTTTATATGCTTTATCTAAGTTTATTTAGTTTTGATATAAGTTTAACTATAATAAATTTACTGTCAGTGACATGAATAGTAATCATATATATATATATATATAATTGATTTCTGTTCTGATATGGAACAGAAATCAAATATATATTAAAAATGTGGTACATTATAAATGATGGAATTTAATAATGAAAATAAGCATTATTACTATAAAGTTATTTTTAAGTCTGTAACTCATCTCTCAGCCATTAATCGATTATAATTTATTGTTATGGAAAGTATCTTTTTAAGGTTCTGTAATCTTCTAGTATTAAATTTAACAAATAAAGATATACTGATATTCATAAGATGGTTTAACTACATGAATATTTTGAATATAATTTCTAATATTGTTTGCTTAAGATTAAGTAAAAATTAATTATAAAATTTTCATCCACTTCTTAGTATTTATACAATAGCTACATACATTTTTAATGAAATTGTAACAAAAAATATATACTTTATAATTTTTAAAAAATGTATATTTTTAAATATATATATATATATATAAATATTTTTCATCATGAATAGTTTTTTAAGACAACGAAGTTCTTAAATAACTTGAAATTTTAAATAAAGTTGAACTTAAACTTATGTATTCATTAACTATTTAACATACAACTTAACTATTATAATTCGACTTATATACACGAATTTTCCTTTAGTAAATGTGTTTACGTACATTTCCATATGTATATTTAATAATTATGTATTTTAATTAATATTTAATATTTATGAATATTGCCTATAAATATATAAAGAGAACGTGAAATATATGATTATGTAAATTACTAACATATCGAAAATTTATTTAATTAAAATCGTAAACTAATTATAAATTAAACATTTCCTACTATAATTAAAGCTTACATTTCGAAAAATTTATATAATATCTACAAAATAAATCATATTATTTTAATAACATTGAATTATGGTACATCTATTTAAAAATAATATTCGCAAATAGTTCTGATACTTTGACTTAATTTACTTTCACAAATCAATTTTATCTCGCCTCACAAACTAAAAAAAGATTTTTTTGATTAAAAGGATTTCTACATTTTTAAATATGTGTTTGTCTATAAAACAATGCTATCAACTTCAGAGTGCTAAGGGGGAGAAAAATCTGATGATTGTAAGATAATGCAAATGTTAAGGTTTCTTTGTGTCTTAGCGCTCTGAGAATGATAGAATTTCCATCATAGAACGATGTTGTGTTAATAAATAATAAAAATTATTAATAATCATTTAACATTTATATCCAGGAAAATTTTCTGTGATTTAAGTGATGAGATATAAATATTTTTTAAAAGTAATTATTAACAAAATACTTAAATAGTTGAAAATTTTATATTATATATATATATATAATAAAATAAATAAATCAAATTATATATGCAAAGAGTGATAATTAAAGAAAAAACGTTCTTTTAAAATTTAAATAAAATATTTCGTAGAGTAAGATATACTTCATTTCATTTCAAAGTTTATTTGAACATGTTTGAGATGCGGGCCGGAAATGTCCCAAAATTAGTCTGCAACTTCTGACTGTTAAATAACGGTGTGAATAAAATATACCTCATTGTCTTTGTTATTCACTTGATATACCCAATTTCAATTCTACTAAATAAAATGAAATGAATATTATATAAACTCATTGACATGCTTCAGTGTTCTGTTTATACCTTCAGGACGACTTTAGAATATTAAATAAATAAGTAACAATTTTGTGAATACACAAGAGATTTCTTTCAAACATAATTACATTTTCATAACTTTCGTTGTCTATAATTAAATTTTTATAGTACAAGAAAAAACAAAAACTAATTCTATTTTAATACATAATTCGTTCATAATTTAAAAAGTCACTTCATTGGTTAAAATATTGTAAATAATGTAATATTTTGCGGTTAAAAGAGATCCAGTAACTTTTTTAAAATGTCATAAAGTTTAATTTATGTGGAAACAAAAATTGAACTAATGCTGGTATATGATAAAATGGATTATATATATATATATATATATATATATATATATATATATATAAATAATATGGATATGGATAAAATGGATTATATATATATATATATATATATATATATATCTGCTTCATTTCATCATTTATCGGCATTGGCTCAAGTTTTATTTTCAAATTATATATAATGAAGTATGTGATCTACAGATAATGCATCTAAATAAAAATTATACAAAAATGGTTAATAAATTGTACTAGCGATAACGAATTTGTTTTTTGGTAATAACATTATTCTTTATCTAAAAACTGGAAAACCTCAATTTTAAGCACAGGTAAAAAATAATTGTATTTCAAAGCTTCAAACACAAATGTATGTACGAATATACATATTTATATATATATATATATATATATATATATATATATATATATATATATATATATATATATATATTATTTTTATTGAAATGCTGTGTTAATAAAAACATAAATGTGTGTATATAAAATACTATAATAAAATTTAATAGTTTCCAGGAATGTATATATGTGTATGTATATATATATATATATATATATATATATATTACAATAACAAGAATTATAGCAAACTCAGTTTATCGCTAATATTTATAATAAAAATTATTATTTATACAGGAACAGATGGATTGGTAAATAGTTGATCATCAAGGTCAATCCATATACTAGCTATTAGTATCAATACAATATGTGTATTACAAGAAAATAAAGATATATATTTAAAAATATCATGTCAGATATTTGCAAATAAAAACACTGTTAACTGAGTTTACTGCATCGGAACAGGAGAGTTAAATGACACAAACGATTCAAAGAAGAACAAGAATCTGTCGCAGATGAACCAAAACCAGGTCATGAAACATTTTCCATAACACTGAAAAATTTTACAAGTACAATAAATCTTACGTGACCTCAAATTACACTTCGACATTTGGCTGAAAGAATGAATCTTTTCAGTGGAATTTCACACAAAATTATAATGTATCTCGTAATATCCTGACAAAAATGAATCTGGACAATTTGAGAGGGAACGATTAGTTTTTTGAACTACATAATCACCGGAGATGAGATGTAGGTGTATCATTATGATCCCAAAACGAAACAACAATAGAGTGACTGAAAGCATTCGGACACCTCATAAAAAATTCGAATAGTTCAGCCTACCCACAAGTAAATGGTGTTTGATTTTTTGATGTGAAAGGCCAACTTTTCACTAATTTCGTACCACATAAGACAACTAAAAACAAAGAGGCTATGAAAAAGTTTGAAAGAAAAGTTTTTCTCGCTATTCCAGAAATATTCTCGAAACTTCCTGAAAGGATGTGACTTCTTCATTACGATAATTAAGGTCCCACATAATCAATCGTACGCAAATGTGATTAAAAAAATTAGAGCAGAGATCTTACCATATTCTCCATATTTATTAGACCGGACATCTTGTAATTTTTCACTAAATATTCTCTCGTGTGTATATATATATATATATACTTATATATGTATACATATATATATACATATATATATATATATATATATACATTTTTTAGACAACACAAACATTTTTCAAATAACTGAATAATCATATATTTTGCAAACTAAATGTGATATTTTTTTATAAATATTTATTATTAATCATTTGAAAATGATTAATTATAAATTTATGCAATAAATATATTATTAATGATTGCTTAAACAAATTTATGCAATGATATATATTTAAATATTTAATATCGTATATAAATATTTTTATACTATTTACTAAATACATAGTAACATAATGTATATATTAAAGAAATATTAGAAGATATTAAATTATATATTTTATTAATTGATATATATTGTTAAAGTATATTATTATTATTGTACCTACAGAGTATTATAAAAAATAGTGTTTATCAACAAAGTGTACAATATATTTTGACATTTTTCATATAAATTGTGTCTTAATACACATTTATTGTACAAGAAATTATGATCGTTTTTCATAAATTTTATAAAATTTGAATAATAATACAAAATGGTTTAAAGTCCAAAAAACGAACAGTAATCAAATATTTCCAGATTTGTGTTGTACACATTATACTAAAATGAACGTAAAAATTAATTGAAAATAAAACTTGAATAATAATAGATTATTAAAAATAGCTATTTTTAATACAAAAACATAAATTAAGATTCGATGAATATTTATATTACTTTTTTCCTGTACTTATTTCATATTACAGATCTCAAAGATAAAAAATATAGTAAATATGGTTATAAAATGAAGTAAAATAATATAAAACATTAAATTATATATAATTTTTATTTTATCAATTTTATTTATCGTCTTACTGATATCGTTCTTGTATTTCACTGTTATATAAATTTTATTATTTTTCGACAAGTTTCCTTGCATTCAATTAATGAGATGCTACTAAGAAAGTTGTTTTAACAGCGTGCGGATCTTACGAAACGGTGTTTATTTTAACACCTTGTAGTTTAACGCATGTGTTAATTAACACGAATTTATGTGATATAGACATTATTTTTCCGAAATACAAGTAAATAACACAGAATAAAATATTATTTCGACAACAAATTTATTTACATAAAACATATCTTTATGAAACATATTATTGTAATTATAATTTCACATGACATACACACACACATATATATGTATATGTATGTATATATATATATATATATATATATATATATATATATAACATATGTTATATATGTTATATATGGAGTAGTAGAAAAGTGCAGGTGCTCATACCTATTTAATAATCTGAGATATTAAGATGAAAAGGAAAGGGATAAAATCTTAGAATATAACATTTTAAATGATGCATTTATTTTTGATCGCCATTATCAACACATTTTTGCTAACATTATTTCATATAACATTAATATTATCCTATTGTTAGATAATTCGTGAGTATATACTTCAGAATTCAGTCAAAAAGCCTCGAAGCGAAATAAACTTGGTGTCCTTCAATAGCCTACTATATATATATATATATATATATATATATATATATAAGAATACATGAGTATTTTTTTAAAAAATAATGCTATTGTCTTACAAGCAGTTTAATATTACTCTTTTAAAAATATTTGATTTAAAATACTTGTCTTTTATCGTTTTTTAATTAGAAAATATTTCTATATTTTTCTGTTAACAAGTTTACTAATTTACTATTGAATTTGTTTAAATTTAAAAATTAAAGTTTATTGTTCATTATTTTTACTTCATAATACCAAACTCATTTTATTATTTAATATATTCGAAGTAATTCTAATTTAGTAATATCTAGTAAGTATTGAAAGTATATCAATCTAAAACAATTTATTTTCAAATTTTACAATCACATATTATTGATGCGCTGGTAAATCTCAGATAACTTATTATTATCACAAATTCAGTTACAGTAATTATTCATATTTGTAGTTAGTCTTTTATATCTTTGCATGGAAATATGAAGTTTGATGTGAATGGTTTTTTAAGTAAAAATCTTTCATTTTATTTTTTAATTTAAACATTAACCACTTGCGTTATCGATTTATCAGCGGCAGTGTATGGCTAATCTGTTCAAATAATAAAATTGATATTAAGCTTTCACAGAAACTGCTTCCATTAATATATAAAGAAAATTGTTTTCATTTCATTAGAATTAGTATTTTTCCATTTTCTTCTACTTTTTGAGTTTTCGAGTTTCATTGCTAATTAATTGGTTTACATAAAGATTAATTTCTATTACTGATTTTTGTTAGAAATGTAGGAAACTATATTTCATCCAAAGTTTGTAAATTTATAGTGCTATATATAATTTTTATGAGACCAATTCATTTATGCGAAGAATAATCGTATATTGTCATAATTTTTTATTGCTTCCTTCGTTTCTTCAAATACACTCTTCACAGATAGAAATATCATTTTCTTTATTATCCCTAAATTGAAATATATGTTTACGTTCAATACATGAGAAATTATATCATTCCCGCATCATTATTCTTTTCATCCTTACTAATCAGAATTCTACACGTTTTACAGAAATGAAATATATGTTAATATTGCTTCATCTGCGATCACTTTCTTCTTCCTTATTTATTATTGGCACCTTTTTTTAATCAAATACTTTTTGATTATCGACTAAAATCATTAGCTTCACTATGTTTTTTCAAATCAATCTGCTCATTATTATTTAAGGGGACGTTATTAAACATACTTTCAACATTCTGACATTTTTATATAATTACAAAATATGGGTAAAAATTGTACTAGAACTTTTGTAATGATAACTGGTACTGTCAGTTACAATTGACTGTATTGAAAAGTAATATATTTTTGAATAAAAGCACGACTCTGCATTGGAAAAAAATTATTATGATTACTGATTTGATGCTAAGAAAGATAGAGAATTTATGCGATAGCTTAGTAGGTTATTTTTAGTTGTAAAGCAGATAATAAATAAGCACATTCCAGCAACAGTGATTTCCTATACGTTTTCGTTATATAAACTTGACTTTTATCAAACCACATCACGACAAAATGTCTTTATTTTATATCAAAACTAAATATGTAATTAGTATATCCGTAAGCGAGAGAAACGATCAAATTTTTACTAGTTTGAACTTTCTTGACAACAAAATATACATCTATTGGTCGTTTAGCAATGCATGATATAAAATAAATATTAAAAAATAACAAGATGCTAACAGAAGCATACTTTACTCTGTGTGAAAAAGTAACATTATCTCAAAATCAATTATTTGTCAAACATAAGTTGCCGAGAACGCAAAGAACTGATATCCTATGGTCTTTTAAAACCGAATAAAACTAATAATTACTGCACATAATTCGATTATTATTGATGTCACATTTAAATAAAACCACAAATATTGTCCAATAGAAAAAATGTCACATTTTATTACAATACTATTTTTAACTTCATGTGGTGCATGAAATTGTACACAAAAAGTGAATAATATTAGTTAATAAATATTATATTATCTACTGTATACTTTCATTATTCCATCATAATATTGCCTATTCAGGACAATCTAAAATTACATAAATGAAATCGAGTTTATATTAAACTATTCTGCCGAAAAAGTCTGTGATCTATCCATTGATTCTAATTAAGAACTTTTTTAAAAAGTAATTTGATAAGTTATCCAAGTGGTAGTAGATAATAAATTAACATTTATTGAAACATTTGGTTGGTGCAAAAATAATTGCGGTTTTAATCGTTTTAAGTTTGGCACCGTTTCTTCAAGTTACTGTTATCTTCTGTTATAGTCATGTGATACATCATTGTAAACAATGAAATTAGCACTACTGATTTCAATTACGTCTAGTGTTTTCATTCTTTAGTATTGTTGGATATAACCTCTTAAAAAAGCGACTGAAAAAAAGCAAATTCACGCGATTTTTTGTATGAGTTCAAATTGGGACGTAATGCAAGAGAAACTGCTCGAAATATCACATTTGGTTTTGGTGAAGAGTCAATTAACTCACGTATAACTCAACACTGGTTCCAAAAATTTCGTAATGAAAACGAAAGCCTTAATTATGAGGAGAGTCATGGACGTCCTTTAGCTATATACAATAATGATTTGACTACCATTACTGAAGCGGACTCACGTAAAACAACCCGAGAGGTAGCATAAGAACTCAATGTTGATCATTCAATAGTTGTTCGACATTTAAGCTTAATTAGAAAAACAAAAAAGCTGAATAAATGGGTACCGTATGAACTAAACAAATATCAAGCAATTCGGCGATATGAAGTCTGCTATGCACTTATTTCGTGCAACAAAAATGATCACTTTCTTGATAGCATTGTCATATGTAATGAAAAGTGGATTCTATACAACAATCGGAAAAGTTCATCGCAGTGATTAAACCGAGGAGAAGCACTGAAACTGTTTCCTAAGCTGAAGCTTCATGAATTTAAGATTATAGTCACTGTTTTGTGGTCGGAAAGTAACATCATTCACTACAACTTCTTAAATCCTGGTGAAATAATAAGAGAAGAAAAATATTAACAGGAAATTGAAAGAAGAATGAAAAGTTGTATCGTTTACGGCCAGTATTAGTCAATCGAAGAGGACCAATTCTTTAGCATGACAACGCTCGATCACACGTCTCACAAATGACTTTAAAAAAAAATAAATGAACTGTATTATGAAACCTTTCGTCATCCACCTTATTTTCTCGGCCTGTCTCAAACAGATTATCATTTTCTTAAACATTTGTGTAATTTCCTACCAGAGAAAGTTTTCAAAGAACAAACATCAGCTCAAAGCACTTTCGATGAATTCCTTAATTCAAGGACTCCAGAATTCTACTTTGTATAAATAAACAATCTTGTTTTCTGTTGGGAGAATGTTGGGGAAATGTATCCAGGCTAATGGTCTTTATTTTAATTAATAAATATAATTTTTAACTGATATATTCATCTTTACACTCGATACGTAAAAACCGCAATTATTTTTGCACCAACCTAATACTTAAGTGATATATATGTAAAAAACACAAAAAAAATATTTATATCCATTAAAAACCACCTCATTAATTAAAAATATTCTTAAAAAATTTAAGAATCTGAAATAATATTTATACTAATTTCTATTAAAACTTTAATTAATTATTTTGATGCTAGGTAACTTGAAAAAATATTTCGATAAAGAAATTTATTTAACAATTAATTTAATGATCGAAAGAGTTTTATTTTACTCCAAATTACAATAGGTAATATATATATATATACATATATATATATATATATATATATATATATATATATATATATATATATATATATATATATATATATATATATATATATATAAAGAATATACATTATATATATTATATACAACATTATATATATTGTATATATATATATATATACACATTATATATATATATACATACATATATATATATATATATACATTATATATATACATACATATATATATATATATTAAATAAAGTAAAATTATTTAAATTTTTAATTTCATTTTTATATATGTCTACAAAATTATTTTGCCAATTAGAAATATTTTTACATAAGAAAAAACAGAATAATATTTCTTTCTTACGATGAAAGGTAATTATTGCATGTTGCTTGAACTCTTGTTGGACAAAAGTGTGTTGAAAATGAGGTTGGTTGTATTTAACCCACAGAATTATAGCTCCCGCATTAAGTTATAGCTAAAAACGTAAATCTTCCATGCAAATGTCATTTGTTTCATATTGCAATGAACTATGGCTAACGTTCTGTTATCGCTACACAGTTAAGTGTACCATGTTTACTTTTCTTGGCCGCAACTCTTGTATATAAGGTTTGTACATACATTGTCAAAGGCTTTAAAATAAGAATTACTTTCCGTATAAAATAAATACCATACAAATACAGTCGAATCTATTTTTATGCCTCTCTATTTAATGTGGATTTCGAAATTATATGGTGCATATTGAATGCAAATTCAGGGTTGCCTCGTTGTAGACACATATATGAGCTACACGCTGTTTGAAAAAATTAAATTGAAATTATTATATTTTTTAAAATTTATAATTTTTAATTTAAATTTTCTATTTTGAGCTGTTTAAATCATGTTGTATCTTCTATCGCTATGATAAGACCACAAAATTTTCAATACCTGCTGGAAAGCAGCTAGGCCTGGATGTGTTGCAAACAGTGCAATCATTCAAACATCGATATTTTCAGCTGAAATAATTACTTTGGCACATGAAATTGGTAAAAATTTTGATACCTTTAGCCATAATGATGTCGATGAATTGCTTGTGGATAATGCCTTAAGTGACGATGATATTATTGGTATAAAAAACAATACCATATAACTTTAGATATCGTCAAAGATCCAGAAAACGATATTGAAGTGAGAGAAAAACCTATCATCTTCTTTGCATATATAATTCGAGAAGGTTTTCACTTTTGCAATAAATTTGAAAATCATTGTCGTGTTCACGTAAATTCTGAACAAGCCTTCTAATTCCAACATGAGCTGAAGAATTATATGTCTAGATATAGCGAACTGCATAAAAATTAGTAAAATCATCATCACAAAGTTTAATCACCGAATATATTGTCAGACGAAAAAAATCAACACAAAACAAGAGTGTAGTTGACGCTTATTCTGTTTGCCAAGGACCATCGTCTTTACCATGCAGATCAGATACACAGTCTATCTTTTCTAGTGATGAAAGTGATTTCGCAGCAATTCGCAAATGTTGCCGAAAATTGTCAGCTAATGACGATAATTCTGATGAAAAAATGTAAAAAGCATTATTACTTTTGAATAAAATTGAATGAATATTGTTTTAAAACATAATTATTTTAAGTTTAATATAAATTTTCAGATTTTCGAAGGAATTATTAGATATTTTTTTTTTAATTTTCATAATTTTTTTATGCAATTTTGGTTGTATTTTAACTCATTGCTTTATTTTTATGTGGTATTAGAAAATTATGGCCCATATTCTTAATTTTTCAACGTAAGTTATGTCTTTTTTGTGCGATTTTCTTATATGTGAATTTCTGTAGAACGTGTCTACCGCATTAAAAAAGACTTGACTGTATATATGTATGTATACACATATGTGTATGTGTGCGCGTGTGTGCGTAATAAATATTTATTTTTTAAATAAAACAGTGTTAATATATTTTCATATCTTTGTTTAACAATACTGAATAAATCTGACATAAAAAAAATGATATTCGTACATTTTTAAAAAAATAAATCATAATAATATTTATATATTTAACTTATTTTGGAATTAATTGAAATATTTAACTTAATACAATAAATTAAAGCCTATAAACATTAATGGGTACAGCTATGTAACTATGGATAAATCCATTTTCACAAATAATTTGTTTTTCACTCTCCAAATCACAATAATTTTTTGAATCAACAATATTTAAAATGATCAATAATCATTTATTGAACATTATTGTATTTTGTAGAGTGAATATGTGGTTCGTTTTTGAAAACTATATATTTAATTATATTTTTTTGATATAACAAAGTTTTTTTAGAAAGGAGAAAAAAATTAATATATTTTAAAAATAAAATATTTTTCAGTACAAATGGTTTAATTTTCATATTTTTGACCATATAACTTTTATTTTATTTTTATTATTACTGCTTTAGTCTCAAAACTTTTTCCCATATTAAATAAATTCAATCTAGATTTTAATTAATATATTTTATTTATACATTATTGATAAAAAAATTATTGTTATATGTAATATTCGTTATGGTAAAAATACTATAATTTTATTTATTTGATTCCATAAAGATATGGAAAACCATTGAAAAAAATTAAATTTTAATTAAATGTTTAAAACCCGTAAACCAAAGGAGAGCATTTTAACATTATAATCTATTTAATTTCCTTGTTACACCATAATTATACGTACATATATATATATATATATATATATATATATATATATATATATATATATATATATATATATAATAATTAATATAATTAATCCACATAAAAGTTTGTTAGTATTAATGCATATTTGAAATAGTAAATAACTGTAAAACATCAATTTAAAATTATAAAATTGTTTAATGATAAATTGTACGAAAGGAATATAAATTATTTACAGAAATGAAGTAATCAAAAACTTTGTAACATAAGCATAAATTGTTATTTAGGTCAAATTAATAAAAATACTTTTATTGGCATGATTAAAAATAAAGAGACTAAATCGTGCGGAAATATCACTTAAACACAGATTCGTAAAGTCTAAATGCACTTCGCTTTGATAGCTTAGTAAAGCCATCAAAATTTCAGACACAAAACGAACAAGATGAACTTTACGTAGAAGTTGATACGTTATTCATGACTTTTTCATCTACTTGTTGACATGGACTCCAATGATGTACTTTTAACGTAGTTTTTCTTTATCTTCACTAAATGTATGTGACCTTAAATATAAAATGTTTCAAACATTTTATATCAAAGTGCGTACTATTGACATTTACATATTCTTATATGTTTTACATATACAATAGGTACATTAAATGTATACATGTGAATTTATCTTTATATTTTTTTTCCAGATATATTTTTAAAATTGATTTTCATATACACTTCTCTATATCATTTTTTTAATATGATCTTATTATTTGGGTCATTAAAATCACTTCAATATTAATTTTTAATGAAAATTTTTTTTATTCAGAAATATGCTTCTAATAAGGTAGTATGGTAGTATGGTAGTATGGTTAATCAATTCTTTAGATATTTTTTCAAAAAGTTAGTTCATAATTATATACTGAACAACATCCTAGTATATATAAAAACGGAAAAATTAAATTAATTTCAAAATTATCTATTATAGCACTTAATAGCTTAATTCGCATTTAATATCTATTTAGTATATTATCTTAATTTGAAATATATTGACAAAATATTACGGAGTGGTGCTTATAAAGGAGTAATTTCGATAGATATGACACATCAAAGTAAAGAAAACTCTGACAAGCTGAATCTAAACACAAAAAATTAAGATAATATATACAAAAAAATGAAAATCATAAGAAAGGAATTTGGGCAAAAAGCAATTAAGGATTATTGCACGAAGTAGAATCAAAAAAGTAGAGATGATATGTTATCGAAGATTAGAATACTAATAAAGGCGCGTTTAGAAAATTTCAGTACAAATAGAAGGTTTCTAAGATGTTTCGAATGAAATCATGGATGGTATAAAATGTTAAAAAAGACAAAAAAGTAATTTTTGCGTTTACTATTGAGAAGAATAACATGAATTATATTTGAAAATATTGCTAAAAACACTGCTAAATAAAATAACATTGATAGAAATAAATTAAATTTTGAGGACAGAAAAATGGGTTTAAGAGAATATTCGAAATATTTAATAATGAAAGGAGATTTAGTTAGTTTATGAAAGTAAAATAAAAATTACATTAAAAATCAATTGTTAATTAACTTGAATTATGCAAAAATAGTTGTGTTTGTTATTTAGCTTCTTGTGGATATATTCAATAGGCTCAACAGCATATTAATATAAAAATATATATTTAGAATTTATTCAGTATATGTTCACTGAATATATATTCTAATTTTAGTCATATATATATATATATATTATTTAATTAATAATAGTAATTTATATAACCAGAGAACTCTGCCCCTGATTGCTGCGCTCGACCACACCCAGGGGCGTTTGCTCTCTGCTCGCTATCGGCGGTCACCCCTAACTAATAACAGAAATTAACAAATTATACTCTTTCGCTCCATACTGCAAGAGAACTACATACATGTGACTGATGTCAATTAATCAGAACACATACAATGCGATCTCCATCTGCTAATCAGAACACGAAAAAAAAATGATGTGGAGGGAGGACCAATTTTTGTTTATTTGTTTATATATATATATATCTATTATAATATATACTACAACAATATATTGTCCAGACCCCCTTAAGCCTAAATTAATCAATTATGTAACAAAATATACCGTATAATATATATATGATGTAGCAAAAAATAATTTATCATTTATAGCAATTTTAAATATATTTATAGCCACATAAAAACAAATAATTTTTCTTGATATATTTTTGTATGTACATATAATTTGTTTTTATATTTTCAATTTTTGATCATCTGTTAATTGAAACGTTGTTAATTCATCTTTTTTTTAAGTAAGCTGCATAAACGATCAAAAAATACATTTGATACAATGTATGTTGTATGAATTTTATGCAACAATACAGTTGTATCATATAAAAAATTAAATGAAATATTTAATGAGACACTATTAACAGTAGAAACATGGATGATAAAGAGGGTACCTTCGTACACTTTGGAGTTCCGCTAGTTAAACTATAAGAAGCAACTTCGTTGAAGAATTAAGAAAATGATCTACATCTCAGCGAAAACGTTCGCCTATGAGACACAATGATTTATGCGAATCGCAAGATTCTGTGATCGGCCCTCCTTTTGTAAGGAGGAGGCCAGGATACACTAGATACACAATATATCGTATGTATATAAGAACATTTATTCGTGAATTTTACCGCTACCACTTTATCTTAGAAGATCAATGCATATTATAAAGCTCACAGAAAGTTCATTATATTGAAATACATTTAATGATTCTAGCGAATCTTTTGTTAACTGGGCTTGCATAAAACGATAGAGATGAATCACGTATCAACGCCTTACCAACTTATCAAAACTAAACCTATAGATTCTAAAATAACATTAAGAAAAAAAAACTTAACTGATCAAATTTTAATGTACTCAAACTCTTGAAAATAAAATATCCATATTTTAGTCATTTTGATATGAATGATAAAAATGTGTATTTTATAATAATGTGATGTGAACAGGAGTATATTTTATCTCCATCATGTCAAAATCAATCGTACGTCAAAGAAAGGACATTATTGAAACCGCAAAGAAGTAGATGTACTATGAAGTTTTAAAAGCAAACAAATATGTCGATTACTAAACTATAATGCAGTGATTTTTTTGAGAAAATTTTCACTTTAAGTAAATAAAAGTGATAAGTATGCTTATACCATATCTCGGTGAGTTATTAGGAAATAAGTAAATACTTTGCGTAAAATTATCAAACATTTTTCATTAAAAAAATAAGCTAGACATTTGATCAAATAAATGGACTGTACCTTTATTAAAATCCTCATTTTTTTAAATAAAGAAGCATCAGGAAGCATTATTTTATATTATTTTTAACATAGATATCATTGAAATATTTTTTTGAAATAACAAATTATATATAAAGAAATATTTTAGTTAATCATTTTTAAAGAACCTACAAAATTATTTATTGCCGAAACTGTTTTAATAGTAATTAATTTTTTTTATTTTACTGACTATTTTTTCCAACATAAAACTTTATATAAATATTACTTGATAATTAAAAGATACGTAACGTTTAATACAGAAAAAACAAGAGTGATAATATACACATATTTTATTCAGTGTCGAATGTCTAAAATTATATACCTACATACATACATACATATGTACATATATATATATATATATATATATATATATATATATATATATGTATATGTATATAAAACAAACATATACACAAAATCTGATCGTAGACGTTTTTTGTGTGGTGTCAAAATTAAAAGATGTATCTTTTTAATTCAGTGAAAATATTATTGACAAAAATTGTACTTACATATTTTACACTATAATTTCAAAGAAATTAAGTCAAAACTAAACAATATATCTACTAAAGTTTCATAAATGAGTATTTTATTCTACCAAGAACTATAACTTTTCTTTTCGATTAAAAATGTTCAATAATTAGGTATTGATTTTTGATTGTATTAATATGAATTTTAAGTGTGGTTAAGGAACAATAAAAAATATCAATAATCAATTATAGAACTTTTTTAATTGAAAAAAAACATTCTCTAATTTAGTATGTGTAATTTAGCCACAGTGCTAAAACTATTGAGTTGGAACAAATGTTCGTAGCGTTTAGCAGTAGCAATAGATGCCATTAATTGCAGTTTCGAGCGCAGGTTGATTATAAGACAGGATTCCATATCTGTTATTTTGATAAGTGATATTTCAAAGTTTCTTTCTCTGATATTTTAGTGTAATTTTGTTAATTTTAAGTCTGTTTAATTTTAAATTGAAAATGAATGAATATACGGTACATTTTTTGTCACTTGATGCTGTTTTAATTCCAAAGATGAAAAAGCCATTCAGAGACAGTTTAAAAGATGTCTTCTGTTTAAATAGAAGGTTCCATAACTGCCAGTACTGTTCTAAAGTGGTTAGTTCGGTTCATAGATGGAAAATTCAACCCAAAATATCGAGAGCGTTCCGGTAAGTCTGCGGTTGATGATCATGATAAAATTGTAACACTTATTGAAAATTATCACCACTAGACGACACGGGACATCGCAGAGACACTGCAAGTGTGTCATACCAGTGTAGTGAGGCATTTAGAGACACTTGGATGTGTGAATCGCAACGATATTTGGATGCGTCATAATTTAACTGAAAGAAATTTAATGGAACGCATTTCCATCAGTGATTCGCTTCTGAAAAGAAACCAAAACGACTAGTTTCTGAAATAATCGAAGAAGGCGATGACGTGATCTGATGGGTTTTAAAAGGTGTTGTGCATTACGAGCTTCTCCCAAATAATCAGATGGTAAAATCGGAGAAGTATTGTACTCAACTATATCAATTAAAGGCGGAAATCTATCAAAAAGTCCAGAATTGGCCAATCGGAGGGGTATCGTTTTCTGTCAAGACAACGTTAGACCTCATGCCTATTTACAGACCCGTCAGAAACGGTTGCAGTTTGACTGGGTGGTCCTACCTCACCCGCCATATTCACATGATCTTGCACCTTCAAATTACCATTTGTTTCGGTCCTTACAAAATTATCTTAATGGAAAAAACTTCACTTCCCTGGAAGCCTGCAGAAATCACCTAAATCAATCGTCTAGAAAGCTGCTAAGTTTGAATTATGAAACTGTGTGAAAGATGTCAAAAGATGGTGGATTAAAATGGCACATATGTATTAGAATAAATATATGTACAAATATGTAAACATTTCCTCTGCATTTCATCTTAAAAACGCTATGAACTTTTGTTCTAACACAATATATGATTTGTAGTTTCACACTATCATAAATACTATGTTATGTACTATCATTTTAGTTTTCGTTAAAATCATTATATATTTCAGAATAATTTAAATAGCTATAAAGAGAACAATGGAGTTAGTAGCATAAAAAAACTGAAAAAGAAAAACTTTACCCATTTCTTTACCCATATGTAAATAAAAAAATACGTACAATTATTTATTACAATTAAATAAATAATTTTATTTTTTTAAAACAGCGGTTAGTAATTAAAAAAAGATTTATTAACAAGAAAATTACACTTTCTTAGTGTACAAGTGTTATATAAAAATATACATTTTTGTAATATTATTACAAAACTATTGTTTGTTTCTATGATAAATTATTGGAACATACAATAAAAAATTACTAGAAAATGTAGCACAAAGAGTGTTCCTTTTACAAAGATATTACTTACATGTACGTCATGTAATAATTTCATCCATCTAACAATGTGGCAAGTTGTATGACGTCAGCACGGTCTATGCCCTAAGGAACAATGTGTATTAATACATGCATTGTACAGAGTGCTACAGTTCATTCCTAGCGTTCATAGAATATTGTACTTTACATATACACACACACATATACGCATATATATATATATATATATATATATATATATATATATATATATATATATATATAACCAACATATTAAATGATTTCTATGCAAACGTATCCTTCCTTAATATCAGTAATATACCACATACGTTCATATAAATGTTACGTAGGATCTGTTACCATGCAATCTTTTATACACAGCACTATCTGTATTAATATTCAAAGTGCTGTTCTCTTTTATGTGCTATCATAGCACTCGTGCGATCGAAAACATGATCCTTATGGCCATTTACC
The DNA here is from genome assembly GCA_034766995.1 of Acanthacorydalis orientalis. Lineage (NCBI taxonomy): Eukaryota > Metazoa > Arthropoda > Insecta > Megaloptera > Corydalidae > Acanthacorydalis > Acanthacorydalis orientalis. The sequence continues at coordinate 5,695,716 of CM068320.1, read as the reverse complement.
AGTTGATTGTGTCAATCAAATGTGCATGCATACTTGACTCCCATTTTATGATTTTACAAAAATAATGCTTCCGATATATAATGTATATACGTATATATATATATGTATATATATATATATATATATATATATATATATATATATGTACATATACATATATATATATATATATATATATATATATATATATATATAGAGAGAGAGAGAGAGAGAGAGAGATGGATATTTTATAAATAAAATGAATTTTCTTTTTTAATAAAACTAAATGTAATATATTTTATTTATATTATTTCAATGAAAAATATTTATTAGCCATAATATATTAATGATTATATATAAATTTTGAAATATCAATAAATTCATAATTTTCAACAACATAATATTAGTTAAATACATAAAAAATAATATGATTTATAGAAAATGTTATGTAGCATATATATTGAAAGAAAGTTTCGAAATATAAAATAAAAGTATTAAAATAATAAATTTAAGAATTTATTTTTATCCATCGCATCAATAGGCTATATAAGAGTGTTTTGATTATTACGTACGAAAAAAACAATTTTTGCACTTATTAAAAATTCTAAATGTGAAACATATCTTTTATAATATACATTTCAGAAATATATACTGTGTAGTACAATGCCAATTAAATATAAAGTGAAAGTCACTCTATTGTACAATCAGAACAAATAGTTATTAAATAAATTCGATACAATAGAACTTAATATTTGCAATTTATATAAGAATTTAATTTTCCGACAGTAAGATTCATTATCTATTTCAATAAGAAACATGAGTTGTAAAATTGTGAATGTGATGCATGTTTGTACAAAGAAAAATGTGTAAACGAGGTGTCCCTGTCCATTCCTAAGAGTTTATTTAATTGACTTGTTTTTACATCAATTTGTACATATTTTTATTTATACCAAATGTTATTTCTTAGATAATTTAAATTATAAATTGAAGATGAATAAATCAAAATATTCCTCGTAATCAACATGTACAAATGAAAATAAATAACAAAACAAAAATATAACAGAGGGTTTGCTATTTCTAAATTTGCATTAAAAAAGTTTCATAGAAAATGGAATAATTTCATAGTAAGGTAAATAATTATCTAAGGGACATTTTAATGAATAGAATATTTATTAAAAAAGGTAACTATGTTTTTCTAAAATTTTTAATTCGATATTATATAAAAACTATAATTTCTAACTAATTTTATAAAATCTCTACATTATGAAAAAGTGAACAATAATGGCGATAATAAATTTAAATGGTAGATTATTGAAAAAAAATATTTGATTGTTAACTGCTAATAAATTTTAATTGTCTATTGCTGTATTGAAGGTCAAGGATGAAATATGGTTGTAAAAATGTTTATCAACAACTTCAAGTGAGCAACTCGTTTTGTTGGTTCTTAAATAGATAGCGATCTCACTCCCGCTTAGCTAGATCTCAAATAGATAGTGTTTATTTAAAAACATCAAAATGACACACACATTTATAATTCCGTGAATAGCAGTCATAATTTCATTTATAATAAATTATGAGACTTTCTTTTTGTACTATATGCACATTTATCATCGCCTTATTCACCCGTCGTAAGCTTCATAGAACCTGTTGTCTGATATATTATGCAGAGCGACTGTTGTGACTTTACGGAGCTGTTCATTAGACCCAAATCTAGATTTTTTAGATTCTAAAAATTTAGTTTTTTTTAACTACAAGAACAAGAAGAAAGCATCAGCTTCCAGTTCCGATGAATATAGAGGGTCTAAAAGACCTTTGTGAAAGTTTTTTTTTTAAATCACGGACTGCACAGGTAGGCTGTGTGGTCTAGGTGTAATATCTCTTGTTATATCCCTTCACGAAGTTTCTGGAGTTTCTCTCGAATCGCGAAGCTAAGCTTCTTATTAAGAATTTCAATAGAAGCCTCCTTGTTCATTGTTATCTCATGGGGCATGACATTTATTTTACTCATGAAATTTGCTTAACTGTTGTAGAAAATTTTGGCTGACATAATCTTCGACCATCTGCAACAGATTCTTGTTCTTCGTACATTTGTTTATGCTACTTGAATACAGCAGTTTTCTTCAGACACTCATCATTATAAGTTTTATTCATTCCATTAAGTGTTTCAAAAGCACTTAAATAATACCTAACACAGTAACGAACGACATTACGCTGTTCTGATTACAAATCATCCATGGAGCAACGATACTTGCACACGAGACGCCACAATAGTTTTCGTAGGCACTAGACGTGGAATAATGAGCAGAAACAATGTACGTTAACCCACTAAGACCAAAAAAGCGCTACGAACAGTTGGAGTCACACATTCATGCGATATACAAAAATTGAAAGCCATTACACGAATGAAATTACCACTCCTCATATGTTTGCATGTATGTATACATGTGTATATATATACATATATATGTATATATATATATATATATATATATATATATATATATATATATATATATATATATATATATATACGTATATATATATATATATATATACGTATATATATATATATATATATATATATAACACCACGCATAAACTGTACAACCGATGGAACAATAGACTGGCATTTCTGTTCTCTAAAGTTGATTACAAAGGCTTAGTGATAAAAATTTAACAATGTATTATTTAGTTCCTATTGTTTTACTTGATAAATTTCCAATAATAATATCTTATTCGAGTGAACAATATATATATATATACATATATATTTATATATAATATAATATATATATATATATATATATATATATATATATATACGTATATATATATATACGTATATATATATATACACACTATACGAGGTCAGACAATTAAGTAATGCGACAAAATTCAAAAATCGAGTATATTTAAGAATTAAGGTACATCGCTGCGATCCCCTTCAAATTAGTCCCCTCCCGCATCTATACACTTATTCCAGCGAGTTTTCCAGCTTTCGTAACAATTCTGGAACACTTCTTGTGGGACCTCTCCGAGTACCCTCGTCACAGATTCTTGGATATCTTCAACGGAGTCAAAATGTCGACTTTTGACGAATTTTTTCATATGGGGGAATAGGAAAAAGTCGCAGGGTGACATGTCCGGTGAATAGGGCGGTTGTGGTAACGTTGCGATGCCTTTAGACGCCAAAAACTGAGAGACACTGAACGCACTGTGACAGGGAACATTGTCGTGATGCAGAACCCAAGTCTTCGCGATCTCTGGACGCACTCTGAGCACCCTTTTTCGTAATTTTTCGAGCACATTGCGGTAGAATACTTGATTTACGGTTTGTCCAGGTGGTACGAACTCTTTATGAACCACCCCTTTGCTGTCGAAGAAGCAAATCAACATGGTTTTCACTTTGCACTTGCTCATTCTCGCCTTCTTTGGCCTTGGTGCTCCAGGGGACAGCCACTGTTGGCTTTGTCGTTTAGTTTCGGGGTCATATTGAAAGAACCAACTTTCATCACCAGTAATAACTCGATCGAGAAGAGTAGGATCACTTTCAACCTGCTCGAGACAATCTTGAGCGATGTTCATTCGGTGGGCTTCGTGACATGCACTACTCGCGCGTTGTTACAAAACACTAAACAGCTGGCGAAGAAATGATCGTACGAGGGTGGTCAAGGTCTCAATCGAGAGAGTAGGGATCTGCTCTTACGGTGGCGGAGTTACAGGTTCGCAGTGTTACCACAGGCCGAGAAAAAAATCGGTCGCATTACTTAATTGTCTGACCTCGTATATATATAATATATATATATATATATATATATATATATATATATATATATATATATATATATGTATATATATAAATGGAGATTGATGTTCTTATTATAATATTGATTTTAATATCATTACTAGATTTAACTTTTTTACATTTTAAAAAAGTATTTTTGTGAGTATCTTTAATAAATCCTAATCTACACTTCCACACTGACTTTTCCACAAACCTGACAAACTACAGTAATGTTTCTCATTGTTCAACAAATTCACACTTTATGCTTAACAAAAAATTGCATGATTTGCTAACAATTCAGTTGTTACGATCATCACCAAAAGAATCAAGGCGATTTAAGTAACTCTTAACGCCAAGAAAATTAAGAATATGACAGGAAAAGAATAGTTTATAGTTAGGACGAAACAAAAATTATTACTATTCTCGAAGGAATTCGCTACGTCAGTAAAAATATCAATAAAATCAAAATTTATAAAAAATGAAATAATGTCAAAAATTGTTATTTGAAATAAATACTAAAAATAATTGTATATATATATATATATATATATATATATATATATATATTAATTTTTAAAATAATATTCACTTTAGAGAAATCAATACTTTCTCCTTCAACATTTTTTGATGGACGAGTTGTAGTTAGTTATTCAGTTTTCAATTTTTACTCACATGTTAACAAATTGTCGTTTTTTAAAAATTCATTTCGTATGCTACTGACTTCAATATGATTATATTGAAGGATAAATTTAGATTTTAAAAGTACCGTATACGTCTTCTACCAACTCCATTATTCCAAGCATCAATTTTATTCATCTTTGGACTCTACCTTATACATACTACGTCAGCAGCACTGAAACAGACTGTTGCATAATAGAGGAGACTCCACAGCAGGCAATCAATAGACCAATGTAACGTACCCACCTACCTTATACTATATATCTATATTCGTACTAAAATACATAAAGTAAATATGTATTATAAATATACACAGTAGAGCTGCTTTCAAATATTCTTTCCTACATGACTTTATTTAATATTACCACATTAGTTGATGAAACTGATATCCTTTTTACATATTGAAATGTACGACATGTACTCTTAAAATATGACTGTATTGAAGTGGAGAGTATTCTACGAATACCATGAAATTTTACTTAGGGCTATTAAATAGTAATGTTTAGTTTATAGAACCTGCATTTTTCAATTTTATGCGGTATAATAATGTATATTGAGATTAAAAAGACCATATTTTATTTAGTAGTTCATACTGAGATCTTTGAGATATAGAAGCTCATCTATACTTTTTATTTTTAAGTAATGTGGGATATATGTTAAGAAAACAGGTTTTTTATTGACTTGACGATTTTTATCCATTCTACTTTCTACAATATTATATTTTTACAAAAATATAATTATAGATAGTAAAAAAAATATTACACCCAAACTAAAAAGCTTTTTTCTTTTATGAGAAATTTGTGAAATGTAAATATTTTTAATATCTCTAAACCTATAGAGAGCTGTGATTTTACTTTATCTTAGCATTCTGAGAGGTATCGGTATCGAAATGCATCTATGTCGTATTCAAAATTAATTAATAATTGAATATTTAACATTTTTAATAAAAAAATTTTTAGTTTTTACAATGAGTTCAAAATTCATTTAAGAAAGTAAATATAAATTTGTACAAAAATAATTTTTTGCAAACAAAATGATAAAATAACCTTATTAAATATGTATTTATCTCACATATTTGTTTTGAGTTATGGACATTTTTTAGATATTTATTCTTTTTCAATACAGAGTATACGTTGTATTCTGAAATTATATACAAACTTTAAAAAATAAATAATTCTTCCTTTAAAAAAATATGTATAAATTATATTAAATTAATTTTGAATGGTTACTCATTTTAATTTATTTTTCATTTCACAAAAGCGAAATTAATTTAAAATTATTTCTTTATCTTATTATTAAACATATTATTAAATTTATTTTTTATGATCATTTTTGATGTGACCAAATACAAAAGGGATACAATCTAATATTATTTTATATTCGGATTTTATTTAGTGTTATTAATTTAGAATTAAGAAATTAACAAATCTTAGCTTGTAAATAACAACATAGAAGAACAAATTGTAATTTCTGAGTAAAGTACAGAATTAATGTGATTTTCAAACCCGTCGATCTATAATTGGAAATATGTTTTTATTTCACACAATTTATCGGAAAGGATTTATCAGCAGGGTTAAGCTTCTAGTTTCGGTTCATCGATCTAAAAAGAAGCATTTATCTTTGTTTCAACTTTAGAGCAAGAACGAGTCGTTTGATACCATCTTGTAAGTAAGGCAAAGGTTAATCACAGTAACCTCTTTTTACGAAATAAATTTTCAAGCTATCAAATCTAATCCGTTGAAATATTGTCTCGTAACCAAATTCGCTTTTGCTGTTAAAAAAACTGATTTCATTTATAAAACCTTTTTTAAGACTGTTTAGTTAATTTGAAATAATTTTGAATATTCTCTTTGTTATTTTAAAAATATATCTACTTATTATTTATTTTATATGGCAAAAATTATATTATAGAATGAGTTAAATGCAACTACAAATAGTATATTTCTGCAGATACAATAATCGTATTTATTTAAAAGAAGGAAATCAGCATAGAAAATATAGAATATAATCTAGACCACATTCAAAATTTCTATAATTTTTTTTTAATTGAAATTTAACCTATCAGTTATAGTTTTATAAGTTCATATATCAAAATGACTATGGGTGAATGGAAGAGGGGTAAATTGTGAAAATGATTTACTTTTAATACCTGAATATTACAATAACATTGAACAAACTGAACATTGTAATAAAAGTAAGTATTAAAAAATTCGTGTATGAATTTATATGAAATAATGTTTTTTCCTTTAATTGAATTTAGATCTTTAAGTTGGAATTTGGTTCAAATATGGTACATCGTTTCTTAAAAAATAACGTTATTAAATTTTTTAGTTAAAAAATTTAAATACAAAAATACGTTTTTAAAAAAAATATGACAATGACTAATAATTAGAACAGTGTCATGGAAAAGATCCTCCTTGAAGTTATTAAAAGTTCTAAAATATTTAAAAGTGTAGTAAAAAGTAATATTTAAAAGGTCTAAAATATTCAAACATTCATAAAAGCTAAAAAATAGAAAGTAATAATGATTATTACATGAATATTTCGATATACTGAATTTCATTGAAGTAAAACAATATTTATTAATTCTGTTTTAAGCAAAAATTTTTTTTAAAAAAAAATTTAAACTGAGTTTCACTAAATTTATATGGATATTTGTGAAATATCCTTCCTTATTTTTTAAAGATTTTTTTTCCAAATTGAGCCTATTTACATTCTAACTTTAAATTTATAGGTAAAATATATAATTAAAATCAAAAATTTTGGTACGAAACATTTTTATTCTTTAAAAAATTCTAAACTAAATTTCTTCTCACTTTTTCAGAAAGTTTATTTAATCAAAATTAAAGTTTACTTCAGTAAAGTTAAAAGTGCCTAAAATAAAATTAAAAAAAAATAATTTCTTCTATCGGAGGAGAGTTAAGTACTTTGTACCTTTGTAATTAAATGCTGGAGATTACATATTTTTTATGATAATTTTATATTACTAAATTTTTAAGTATACATTTTTGTGAAACGCATTTATCTGTTATATATATATATATATATATATATATATATATATATATATATATATATATATATATATATATATGTATGTATGTATATATATGCGTTTGTGTTTTGCACGTATATGTATAATACTTGTAAACATCGAAAAATATTATTTAATGTACAAATATTAAAACGTACAACTAAACAAACATATTTAAAAATATTTCATTATGTTCATTTTCAATTATACGAGTGTAACAAATTTTCCGCGTTTTATTATACAAGGGGCTATTAATAAAAAATACATACAAATATAATAAATGGCTGTTATTTATTATATCCGTTTAATTAGAATACCCCCTTCTTGCTCTCAATTTAAATTAAAATCGTATTGAAACGGAATGACAAATAAACAGAAGAGTGAAAATACAACATTTCTTTCATTCTAGCTTTTAAATATTCGTATAAATTAGTAGTTTAAACACAATGCTGAGTTTAATTTAAACATAGTGTGTATACAACAATGCTGCCGTAATTTTGCTGATATCAGTTTGTTTAAGCGAGGATTATATAGATATAGAGGTACTTTTATGAATATAAAATATTAAAATTCTTACAACAAATTTTGATTATTGTGAAACACGATGTTTCAAGCTGTTTGGAATTCTTAAATAGATACCTTTATAAATGTCAATTATATGTGTGATATACATTTTAATACTTATATCAGTATAAAATTTTTGTTACAGGCATATATATATATATATATATATATATATATATACATAAATTTATTATGTGTACAAATTAATTTGGTTCCCTTTTGTATAGAAAAGGATCGTTTATTTACGGAAAAATGGAAAACACCCTCAAAGCTGAATAAATCATTCTCGTGGCTTAGGAAGCATTTTTTCAATTGGAATACGAAAAATAAGCAATACTTAATATGCTGCTGTTCGGACATCATCGTATTCATTACTGTTATTTGAGGTTAGGCCAACTACAAATCCAAGATATATAGTTTTATAAATGTGAAGTTTTGCGCTCGAAAATCCTAAAATAACGAGAAAATTTAAAGCAGATTTATAATTCATATGCACCAAAACAATTTTTAAACCTAATATATTCGGTTAGTTGAAAAATAATTTCGGTTTAGGATATTCAAATTCATATACATTTTTCTCTTTTTTGATTTTCTCAGCTGTTTTAAGTGGTCGAGTACCCACACCAAAAGCATCGTTTAGTTTATGAGTAGTTTCTGTCGCTTTATCACCGTTTTGAATTCATACAAAAATTGCTCTTATTTGCTTCTCTTCCATCTTTAATTCAATAGATCAATTTGAATCAAAATTAATAATAAAACTAAAGTCAATGTTACCAAAATACAGAACGAAAAATACACTTTAAAATGATATTAACATGAACACTATGAAATGATAATTTCATTAAAAAAAATTAAGGTTAGAATTTAGAAAATAAAAACAACTTATTTTTCTATCAATATAATATGAAATAAAAGTAATCTTTCGAACTTACACAGTACAAATAAAATTGTAAAAACTATAGCTTTATTTAACAATTTATATTTAAGTTGAAATATACAACATTGTTTAAAAATTAATAGAGTAGAATTTTCACGTAGAATATTTAACGAAAAATTATTTAAAAAAATTAATCTTTTTTTCAAAATTTATGGTGATGGACGTGAATATAAAATCACTCCCGTTGAAACTTGTAGTAAGGACGCTCATATGATTCGAAAAGAACGAAAACTATCAGGAGAACAAAAAATGTCAAGCAATATTATATTTATTTATAAAACTTCTTTAAAAATAGTAATTAAAGTAATTTATTTTTTATTTAACAGCATAATTTTTCAACACATTATTACAAAAATAATATTTATTCATTAATATTAACAGCATTCTTTTTAAAAACACCATTATTAATAATAAGAAAATGTGAAAGAGTAAAATTCTTATTAACTGTAGTGCCACTATTAAAAAGTCAAAATTATTAAAAAATAATAGAAATCTGGATTATAATTGAAATTAATGACAGAGCTATAAAGAAAATAATATTAAGTGGATATTTAATGATTGGGTGATAAACAATTTTTTTGAAATACTTAAGGAAATTAAATCAAATAAGACGACACAGACATAACAAACACAAATGTCCCATACAAATACACATAAGGCTTTAATATTTCAAAATGTTTTAGTTACACAGAATAATAATAGAAGCTTCATATATATATATACATATACATGTATATATATATATATATATATATATATATATAGGTATATAGCTGTATATAACTTCATATAGCTTTTACGTCTGTATATAACGTATTATTAAAAACTCAACTCACATTAAACATTGTACATTAAGTATTATATTTCATTGCTCATTCTCTCAGTACATCACCTCCTTTTGTATATGTAATTTTTCTCAGGGTGACCTTTAATAATGTATTATTCTTGCTATTCTGTACATTTAGAAAAGGAAAAAAATACTTCAAGAACATTTAATTTGTTATGATTTTAAAACTGATGTGTAGTAAATACTATTAGAATTAAATAAAATAGGACAATAAAATAACAAAATATAAAATTATACGAGTATATCAATATATTTTAATCTCTTAGTAGATAATTCAGATCGCTTATTTGAATTCGAAAGTGAATCACAATTTCTAATCATGTCAAAAAAAGAAGCATAATTTCTTGTATATATACCAATATCATATTTTTTATATTAAAAACAGTTGAAAAAAATCAAATTTTGGTTTAAGGTTATAACACAAAATAAATATCAGTTCTTCAGTTTTAGATAGTTCATATTCTTATTTTATAAAAAGTAAATATTTGGACTATATAGATACATTTTATTTTTCTTATTCGTTTATAAATTTGTACACAGATGTCCAACGAAATATATTCATAATTTTTGAAATTGTTTTTGGTATTATGATTTTAACTAATAATTTTCTCATTTTCGAGAGATTTAGGGAAATTTATGTATCACTGTGCATTACAGGGATCGATTATTATAAGACAACAAAAATATTACCTGATTTCAATTGAAACAATTATAGAATTCTGTAACTATTAAACTAATTGTCCACCAATGAAACATTTTTTAATTTTTTTTGTTTTACATTGTCGAAAAATAATTTAATATGGGAAAAAATCTAATTTTTTAGAAAAATATTAATTATTAAAATCTTAAGATTTGCGAAACTTTTAAAAAAATTATTAATAAAAATATAAGTAACTATCAAAAAAATATTTAATTGAAATTATTATAAAATGAATTATTGAAAAGGTATCAGTCACAATATAGTTTTAGTATTTTAAATAAAATCATTTTTTGAAATAAATTTTTCACTTGCTCTATTAATTTTTTACTAGTATTAATATATCAATATATCAACCAGTATATCAAGCATAAAAATATTATCAAAAATATTCAATTATTAATAATTAATTATTTTATTTGTTATTTAGAGGTATTTTAATTGAAATTTAATCATTTTTATAATTATGAAGTACAATATAATTGATAAAATCGAACAGCTGAGGAATATTTTCTATGATTTTGTATTTTGAGAATAATAGAATAACCATTGAAATAGTTACGAGCAACATCCAAAAATGATCAGTAATCAAATATTTAATAATTTTAATCAAACAATATTTATGTTTGTGAGGTTAATAAAAAACTTCCTATGAATGAAAAAGAATTAATACTGAAAGCAGTATGAAAGTTGAATAAATAGCAATGTCGAACAAATCAGTTGATTTTATGAAAAGACGTCATAAAATATAAGAATATTATATAAAATTAATAAAACAGAGTAATATAACAGCTTTAACATTATCTCTTTTCTGCACTTCAAAAGTATTACATACTTTTATTTTGTAAAGGACAATATTATAATTAATATTTATAACACACATTAAACAGTCGAAGCCACTAATTAGGTGAGATCAGACTTTTTAGAACTTAGTGCTACTTTAACTACTCCGAGTTTTTATTACACCTTTCCACTTCAAAATGGGTAATTTAATAAATAATAATTGTAAAGTAAATTGAAAAAAAAATTTTTTTTTTGTATGAATTAGACGATGTTTTTGGCCAGCCTATGGAAAAAGGTTTAGTCATATGGAAAAAAATATTGAATATTTTGCTATTTTATAACCTGAATTGTTAATGTGAGAAAGTATGGATTAAAATTAAAATATTCGTAGTTCCGTTCAAGTTTCATAGAATAAAAAGTAAAATGAAAAAAAAATTATATTATTAGCTGAAAAAAATATATACAAAAGACAACTTCATCTAGAAACGTGAGAAATAGAGAATAATGATAAAAAATATAGAAAAAAATGAAAACAAAAAAAATCATTTTGTTGAATTTTCAAATCCATTTTTTATCGCATTTATCACAGATTACTTTTACCAAGCGACAAGCGGCTATATATATATATATATTCGGAATAAAATAAACTCTATCTTTCTGACGATGTGCATTAAATTGTTATCAAAGGAATATCCCTCAAATACTGAAGAGATATAAGGCCATTTACTAAATACTGAAGTTAAATCTTACTGGTTATTTGTCCCTAACGTACAATTATATCCAACCATGCTTAATACATTTACTAAGAATAAGTTTGACTAAGAATTCGACTAGAGTTAATAATATATTAAGCACTATTAACCAGTGAAACCTAGTTATAATATTTTGTAAAAGGTTTTAAGCATGGTCCAGAAATGCAATTTAAGTTAACAGGCCACGAATTTTGTTTTCGTTAATAAAATTAAAATTTTATGTTTTTATAATTGTGATATTTCTTGGCAGTATTATTCCTTTTGATTAATTACTTGAAATAACTAATTACTTGAATTTCACTTTTCTACTATTATTTTCTGCATGCGTTCCACCTTCCTGTAAAATTTTGGCAATTTTTTTTGTGTGATTCGTTATTTTGAATCATCTGAGTGTCTATTTTTCACTACTAGTTTCAACATGTGCACTATCGTAAATTTTAGGATCTCAAAGTTAGAGATTACGATGGGGTTTCAAAAAATGCGTAGAAATGAATAGAAAGACAATAATTAGAGCAGTAAAATTATTTTTATTTTTTAACATAATCTCTCTTAAGGTCAACATTTAAGATCTCTTTAGTTCATACATTTCATCCACTTTTGCTCAAGATCCAAATTATGCCGGTATTAAAGTGTGGTTTCTCAAGCTCTTCAAAACAGGTGTCTACTTCGGCATTTACCTCCTTATCTGTGTTAAATCTGTTCTCAGCAAGGAATGTTTTCAGTTGTAAAAAGAGATGGAAATCGGAGGGGATCTGGTCTAATGAATATAGGGCATGTGGAACCAATTTGCAGCCAGGAAAATGGATTTTAGCGGCTGTTTGTATCGATGAATGAGCCGGAGTGTTGTCGTGATGAAACAGGATTTTTTGCGTCGTGTTCTGGGTCGTTTTTTATTAATGGTAGTTGGTAATTTATCCAAAAGGGTACTGTAAATGCGCTGTTGATTGTATTTCCCTTTTTCTAATAATCCACTAAAAAATTCCCTACGCATTCCAAAAAAACTGAAGTCTTGATATTGCCTGGTGATGGACCATCTTTCAACTTCTTTGGTGATATATTTCCTCTCTTAGTTCACTGTTTTGATTTATCTTTGAACTCTGGTATGTGATGATGAATCCAATTATCACCAGTGGAGACGAACAGACACAAAAAAATATTTTC
>CM068320.1:5640000-5672500 GCA_034766995.1 Acanthacorydalis orientalis | reverse complement strand
AGGTGTATTCTCAGAGTGCAAATATATATAAAAAAATTGTCAGACATGAGTTACATAATCCAGCAATTGGTAATTTTTTATCAGCACATAAGTGACATAATCCAAGACAGTTAACTATCACTCATTGATGAATGACATTGTAACAAATGCATTAAATTACCTCTCACATTTTTTATTATAATTTATTTATCAATTTATTCATACATGTGTTACAAAATTCTATTTTCTTTAAAAAAAAACAGTTATTTTTAAACGTGTAGTAAATAAAATTATATACATATCTAAAACTTTTACTAGAATTTTTACTTAAATTTTTTAATCAAGAATTTTCCAATGATTATAGTGCCGTTATATAGTATTAAAATTTAAGGGAATGGTTGGTCTACAATATTGTTTAAGAGATCACTAGTGTTATAAAATAAGAACTAATTCCATTAAGTGAACCCTATTGTAATTTAGTTGGTACAAGCTTAATTCTAACAAATTTAAAATGCAGCATAATTAAATTAACCGAGTTGGATAATAAATAACAATTTTATTATATTTATTTATTAAAGAATGAAAATCTAATAAAATTGATTAAATAATTTACTCATAGAAGTCATTACAGTAATAGTAATTAGTACGTGTGGTAGTCATAGTCCACAAATAAAAATAAAGTATTTAATAAAGTACTCTATATTTGTCTTCTTTATAACAATAAAAAATATAAGGTTAGATTGTATGTTTGGCACTGTAAATTATTACAATTGCATAAATTAATTTTTCACTCACTTCAAAAATCATACATTTTTTATATTCAGAAATATTCAATTGTAGATTATTTTTGATTAATTTTTGAGTACATTACGATATGTAATGTATAGAATAATCTATTTTTTATTGATGTTTCTCATTTTCATATTCAGGTTTTTCTTTAACGTATCGCTCACAGTTCTTTCTATTTTTTAGATTATTGTTCATATCACTTTTTATGTCGACGTGTACTAACTTATTGCTAAAAAAACATGACTATTGCAGAGGTTCTCTCGAAATTAAACATCAACAAAATGTACTTCAAATAGTTTATGCACAACCGCAGCAGCAGTAACTTTTTCTAATCAATATATGAATACAAGCTAACAGAAACAACAATTTAAATAATAACCAAAAGTAAACGATTAGTTACATTAAAAGATGATACCTAAATAAAAATATCAGATATATAAGAACAAATTTAATTTAAAAAATATATTTTTCATTCCTAGCACTCTGAGGGTAATGGAATATTCATCGAAATTCTCTAAATAACAATTAAAAATAATTAAAATCAATTGTTGTATATTCAAAAATGTATTTTTATGGTTTATATATATATATATATATATATATATATATACATACATATATACATACATACATATACATACATATATATGTATACATACATATACACATACATATATACATACATATAAATATATATATATATATATATACATATACATACATTGATACATACATACATACATACATATATGTGGTTGGAACAAAAGATAGTAGAGTTTTCAAAGTGAAATCAAAGGGAGACTACTTATTTGTACAATTGTTATTTTAATACATATATGCCATTTTGATCTGCCACCTTCCTCCATCTTTCACGTAGTTGCATAATTCCGTCCTCTCAGAACGTGCCATCTTTCTGGGAGATGTATTAATCTAGGTTTCTGCATCCTTCCAGTGAAGTGAATATTTTTCCATTAAGGGAATTCTGAGTGACCGGAACAAATAGTTATCTGAAGGTGCAAGGTTAGATGAATCTGACAGGTTAGATAGAACGTCCCAGTCAAAGTGAACCAATTTATGCCAGGTCTACAAAGGACGTGAGGTCTAGCGTTGTCTTGATGGAAAACGATACCCTTCCGGTTGGAGAATTCTGGACGCTTTTAATCGGTTACCGCCTTTAATTGGTCCAATTGAGCACAATACTTCTCCAAAAGTATCTTCTGATTATTTGAGAGAAGCTCGTAATACACAATACCTTTCCAATCCCACTAGATACACAATATCACCTTTTTAAAATAAATATCCGCTTTTAGAGTAGCTAAGAGATGCTCATTTCGTTTTCTCTAAGACCTTTTCCGATCCAAATTTTTGTAGACGATCTATTTTTCTTTGCCCGTGATTAATAATTTCAGAAACGGGTCGTTTCATTTTCTTTTAAGGAACGAATAACTGATAGAAATGCGTTCCATTAACTTTCTTTCAGTTAAATTATGAGGCACACATATATCGTAACGATTCACATATCCAAGTGTATCGAAATGCCTCACAACCATTTTATGAGATATCCAGTATCTCTGCGATGTCTCGTGTCGTGCAACGTAGATTATTTTTAATAAGAGTGCAATTTTGTCAATATCAACAACTGCAGACCTACCGGAACGCTCATCATTTTGTAGGTCTAATTTTTCATCTCTGAACAGAGCAAATCACTTTCGAACTGTACTACTAACTACGGGACATTCCAAAATAAACGGCTGATATTTTTTTGCTGTCTCTGCAGCACTATTTCCTCTCCGCAAATAAAACAACGTCAAATGATGTAGATACACTTAATATTCCTCCATTTGTAATTTTAACTTTAACAGACTTATAAATCACAAAATTGCACAAAAATAGAAAAGAAATTAACGTTGAAATGCCACCTGTCAAAATAATACATATGAAGTCATGTCATATAATCGAGTTATGCGTGAAACTGAAATTAATGACATCTATTGGAAAACGCTACGAACCTTTGTTCCAACCCAATATATATATATATATATATATATATATATATATATATATATATAATATACATAATATACATATATATATATATATATATATACATACATATATATATATATATATAATATTTCTTAAACAAGTACATATATTACTAGAATGGACATAACAAGGATATTATAATTATATTATTGAATATTTAATTTAACTGTTTCGTGTGAAATGATTAGGGATTTAAAAATTGATATTACTTTTTTAAACAAACACCGTTGTATTTCTATTTAATTTTATTATTATTTTACCTCTTAACTTAAATGCATGTTTAAATAATTTGTGAATATAATCTATTCAAAACCAATTAAATAATATATCTTTTATGAAACATATACGAATCGTTAACATATATGAACTGTAATATTTTTCTAAGAATCTAATTTATTCAAGAAAACGATTCAATTTCCCATGAATATGCTATGTACAATAGAATTCTTAGAATATTATTCATAACAATTATGTATATATATATATATATATACAGTTGCAAGAAAAGAGTAATTATCGATTAATTTTCATTCCACTATTTAAGTATTTTTTTTGAAAAACTGATTTTAAAACCATTGTATTAAATATGTTAAAAAGACCTATTTTACATATTAATATAAAAATTTTATCAATTCAATTTTAATACCGGACATATTATTAATAAAATATTTTTAAATTTTTTGTGTGTACGACACATTAAATTTATGTAATTAAGTATAAAAATTAAATGTGAAAAATCACAATATTTAAAAATAAAACAAGTTATGAATTTAAAAAATCCATGTGTGATTATATTATCATTGAATTAAAAAAATGGGCGTACTTTTTTTCTTTAAACATTTCATTATATAAGCTTTCTTGAATACTCTGCGTTACTAAAGTTTAGATTTCATTAGCCCTTATAGAAATCTGCAAATGATTGTGGGTGGAAGCGTTTTTATTCATTTGATAACGTATTTAAATATGTTTTTACTTCATTTTCTTATAATACATATCGATTTATTTATTTTCATATTTAATTTATAAAGAGTTCTTTTCGAATCAGTTATGTCCTTTGATGTTTATACGTCATTTATAATAATAATTTAATTTAAGACTCAAATGATTTTATAAATTCAGACTTGCTATTGAAGTTTTTATATCAATATTAAATATATATATATATATATATATATATTAATTTTATAATATTTTTGGAGAAAAGAAAATATGAAATTCATTTTATATAGTATAGAAAATTTGTAAAGAAGAAATGAATTCAAAAGCTTATGTGTGGGAATTCAAAAACATTTGGTGAACATAATTCGAAATACAAAAAAAAACTGTTAATTATACGATCATAAATTTTGGATTAATATTTTTTATAAGTAAGAAAACATATATATTGAAAAATCTACTACATATATATTTTAGGCATACAAATGATTTTATATGTGCGTGTAAACACGCATACAAATAATATTATATGTATATATATATATATGTATATAAATATATATATATATATATATATATATATGTATAAATATATATATATATATATGTATAAATATATATATATATATATATATATATAAATGTATATATATATATATACGATTTCTATTGAAGTAGTATATTTAATATTTATCTACAATAATTTATGCTCTGAAAATTAACCATACATCAATAATATTATATAAAATATCCGAACAGTTGTCTGCGGTCAATTTTAAGATAAAATTATAAGAATGAAACACACTAAAACCGCAAAGTAAAAACGACTAAGTTATCCAAAGAGAAACATTAGAAAATAATGTTATTGGATATACATCCATATGAAAATAAACTTTTTGAACATTTAATCTAACATTTTTTTATTTAACTTATAAAAAAAATAGTGTATTTAGTATATACTAGTATACACGTTATGTTGATGTTTTTCATTATTTTATTGGGTTGATTTTCTCCTTTGATATACAATTGTACACAATGTATAACATATATATAAATTGTAAAACGTATTTTTTGAAAAAAATAATTAAAGATATTGGAATTAATTTCAATAATGCTGTGGACCGAACAGAATAAATATTTTTACGCCAATCTTATTAAATAAATTACTTCAATGGGATAAAAAATGTTTCAGAATATTTATATCTTGAGAGAATTCTAAAATGTAAACATTAATAGATATTATGAAAAAAATATTCAGAAATGTGATGGAACTGTATTAAAATAATTTTTAAAAGAGTAGGAGACATGAATAAAAATGAAAATAACTACAACAATTTTAATAGGAAAGACATATATATTATTGAAAATATTAATAATTATGTCTACTTATAACACTTAATTATGTCTACTTATAAAATATTGAAACAATTCATTGATCAATTACATGATGATGTAATACAAAGAGGATATTTCCAGCAGTATTAGGCAAATTCATGCGAATATAACATTAATTGTAATTTAAGTTACATTTCCGAATTTTGGGCTGGGAACGTTCGGATGTTTTTGTGCATCCTCCATATAATTCGAACCTTGCACCTTCATACTATCATTTGTTTCGAGCTTTGCAGATAAATCTTAATGGTTTAAATTTAACAGATTTGAACTCCTGACAAAACCATTTGAATCAGTTTTTTATTAACAAGCCTCACGAATTTAAATTATTGAATTTACCTACTGAATTTACAAATAAATGATTTTAGAAACACTAATATAAACGGGACAAATACATGTTATAAGCTAAAATTATATATATATATATACACACACACATATATATATATATATATATATATATATATATATATATATATATACTAGGGAACTTCGCCCTTTACGCGTTTTTATCATCAATTATAAGCATGTTATGTAACTGAATGAAACAAATACATTTGGGTATCACAGAATCCACGTTTCAAATAAATAAATGGATGTCATGGATTGATTTATATATATATATAAAATATACAATATATATGTTAGTATGTCCGTATAAACATTATAGCAGGGAGGTTATTTTTTGTAACGTGTTGTTGTATGAAGTTTTTTGTGGATAATTTTTTTATATATTTATAGTAGCTATTATCGACATTATCCACTTCATCTGCAGATTCATGTACTAGTTTCTGCAGTTTAATTTTTTCATAGAAATTCAAACACGAAAACAAACTTTATTTATACGTGACACTCGGTGTAAACATTAAAACAAATTTTCTGTAGCGACAAAACACGAAAGCGTCATCATCGTCTGTCGCCAAGAACGGTCATGTTCACGATGCGGCACGGACACAGCCTTGGCCCGGAAACCGGAAGCGTGTGCCGGTTCACATTTTCGCACCAACGTTGTACACTCATACACAACTAGCGACCCTTTCGTTCCCGCTTTTCTAGTGATTCCTTTTCTTTCGATTTTATGAAAGACTTCACGCTGTGTGACATCCCTAAACAAGAGTTGCTTTTCATTTATAGTATATTTTTTTGCATTTTTTTGATATTGTGAATCTTGTAACAAGCAGTATACTATACATAATGATTATAAATTGTGTGTAGAACTTTTAGCAAAAATGTTGAAAATTATATATTTTTGTAAGTTTATTTACGAAAACGATTCGTTAATTAATCATATAATGTTTTGTATTTACCTATAATTATTTCAGAAATTATGCCTACCTAAATATAGAAAAAGAATTAGTGAATCTTTTAAGAAATATGTACTTTGAGATTTTTTTGACTACACAAAATAACAGATTTAGAAGCCACCTCATTGAACTAATGCTCAATATAACATGAATAAAAGTTGAAAATTTTAACAAGAATTCACCAGAATAATTAAATGATTGAAAATGTTTATTAAAAAAATTATTAATTTGAAAAAAAAATTGTAAATTTTATTAATTATTAATTTGAATAGAGTATTTCATTTTCTTTTATCATTATAAGGTATTTAAAAATAAATCTATTTTTGAAATAAAGTAAGTGCTATTTATTTGAAAAATGATAAAATCTTTAAATAATTTTTAAAGTTCGGTTGAAGTAAATTCTAGTTAATATTGAGAAAAGTGTGCCCATTAATAAAAGAAAAAACGATAAATACATATTTAATATTTGATATCATCCACTTGTTCGAAAAAGATTACTTTCTAATAATATTATCAAAATTTTAAGATATTATCATTAATAAAGTTTTAATCATAAATTGCATTAGCTGCTTCAAATATAACATCTGACATGTAAAAATGATATACACTGAAGTAAATTTAAATGCCTCATAAAAAAAAATTGAAATTATTTTATTTGCAAATTTTATAGAAATTCAGTAATTAATACCTTTCATAATATTCTTTACTATACTTTTCTTGATATTATTCTATAAAGTATAATAATTTTTCCATTGAATTCATATCGACACCCCGTATCTCCTCCAGTTTACCTTAGTGTACGGTACAAACAGAATTCTTCTTTATTTGAAAATTAACTTGAAAAAGTTAGGAATCACTATATTATGACACAAAAAAGCTTCATTTCGTCTCTTATTAGTTGTTCTATTGTAATAATTTTAAGAAAAATTATAAGACTCACATAATTGAGTAGATTGTAAAATAGTACGACAAAGGTGAATACTTCAAAGGAGCGTGACAAATTATAAAATTTAAAGGTAAAATTTATTAATTTATATATATATATATATATATTAATTTTAATTATGAATAAGACATATGTATAGAGAAATAATAAATCGGTAATGTAGTACATATATTTTCTTAGAGTAGATTTTAAAAAATCAGAAAAAGTTTAAATATTTGAAATGAATAATGGATTGAACCGTAGAACACAAATAATGTTCTAACTTTGTCTGCAACGAACCGTTTCACAAAAGCTTATTACGAATGTGCGTTCAAATCGAAAATGGGAATGAAGTGGGACATTTCACAGATGTGGGTCCACATGCACTAATAGTAAGGCTGTCAAATGCATAACTTTATGACTGCGTTGCTGGCGTGGCTTGGATTATGTCCTTTTAGCAGTATTGTTTCACTTCATAAAAACACGTTTCTATCGAATAGCAAGAAAACAAATCGACTTTTGGTTATAATGTATAAAACTTTATATGAAACAGAAATAAGTACACACACGTATGTAAATACACATTTCAATTTCTAAACACTGACAAATCATATCTAAGGTAACATAATTTTCCCATATGATAAATATTCTTTAACTGATAATAATGTCATATGGGTGAATATTCTAATTGTTTTATGTCTAATACTTAAATGGAATATCAATACTGTAAAAAAATATTCCTTGTACCGAAAGACATTCGCGCTAGTTTCGGATGGCTAGAAAATTTTAAAAGAAAGCACAACTTCACAATGTAAAAGTACATAAAAATAAATGTTTAAAATACATAAATAAAAAACAGATTTTTTTAACTTCATATTTCGATTTTATATTTTTTTGTTTTTTCGTTTTGGGTCGCCATTTTTTGAAACGTTTCTCGACGTATATCGAGCGATTACTGTATATATATATGTATATATATATGTATATATATATATATATATACATATAAACGATTAATATTATTTTAAAAGTATATATTACTAGTCCAAAGAGAAATCGATTTCTTAGTGTTTCTTCAATCTTTAGATTAACGTAACATTAAATATGCTTACAAATACAATATTTTCAGAAGAACTTAATGTGTCAAATATTGTTTCAAGTCTAATAAATATATAGAAAATAAATTGTTCTCTTTTTAATTCAAATAAAACGTCTGTAATTTAAAAAATGTATAGTGTTTTACACTATTAGAAATTTGTTAAACAATTTCAACTATGTAAATAAAGTTTTTACTGCAAAATGTTTACTGACGAACGTTAAAGCATTCTTAAGCGCTAAAAATATTTATATCCCCTTAATGCACTAATGTTGCATTTTCCAAAAAGACATCCAGAAGCTCATACGTTAACAATATGGTAATTGTGCGTGAAGCTGTTAAGCGTAGTCAACGGTATTTGACAAGAAAATGCCACAGGCAATGAACATTAGAGAAAATTCCGTCAAACAATACAGAATAATAGAGTGTAGATGTCTTCGTGGGAAGTTAAGACTTTAGTAACGTCGAAATTTCAATGAATAGGGGACGCAAATAAGTAGACGTAAATTGCTTTTTTATATATTATATGAATATTAAAAATTATTCTAAAATATGTATATCATTGATATTTATTATCACATAAAATAAAATATTAAGTACTAAAATACTTTAGTTCTATTTTCTATGACCGTAATCAACGTAGTCCTATAAAATTGAATAATTTTATAGAAATATGTTAAATAATAAGTATTTATTTTAAAAAATGTTCTGTTACTAAGCAGTTTGCCTTTTGAAAGATAATACTGAATAATTCATAATAATTCTGTAAAAATTAAAAAAAAATATTTTCAAATGAAAAAGAAAGACAATACCTTTCTCTTATATATATATATATTTATATATATATATATATATATATATATAAATGATCCAATGATAATATGCCGTTCCCGTGAATTTAATTCGTACTTCGATTGATTAATATCGGTCACGTGGTCTCTGTTTTGATTGGTTGAAATCATTACATGATCAATATTTTTTCATGGTGTACAACGAAAGAGGACATACGATTTCAGTGTAAAACTGATAAGAAATTTATTCAATATATTGTAGTTACTGAAGATTTAGAATAAAAAAGTTATTACACATTTTAACGTTGTATTTTTTTATGTTAATTTTTGTAAACTCTTCTAGGAAAAATTTTAAGATTTACATTTTATGTAATTATTTCTGTGCTTAATTTGTGCATAATTTCTGTTATTTATTATTGGGGAGTGAACGTTAGCGAACGAGGGCGAAGCTCCCGTGAGGGTCGGCGACTGCAGCGAGAAGGGGTCAGAGCGCCCTAGTTTTAATAAAATTGTTTTTCACCAAACAGTTCCAATCAGACATAATGAAGATTAATCTATTTTATAAGACTTCCAACTACCTATAAAAACAAATCTATCTCACAAGAATAAAGTAAAAATGTACAACGTAACTTTTAAATCTAAAAAAAGGATTCCGAAAAATTATTCAGTTAAGGTAGATATGAAATTTTTGAATATATTCAGTAAGTTCCTTTGATAATTGTTATTATAAGTTTAACAGTTTTAATTTATAGAAACTGACATGCGTAAATATTCAAAAATATTAGATATACAGTGATCACATCAGTGATAAAAAACTATTCATGAGTATTGGGTTGGCATCACTTTAATCTAAAACTGAACGATTACTTCTGGGAATCCCGAATAACTTCATTGTTTACTAGATTGAGATAACACGTAGTCTGGTGATGCAGCATGTTAGTCATTTTTTTGTTCTCATTCAAATTTATTCGCATTCGAAATACAGAAATTAGAATTCGAATTTGAAGAATTCCCATTCGAAGACAGTGTTGTCAAATATTAAAATTTAAAAAGAAAACATTTATAATATTTCTATTCTCAAAAGTTTCTGCGAAGTATTAAAGAAACAAGGTAAAAATAGATTTTGATTAAATGTAAAAAAATACATTTTTCAGACTTTTAGATAGGAAAACGAAAAAACATTATGAGAAAGGTAACATGAGAAAGGCAATATGAGAAAAGTAATTGCAACGGAAATTAAAAAGTTAACTCCAGTTCGTCAAATATATTTTTCATATGATGTTTCAATTGGGTTTCTATCAAAAATTAAAAGATAATTAAAACCATTATTGAATTCAATAAAGGAGAACGTCCAGAAAAATTGACTACAAAACCAAACGAAAAATTCATCCTCTAATTAGTAGAGGAGTATTGGATAATTCCACACAGGCCAACAATATCTTAAGAAAATGAATGTATCAAAATAAATACATATCAAATAAACTTAATTGGGACTGAATGCAAGCATAAAACACTACTTTATTAAAAGAGTCGTAAGAAGGAATAACAATATATATATATATATATATATATATATATATATATATATATCTTATTTTTCAGAAAAAATGGTTTTAATTTCTTTTATTTTATGTAAGTAAAAAGTTTTTCATTAAAACACTTAAGAGCAATTTAATAAAACGAAAATCACAAACAATATATATATATCTTAAATATTGTAATAGAAATACATTTATACCGAAAACTACTATACAGATAATTCTAAGAAGCAAAAAAATAGAGTTATTTTATTTTAAATAAAACGTTTATTAGAGAACTATTGCATCGTGTGAAATTCATATTCATTGTTTCTAAGCAGCATGATCTTAAACGTATCCACTTTTGTACGCTTTGTGTAACTAATATCATACTGAATAGACGTTTCAATCTTGACAGTCTCGTTGAAATGATAGAAAATAAACGTAAAGGGATTTCAAAAGAAAAACAAATTTAATCATACTGACGTTTAAGGTATTTAAAATTCATCAGTACTGAATCAATTTAATCCGAAACCTATATTATCTTTCACATAATAGAATATAGTTGAATAACTAACACTAATTAATTTATGGAGGCAGAGCTCACATTTCAGATTATATATATATATATATATATATATATATATGTACATATATATATATATATATATAGATAGATAGATAGATAGATATTGTGTCTGAAATAAACTTATCCTTTTGCATAATATTGTGGTAAAATAATAAATAATATTTGTTATTTAAGAAATAAAAAAGTTCACATAGCATGTTTAAATGCTACTAGTTTTTAATGTTTAGTTGTAAAAGTATAATTTAACAAAAATCGATGTACGCATCGTGGTTCTCAGATTTGAAATCTGCAGTTAGAGCGCAAGCTTAATATTTTCTAGAATATTAAGATGAGTCATTTCTAAGGAAGTCTATTAAGTGATAAGAAGAACGGCTCATAGAAACTGAGATTGTTTTCAAGAAAGATGTGGAAAGAGCTTCCATAAATGTTGAGAAAGTTAGTGAATCTTTTATATATACTCTATAGAAATCTGTCCATTGTATTATCAAAGGACAACAAATGCTTCAATCCATTATTTGCAAGATTTTATGCTAATGATTGATTGGTTTTTTGAGGCTTAAGTGTGCGTTAACACCTAAGATGTTTTAAACTAAAGCAAATGAATATATGATGTGATGGCTCTTTCGTAGTAAAATTACACTCATGTAACATTATTCATATTACAAGCAATATCCATGTAGACATTTATTTTAAATTATTAGTTCTATAGGAAAAAAGTATTTACTTATGTTTCTATTAATTTTTATTTAACTGATATGTTTTAATATGATTAATAAATCATTGAAAATTTTGGCATATATATATATATATATTACTGCAAAAGAAAACATTAATAATATAAATAATACGGGACAATTCGAAATCGACATGGAAATGTTACAAAAAAAGGTTATTTTTAATGGGTAAAGTAATTTATTAACATGATAAAAAATTAGCAAAGTCTCAATTAACAAATAAACATTATAAAAACAATGAATTATTAATTTATGAAAAAATAAGGTACTACATGATATAGTTTTGGTATTGTGACTAAATTCAATTTCAATAATGCTTTTTCATTCACTATACAAAGAACAAAAAATTTTATTGTAAATATTAAATAATTCATTATTGATCATTTTTGATTGTACTTATCCGAATTTTGATGATAATATTATCATCCTCAGAAAATAGAAAAATAATATAAAAATCAAATTTCTTTACACTTTGGAGCTCTGGGAATAATCTCATCGATAGTGAAATATGCATAAAAATTGTCAGTAATAAGTAATCAATTATTGATCATTTTTGGTCAGGAAATATTTTTTGTGAACATAAAGAACGTCGTCACCAAAATTGAAAAATTTGAAACAGAAAGCAAATATATGTATATATATACAGATGTTTCAATTTTGGCTTCTACATGAACGTAATAAAAAAAAAACGCAAAAATTAAAAAAAATCATATTTTTTAATTTTTTTGCGTTTTAATACATTTATGTGGAAACAAACTGAATCAGCCCATATATATATATATATATATATATATATGTATATATCAGTGTGTGTGTGTGTCATAAAAATACGTTAAAATAAAATTAAAATATTTGGTTGAGAGAAAAATAATTGCGATTTACGGCCTTAAAATTCATACACATTGTTTAATTTAAGTAGTTTTGAGACGTCCAGATCTGTTGGTGACTAACTCTTATCTTTTTTGTGCAAGCTCTTGAATTTTGCGTGGTTTTGATTCAAATAACACCTTTAAATGGTTGTTATGAACTGAAGAAGGATGTCTGTGACCTTCTTCATCTTCATGACTCTCGTTCCCAGCACGAACTTTTGAAACCACCATTGGCACCGTACATTTCTTAACAGTACCCACACCAAAAGTATAATTTAGTTTATGAGCAGTTCCTGCTGCTTTACCACCGTTTTTAAACTGTTACAAAAATTTCTCTTATTGGCTTCTTTTCCATATTCAATTCAATAGCCCAATTTGAAGTAAAGTTATTAATAATACCAAAGTTGATGTTACAAAAATGCAGACCGAAAAATTCACTTTAAAATAATATTAACATGATCATTAAAAAATATCATTTTCATTAAAAAAAATTAAGGTTAGAATTGATAAAATAAAAACCCCAATTATTTTCCAACCAACGTAAAACATTTGTTATTTAGTTTTTGTATATACATTTAAAAATGTGATCAATGATGAAGTTATGGCATTTAAATAAATTTGATAAATACAATTCTAAATAACACATTTAAAAGATTAAGACATAGTTTGGAAAATGACATTATACATGTATGTTTTGCATATAATATATTATATCTCTTATAGTGTGAAATGGTAGTAAATTCAAATGATTTTTTTATAAATTTTCAACGAGTGGTGAAGGTTAAAATACAAAACTCAAAAGTAGTTAACTACTGCGTTCTAAAACAGAATGAATATTAATCTGTCAACATCAGACGTTTGTAAAATAAGAAATACGAAAGAAAGCAGACTTTTGATGCATACTTGCATATTTGTTTAATATATATATATATAAAAGAAAATTACATTTTCAAAATTTTTAAAAATATATTATATTCTTGGAATTTGGTAAGAGAGTAATATGAACTTTTCTCTGCTATCCGAAGAAAAAAATATAACTTCAAAATAACTTCCAAGAGAACAACAAAATAATATATTTGATACGAGAACGTATAATATGAAAAGTTTCCATTAGTAGAAAGAATATATGTAAGAAAAACTTTTCCTTACTTACGATATTATTCTTGGTTATATTATATTCGTTATTTTAATACATATCTTACTTATATGAGAGTATTATTATAGTCTATGCTTTTCATAATATGTTATATTTTCATTTATTTGTATTGAAAAAAATAATATTTTTTTTATTCAAATATTTAGAAAATACATAAATTCAAGTATAGCTTGTGATTCTATATATAAAAATGCATATGAATGATATTACTGGATGTTATACATACTGGTTTGAAATATAAACTAATCATTTTTCTGTACGCGATAAAACATTTTTTTGTGTAATATTAGCAAAAGTTTAAAATTTTCTGATTAGTATTTCACTAACTATATTAGAAAAGTGTACAAAGATGTCTTAAATTTAACAACAATTACTTAAAAAATTAAATTTATTTACAAATATATTGAGTTATCAAAAAGTTTATTAATTTTCTTAAGAAACTATACAGTTCTTATTTCCTTTCTCGTATTTAACACTAATATACTGACTTAGAATTTTAAATTTTGTTACAACCAATATTGATTTTGTAAAATATATATTTTTTAAAAATAAATTTATCATTGTATATATATATATATATACACGATTAAGCTGAAAAGTGTTGACGAAGTAAACACATTTATAAGAGAAACAAAATCTCTGTCTAAAATATCAGGTGACTTGAGATCGTCACGTTTATTTTAGGTACATCGCAATAAGCTAACCAAGAGGAAGTACTGCGGCTTACAAACTGATATAATAATTTGCCATCTGTTACTCAAGAAATGTACAACGCTAAGTGTGTAAAACTTTTCTCAACCGTCATGTCACCCATAACAGAAGAACACATTAGAGCAACTGCTGAGATTTGCTAAAACTTTCTTACTAGATTATGTTTGTGGAGAACTCATGATGAACAATACAAAAAAGTATATTTTTCTCAGGTGCACGACAAACTATATTGTTATCTCTATCATTTTTAAAAGTGCTCAGTTTTTTCAGTGGATGATATTATTTTTTAATAGCTAAGTACTCAAAGTTCAGACAAGAAATTCATATTTGTGTATATAAAATTAAATAAAGAGAAAGTATTCTTCTCTTAAGTTTGTTGTACAATACTAGAAACAATGTGTAAATACAATATATTAGGTTAATTAATTTTATAATAAGTATCTTTTTGTGTTGTTTGTATAAATATTACATAAACCTAAAAACTAAATATGAAAATTTAAATCTAAAACTGAAAACGAAGAAATCTATTATAAAATGAGGAAATGTGGTAAATAGTTATTTTTTAACTTATATTAATATAAAATAAAAACGAAATAATTATTATTTATGATGGTAGGGTAGTGTAAATAATATATTTATTTTTGTTTCTAACGAAATTATTTACAATTTTTTTTGTAAAACTATTTTTAAAAAATACAGAGAAAGATGTTGAAAAAATGTAATTAACTCATTGTTGTGTCAAAAATTACTGAATTTTCAAAAATAAATACAAAAATGTGTACAAAACTATAAAATACACTTGTTCGTATTTTATAATACATACATAAATTATCACACAGAAATTATTGGTTTGTTTCCTTTTTTTCACTCTAGTCTAAATCATCATTCTAAATCAAACATTTTGTCGTTAAGTTTAAATACTGATGAAGAACGATATAGTTATGGAAAAATAGTTATATTCACATTCACAAATGAATTTTTCCCTCACTTCACAAACCACAAAAACATTTTTGTTACAAAATGTTCAATAATTGATTATTGATTATTATTTTTTATACATACTATACTTCGATGGTGTTGATGCGCAATAGACAATTAATTATTAAACATATTTAATAAAAAAAATCACGATTTGTGGAGTGAGTAATTAACTCTTTTGTGAAAGTTAGTAAGAGGATTTTACATTAAGTACCTGAAGATAAATAATAAGATTATGGGTAATAAATTACTTACACCCTATTTTTAATTAAAAATGGCGGGAAAATTAATATAAGGTTGGTGAAAAAATAGTTGCGATTTTTATGTATTGAGTATATAGACTCATATATCAGTTAAAAATTAAATGTATTAATAAAAATGAAGTCCATTGGTCCGCACATATTTTTCGCAACGGGACATGAGTTTGTTTATTCCTACAAGATAGAATTTTGGAGTCCTGTAATTAACAAATCCATCGAAAGCGCTTTGAGCTGATGTTTGATAATTGAAAACATTCTTTCGTGGGAAATTACTCAAATGTTTAAAGAAATGAATCTTTCGGAGGCAGGTTCAAAAAATAAGGTGAGTGAGGAGAGGTTTCATAACTCAGTTCATTTAATGATTTTTAAGTCATTTGTGAGACGTGTGGTCGAGCGTTGTCCTAAAGAAGAATTAGTCCTCTTCAATTGACTTACGCTGGCCGTAAACAAGCCAACTTCTCATGCATTTTTTTCAATTTCCTGACAATACTTCTCTGCTGTTATTTTTTCACCAGATTTAAGTGAATGATGCTTCTTGACGACTACCAAACAGTGACCATAATATTTTTTGCATAAGGCTTCTGTTAAGGAAACTGTTTTGGTGTTCCTAATTGGTCTAGCTACTGTGATATACTTTTCTGATTATTGTAGGGAATCCATTTTATATCACATGTGACAATGCGATCATATGTGAGAAAGGGATCATTTTTGTTACGCAAAAGTAGTGTAGAGCAGACTTTGTACCGCAGAATACTTGATGCTTGTTTAGTTTATACGACACCCATTTATCCAGCTTTTCTGTTTTTCCTATTAGGATTAAATTTTTAACATTTTTTGAATGATCAACATTGAGTCCTTCTGCCACCTTTCGAGTTGTTTTACGTGGGTCCGTTTCATTGATGGTTCTTAAATCATTATTGTCTACAGTTGAAGGAAGTCTACGACCCTTCGTTCAAATTACGAATTTCTTGGAATCACTGTTAAGCTGTTCGTTTACTAATTGACTCTTTACCAAAAACAAATTTGATATTTGGAGCAGTTTCAATTATTTTAAGTCTCAATTTAAACTCATACAATAAAATCGAGCGAATTTCCTTTTTTTTCCATGATTAATTAAAGAGGTTATATCCAATAATACTAAAGAATGAAAACAATAGAAATAAGAGAAATAAGAAATCAGTTGTGCTACTTTTTTTGTTTACAATGATGTATAACATGACTATTAAAGATAACGATAACTAGAAAAATCGGCACTAAACTTAAAATGATAAAAACTGCAATTATTTTTGCGCCAACCTAATACTTGTACATATACATACATACATACATGTATATATATATATATATATATATATATATATATATACATATGGAGTTAAAATATTGAAAGCACGTAAAAGTTATAAAGAATCACGTTGAATATTGCGTGGATGCGAAAATTTATATATATATATATATATATATATATATATATATATGAAAGTGAGTAGGTGTATTATTGAGCAGCGTTCATTTTATTCTCGAAAGAAATGTGAAGGGTTGTGGGTAGAAAAATAAAATATATTTTCTCATATTGCTGTATCTTACAGTAGTATAATTTCATAAATATCAATCCACTTTCCTAAACCACATTCTTTATTTGAGGAAATTAAATTTTCTATTACATGAAAGTATATAGTATTTACTTTTCTATATATCCATTAGTCTAAACAAATACATTGTTTCTACTATATACAGGTTTTCACAAATTAATTCACTCTTTACACATTATAACTATAGAAATATTATTTATATATTTCTACAATAATAATTATTTTCCTTTTAAAAAAATATAACTAATAATAAAAATCAATATCATTGTATAAACATTTATATATATATATATATATATATATATATATATATACATACATTATATATATATATATATATATAATTTTCTTTACGGAATGAACAAAATGTGCGTGTGTTCATACAGAATAGTATTTTAATAAAAAAATATTTTCAACCCGACCTATCTCTGGTTAATTTTATTAAAATATTTATTTATTAGTAGAGATATATTAATTAAAGTACTGTGATTTTTTTATATAATATGAATTATACTACAGTTTATTTTAATCGGTCAGAAAACGTATGACACAACCTGATCGAAGCGTATTCATAATACAGGCTTTTGTCATGTTTACAAAATGAAACACACATTTTTATTCTTTCATTTTGTAAAATGTTTGCTATTCGAGAATTTTTAAATATTTTTAATGATATCTATTAATAAAATTTATATTTACATTCTAGAAAGGGATTATGTAAATATAATTCAAATCATAAAAAAAGAATGCAGACAGGAAAATTTCAAAAATTATTTCTTTTGAGCTCAAGTGTGAAAACAACATACAATGATGTCGTTAATTCAGTAAAAGAGTATTATTATTTCACTTACTTAAATTTAGTATATGATTTTTGTTTTATTCAGTAGGCATTATAAGTGCGAGCAAGAAAATTTATAACTGTCGCTACTTGCTTTTATGGGAACGGAAAATATTGTTTATATTATGAAAATAAATATTTGATTATATATACTATTGCTTTTTAATTATCATTTATTTAACAAATTAACGAAAAGCAACTAGAGTTTGCCCTAACCCTCACACATCTTTCTCTCGATGCATTAATTTCAAATTGATTAATTTAAGATGGAGTTATGATGACAAATTTTGAGTATATAAATAGCACCTTTGAACATGCGAGTGCATACATAAATGATTTTACGTGTTTAGGAAAAATGAAAAGTTTAGAAATGAAAGACCAAACAACTGCAAACATTTGTTAAGAGAAAATATAATTCTTTTAAATATTAAACTGGTAGATTAAAAACAAATTACATTATATAATTCATTTATACAATACTATTTTTTTAAACCATATTATGAATATTTTACTAAAACATATTAAGAAAAACCATTGCTTATATACTAAATTTAAATAATGAAATCGAGATGAAATAAGGGAAAAATAAAAAATACGAATATTAATAAAACTTTGAAAATTCTACACAAGCACATTATTAGATTTATTATATAGATCAATATTCGCTATGTATATATGATAAAATTCGCTTCTTTAAAACAAAAACATATCACATAATATGTGATTCATTTCTATACTGTACAAACATTTTTAGTTGTAAATTATTGAAAATTCATTGACAATAATATGAAATTGGGAAAAAAATTTAAAAACAACTAAAAACCTAATGTAAAAAGTGCTTTTTAAAATATATTTGCTAATTTAGTGTAAAAATGTATCTATTCAAAAATTAACAACTGTTTTGAAATATAATTTTGTCTAAATTTCAACTAAAGGTACAAGATAATACTTTCACTTAAACACACACACACATATTCGTATATATATATATATATATATATATATATATATATATATATATATAACTATATGTATACCTATATGGAAAAGGTTAATGTGAATTAATGTGATGACATTTCATTTTAAAAATTATTAAAATATTAGTTATTGAAACATAATATCATACCCGGAACACTAATGAATTAATGGTTAACCCGCTAAATTGTTTTGTGTTAATTACAATAATTACAAATTGTAATCGAATTATCTTCTTCGTTTTAATGAGTTTCTTTCGGCATGAAAATTTTCAATTAAATCGTGGGAAGTATAATATGAGAGATTGATGAGTGATGATCATTCGGCGTTTGTGCTGTTTAAGGCGTTGTGTTACAGAATGGGGGTGAAATGAAGGTTGTCAGAAGAACATGATGACTGTGATGAAGAAGTAGTTGCAAGAAAAGCTCACTGCGGGACGTCACTCGTTTGCGTGCACGATTTTTGCTTGCAGAGGGTGTGGTAAGAGACGCCAATGCTAGACTTGCTTTCCTTTATTATTAAGCTTACCCCATTTACCCAACCCATTTGGGATTTCAACTGTGCGACACAAGTGCTGTAATATTTTGAGAGAAAATTAAGACGTGTTTATGGTTTTCATCTCAAGTTGAAGGTCATTTTAAAAATATGAAAATATATATTTCAATTCAAGTATTTGTGTTATTTAGCACTTATTTATAAATTCCAGTGCAGTATTGAAAAACTTTTATGTTATTTAGTTTATCATGTTTTAAATTAAAATTTCTACAAATAACTCAATTATTTATTTCTACAAATAACTCTTTTTTCTAAATATATTAAATACTACAATATTTTCAGCTATATAATATTATATACACGCATTTTATTCTTCTCTTTATAAAGTAATTTCTGTTTAATTAAACGTTGTGATTATTATAAAATTATATATATATATATATCAGTGAATGACTCTTCTAATTATTAAATGTTTGTTTTGATTTGAAAATGATAATCTAAATTAATAATAAAAC
Source organism: Acanthacorydalis orientalis (assembly GCA_034766995.1). NCBI lineage: Eukaryota > Metazoa > Arthropoda > Insecta > Megaloptera > Corydalidae > Acanthacorydalis > Acanthacorydalis orientalis. The sequence continues at coordinate 5,652,013 of CM068320.1, read as the reverse complement.
ATATTACTTTATAATGATTTAAATATTATATTTTATCATAAACTCTCTTTTTATATAAATATAAAAGTGTGTTCAATAATTTATCCATATATTTGTGATTAAAAAAATGATATTAATTATTTTTACTACATTTAAGTAAATGATAATATATATTATGAAACAGAAAATTACAAAATTTCAATTGATTGACATATTATTATTGTTTTTATCAAATTCTATAAACATGCAAAAAAACTAGTGAAAACTTTTTTTTATATACTAATATAACTAATTAGTTATAAGTAACACTGATGAATGACTAAGTAATGTCGTTTATTTAAAATGACTAAATAAATAAATTATGATAAAGCTATGTAATTAAGAAAAAAATACTGTTTAAATAAAGAGAGTTTATTTAAAGAGATTTGTATTTTAATAAGATTTGTATTTTATTTACATCTAACATATATATTAAATATAGTAGACATCAGAAAGTTTTTAATAGGTAAATAATTAATTGTACGAGTACAAAATTTCTCAATGCAATATCATACATCACTTTTTTGTCATCCATCATTCAAATAATAAATAATGGACGCTTTAATAATTTACCTTATTGAAAAATGGTAGTAAAATATATAGAATCATAGAAATGTAAAAGAATGGTTGGTTATTTAGAGATTAACGATCGTCAAGAAATTTAAAAGAAAGTATTAATTTTATTTCATTGTTATCCAATAACATAAAACAATACATAAAGCAACCAACATCTTATTATTATTTGTAGTTAAACAACATTTTGTAATGTACATTATAGCGATGCATATCATCTGTAAAAAATCTAAATAAAACTGAGTTTATAACGTCATCCACACTCTTACTACCTGGAAAAAGTTAAACTGTCAGAAAACAAATAGTTTCAATCGTTTAAGAAAACAAAATTGTTAGCAAGAACAAATAACTATTTCTACAAGGATCAAACTTCATACAATAAAAGTGAACATTGAAAATAGTACTTTCAAGAAAAATGTATTTACTTTTAACAGTTTTTGCAAAAAAAATAAGGTAAAATAATTATTAAAATATATATAAATAAATTTTTTCTTATAATATTAATGGAAAATAAACAACACAAAATTGTCAGTGAAATTGAATAAAAAATTTAAAAAGAAAACTGAAAATATTCAAACTTTCAAGTCGGAATCCAATAATTTTGAATGTTTTATTATAAAAAAACGGTCATAATCTTGACTAAAATAGCATATAAATTGCTTTCGTTGAATATTTATGTTGCCAAATTACTAATATAAATACAATAATACAATATTAAATACAATAAATAATATTAAATTATATTTAAATACAATTGCTTGTAAATACAATATTACACAAAATTAAAGTTATGCGATAGTTGTTAAAATTTAAAAAAAAATTATTAAGAACTCAAACAATATTCTCTATGTTCTAACTTGAATCGATAATTTACATATTTTTCTCGTAATAAAAGTTTATAATTTATAAAAAAATCGTAAAAATTTAAAAACTTTAAAATGATCTCTATTGCAAGTATTTGTTGATTTCTTTATGAAACTTTTTCGTACTTCTAAAGGGTTTTTCAATAAGAACGCAATTTTAAGAAGTTATATTTCACAGATGTCAAACTGACAACTGTATTTTTTTGACATTTGTTAAATATTGAAGTTACCATTTTTAGTTATAGCTTCGCATATAACAATACAATGCATTGAAATAATACAACTGTATTATGAAAATGGGCATTCTATAAAAAAATATATTTCGTAAATTACGCGATATTTATTCTTGACATACTCGTTCATCTGAGTAAACAATTCTTCTATTAATGAGTCAATTTGAAGAGATTAAATCGGTTAAAAATAAAAAAAGAAACACCAGCATGTGTTCGTTAATCCGATGGAGTCATTAGTTCTTACTTCTTTGAGAATCAAGATGGTAAAACGATTACTGTGATTGGAGAAAGGTACCGAAACATGATAACCAATTTTTGTGGGCAGAATTGGTTGGTATTAATTTAAAGAACATATGGTTCCAGCAAGACAATGCAACAAGCCACACAGTTCGTGAAACACTTTTTCTTGGTCGTTATTTCTAGAAATGGAGACATTAATTGGCCACGGAGATCTTGCGATTTAACACCATTGGACTACTTCATTTGGGATCATATTAAAGGACTATTATACACCAATAATTATAAACCAATTTTCGACGTAAAAGATGAAATCCGAAGAGTAATTGGTGAGGTAGAGTCCTAGTTGTGTAGGGATGTTATTGAAAAATTGGACAGAAGAATGATTATTTGTACGAAAACATGCGAGAGCACGCGGTGAACAATTACACAATATTATTTTTCATTTATAAATAACATACTCCCAACTATTATTTACAATAAAGAAACTTAAATTTCGGGGCAAATTTTGTGTTTTACTTTAAATTGAAAAATCGTACTTATTGGAAAATCCTGCATTAATAAATGATAAAAAACGAAAAATTGCATTAGTATTAAAAATAAGCTATATAGTAAATTTTATTTTTAATAAACAATTGATGTTATTTATTTTTCAGCAATTAAAATAATAAAATTCTAAATAAGAATAAGTAGTACTTATTTTGAAATATTCAATATATATATATATACATGACAGAGAAACTGAAAGACCATAAATTTATTTAACATTAAGAGGGTTAAATGACATTCTGTCATTTCTTATAATCATTACTCATTTTTAGTAAATCTTATTTTTTATTTTCTGACACATTGAAATATATCTAAATCAATAATTCTGTAAAGTAGTTTTCTTTCTTCTTGTTTTATTTTCTGTAAAATCTGTATGTAGTATATCTACATATACCGAGATTAGTCATTTTCACCTCTCACGAAACGTAGGTAAACTTGTGATTTCAGAAGTTTCTCATATTATTTCAATATAGTTCACATACTTTTTTTAACAAACTAAATATATTTTAGTACATATAAGTTGTAAAACATTGCCAAAAGATGCACGTGTTATGTTTGCTTAATTATTGTATTCTTCTTCTACTTTTTTTACATATCTCGCTTGTTAGAAAGTTTTGTCGGGAAAAGATAAAGTGAGATCAACAATACCTTTGGGTGAATTTGTCGTCCAAAAACTTATGGAGCCATATACTGGATTCGGAAGAACAGTAACAAAAGGTAATTTCTTCACAATTTTGTCATTAGCAAGAAAACTAATAACTAAAAGAACTACTTTAGTTGGTGCCATTAGACAAAATAAGAGATAATTATTTAAAATTGCAAGACTAAAGAAGGACAATATTCCTTGCTTCTCGACAATACTTTATCAATCATAAAATTGTACTATTACAATATATAAAAGTAAACAAAGTACGAAAGTATTGTGATTGAGTTCAAAATATAAATTGGTTAAAATTGAAAAAGAAGGGAAATGTTTGCTCAAAACTATGGTATTTTACAACACCAAATTTGGTGTCGATATGACAGACCAAATTGCTAGAAAATATGTTGCGAAAACTAGATCTCGAAGATTACCTTTACAAGTATTCTATAATATCTTAGATCTTGCAGGAATAAATGCCTGGATATTATACAACGAAACAACAGAGGAAAATATGTCATGAAAATACTTCTTATTTCAGTTAACTGAAGAATTTGCAAGTGGTTTAAAAGATCTAACTGGACGATCTTCAACAGAATCAAAACAAATACTTTCGTGTACACCATCAAAAAACCAGACACATATTTCGATGAAACGTAAACTATGTCAAATAGCATATTGTACAAATACTAAAAAAATAATATTTGTGGTACATGTAAAAAACGCGTCTGTGGTAAATGCACTACTGACATGATTTTAACCTGTAAAAATGTCTTTGAATAGTTTGTCTAATTATTTTCAAAATTATTATTATTAAGATTATCTTCAATTTTCGTTAAAAGAAACTATATAAAAATGCATAAAATGCAAGTCTTTTTTAAATAACTTATTCTTTTCAAAAACAAGTCATTTTGACCTATCCTGCTGAAGTACTCGTATACGTTAATCGTTGATAGTTTTACTGTTAAATATATCATTTTTAATTTGAATTTAATATGTTTTACAACACAAAAGAGTATTAATCTTTTAATTGTTTACAAAAGTGAAATTTCTAAGTTTTAATTTTTTAAAAAAATCTTATTTATATTTTAATACGAGAATATGTAGTAATGTGAAGAGCGAATAGCAGATGTTATAAAAGAAAAATACTTACTACTTACAAGTAATCTGCTTAAAGTCTTCGACAGTAAGACATAAACTCATGACTAAGTCGACAATTCATACTTGAGAAGTTAAACTCAATAAAAGATATTCCCATGTGGAGTATAAACCGAGAACCATTTAAACTTAGTGTCATATACAACTGTATGTAAGTTACAGAAGCAACTCGTCATATTCCTACATTTGTATTCAAATTTAACTATACATTTAAGAACGTTTATTTTGAACAATTGTTTTCAGAATGTTATATAAAATATTTCTTTTTCAATTTGTAGCAAATATTCTTATTTACTTTTATATAATATGAATTATGAAATGAAATGAAATTCTAACATCTTGAATATTCTTGCAGCTTACAACTCAATATTTCAGTTTTCAATACTTGTATACAATTTACTTAGTAATAATTGCATTTGCTAGTACTTAATTCATAAAATATTAAATATTAATAGACTAACATGTAAAAGTTAAAAAACATTTTTGTAAATGTTTTCCTTTGAATATATAAGAAAATAGTATTGATATTAAATGATAAAAATAAATATACAGATAAAATATTCATTAATGAAATAATGTATATAAAGATTCTTTTTTATTTGTACTATGGAGTTAAATAATGATATTGAAATTTATTTCTTTAATCAGATTTAAATAAATAATAAAAATATATTTTAAAATTACTTTTTTACATAATATTGTACAGTTTTGGAATTGTGTCCAGATTCCCTTTCACAAATGATTTCTCACTGACCCCTCATTTAACAGAAAATTTTCCTTTATTTATTATTTTTAATTGTGGTATATGTAAGTTTTAGTGGTGTTATCATCCTCCGAGTTCTCAAGTACAAAAAAATATTTGTATATTTTTTCAAATTGCAATTACTTGTACCTTAAGGGTCTGGTTACTATGAAATTAGAACTGAAATTAGAATAAATAAGAATCAAAAATGATCAGCAATAATAAATCAAATATTCAACATTTTTAATTTGATATCTTTTATTGTTTCTGGAGTGGGTGAAAAACTTATTTATGAAATTCATTTTTTTGTTTCAAAAAGTTGCTAAAATATTTTTTGTTAAACATCTTAAAAAAGTAATACTTTATTTTATTCTATTGAATTATATAAGAATTGATGAAATAAGTTTGTACGAGTAGTGATCAACTTCAATATTTGTTTAATAGAAAGAGCGCTATTGTTATTAATATAGTTTTTTTTATAACTGACTAAAATTTAAATAATAAATAACTGAAAAAGTAAGTCAAATAAAAGTAAAACACAATTATATTAAAAACCTTGTGTATAATTGATTAGAATTGTAAAGCAGGTGGTATGAATTTTAATAGGAAATTAAGACATTAATATTTGTTCAGTTCTCTTCTTTCAATTATAAATTTTTTATTGATAACGACAGAAGTTTTAACATGCATGAATGCATTTCATTTTTTTTACAAACGCTTTTATGAAACACTTAAAACTTACTCCGGCTCGTTTATTATAATAATCTATTATAATTTTATACTTATGATCGTTCCTTCCATAAAAAGAAAAATTAAATTTCCTTCTATTAATTTACAAACATGATACCCAACATGAGATTTAAATATTAAAGTCAAAGTTGCAATTTTATTTCTTTTCTTTACATTTTCTCAAATAATTTGATCAATTATTTCACATGAGCTATTCCATCTAAACTATTTTTTAACATGAACATAATTATATATCAGAAAATATGTTCCATACACTCTTGCAGTATGGAAGTAAAAGTCTCACTTATATCAACTACGTTCACTCAATATTGAGTTAGTTTTTAATCTCACTGCAATCTTTAAATTTTTATGAAAAGTTACAATTTTAGTAATATTCCTTTCTAATCACAACGAATACTCTAATGTGAAAGACATTTTATTATTTTTCTTTAATAAATATTCTAATATAATTTAAATTCAAAGGTGAACAAAAACATTTCTTTTTAGAAAAAGTTCATATTTACAGATAAGATTATTTTTAAGATTTGTGATTCGGATAAATGGATTATTGTTTTAAGAAAACTCAATAACAATTAAAAATAGAAAACCTTCATTCTGTAAAGAAAATGAATGAAGTAGGTGTAAGGTGTGAAATTTACAGAAATTAAGAGAATTTTCTACTTATTAAAAATGAATAAAAGAAATAGATATATTAGGTTATTATTAAAAAATTCACAAATATTGAATATGTTATCTTTAATTTCTGATAAATTTTCTTCAAAATATAATTTATTGTAAAGATTAATTATAAAAGGATAATATAAATTATAGACAACGACTTAATAGTGCACACATATACACATATGGACATATATACATATATATATATATATATATATATACATATATACATATACATATATATATATATATATATACATATTCAATAAAATTTCAAAAAATAGACAAAGAAAATTTAAAAAAAAGGGGAAAAATTTTGTATTAAATTTTTATTAACGATGATATCTGAAGTTACACGATATTTTCACGAGAAATTTTTATATTAGTATCATAACAACTGCAATGAAATGTGTGACTTTATTAAACAAGTACGTTGCAATATAATTGCGTGAGTGTTTATCTAGACATACTAAAATATATATATACATATATATATACACATATGTATACATATATATAAATATACTAATTTATATATATATATATATATATATTGCGATATTGAGCAAATATATGAAATACGAGTGAAGCGAGAGAGGGAGGAGCCCCCTCCCAGAGGACAGCAAGCGTAGCAAGTAGGGGTTAGAGCCCCCTGGTTACATATAAAAATTAAAAATAAGGCAAACATTTATTTTATCCTAAATACTCTAGAATTCATTTAAATAATATAATTGGATTCTATTTGAAACTTACTTATTTTTAGTGGTATTTATTAAAAATATTATACAGATTTTCCACAATCACATACTCGTACATTTGTACATTCATATATTGTTAACTATCAATCTATCTATCTGTCAACATATATATATATATATATATATATATATATATATATATATAATTATACTATTTAAAAGATTTTGTTATTTGAGATTATACGAAATATAATAAAATCAATTTTTTGAATCCTATTCATGCTGAGAATATAATCGAATTGAAAATAATACTTTTCAAATCTCTTTTTGACGAATCGTTAACGTCAAAGAATCATTCAACTTCCCCAATATCCACCAACATTTACAAAAGATGTAAGTCACAGTGTGACAGAACATTATGAATTTATACGTTTTCGAATGTCTGAATGCTGGTAATAATGATAATCCACAAAGTTGTAAGCTCGTTTCTACAAAACATAATAAAATCCGAAGAATCATATTCCTCCAGACAAACCATGTTTGCATTGCTTCAACGGTTTCTCTCCCTTCTCACTCTACGTAGCTCTTGTAGGTACTTCAAATTGATGCGCGTTGATTTTATTAAAGATTCTTTATGTCAAGAGATGTTTTTCCTTGGCAGGAAATTATCGTACTTGATGTTCTCAGACGGTGCCCTTTAATAGTCGAAATTTACTTATAAAATATATTGTATCTTAGTGGTTTCATTAATATTTCTTTTGAGTCGATAAATCAATAAAATTTCAATTTTCTTTCGTTTTATATTCATAGCATTTATATAAGAAAAAGTAAATCAATTAACATTTTCGTAACATTTGTTTTCGAAAGAGCGTTGTGTAATTTACATTTTGATTTAAATTTTAATAAATAACATTAAAACAATGAGTTATGAAAAATGTTACAATAAATTAAATAAATATTTGTATGATTACGAAAATACTTCCAAAATAAAATTTATTGACAAGAAGACTCTTAAAAATATATAGTATTATAGTCTTCATGATATACAAAATACAGAACACACTTATACAAGCGAAGATCGCGCAAAAAAATCGCGAAATGAAAGTGAAGCGGAGTAAAATTTTTCTTTTTCAATGGATTTTACCTTGACTCTAATATACTTTCTAGAACTTTGAATAAGTTTCTTGAAGCCTTTATGAGAATAATTTGGTTTTTTCGACCCAAAATGAAACAAAATTGCTGCCTTAAATTCCTCTTCCCCCAAAATTTCTATCATGTATTTTTTAAAAAAAAAAATCGGGAACGAATAAAAATAGCAATGGGATAGATTTGCACTATACAGAGGTTCAAGTTGAGGTTCAAGGTTCAAGGTTCACAGTTGGTTCAAAATTTTGAAACCGTATTTATGAATGAAAGTCATTGCAACATTGCTCTTGTAAAGAGTTGTGTTGTCTTGTTTGATCAATTCACCTTTTCCCAATTTCCCCTTTTTTTGTGATTGTTCCCTTTAGTAGTTATATTATAGTGCCGTAGTATTCTCCAGTTACAGTCAGATACTTAGGTTCGTAATCGATCAACAGATATGTATTCTGTATTCCAAAAAATAGTGAGAACAACCCAACGCTTTTTCGGGCGATGGCGATACTATAAAATTTTTAGGGGGTGGTCCATCCTTTTTTTGCCACTTCTTGAACTCATGTTTTCATTCACTCTCATAGTGATAAAGCCACGTTTCATCTTCGGTAATTGTTCTGTACAAAAATCATCAGATTGTCTTTATAGATGTTCGAAATATTTCTTGACGCTTAAACACGGTACTGAACTTGAAGCGGGGTGAGCGTTCTTGCGCTAATCTTGATGTGCTATGATGATTATGTAAAATATTTAAAACGGTTGTAGTTGATACTCCAAGCATTTCTGCAATTTGATTATTCTTTAAACGAAAAAAATAATTCTAAATTACTTTCTCTACATTTTTAATGATTTACGTTTAAGTTGGCTCGACGGACTTTCCTGAACGCGATCGTCTTCCATTGACTCTCTGCTCTGCTTGACAAGAACATGCTTCTTTTAAATCATTGGTTTTTCAGGATAAAAGTTACCGAAAGATAATTTCATCTCTACTATAATCATTTAAGACATTTATCGTTGATTTATGAGGAACTTAACGATAGTATCAAATCAAAGTTTATGCTGATTTTAGGCGGGGTTTCAAGTGGTAATTCGAACACTATTATTCAGAATGACTTTCAACTTCGTACGTATATTGCTGAAAAAACCTACTTCCCATCGCCTAAGTGCAAGATCCCATTATTTCCGCCTACACGACCATTCTGTAAATATTTTGAGCTTTACTTGTATACATACATATATACATATATATATATATATCTAATATTTTTTTAAAAAAGGAACAGTGATAAGTGTGTATATAGTGTTAATGTATATAGTCTCAAGTAATCAAAATTACTGTCTTACTTAAAAGAAATATCAGTATTAATATAATTCTGACAGTAAACGAGAAATCTTGTTTTAATATAAATAAGCGGTAAGACCGGCAAGGAGAAATCTCATTTTCAGATAAATATTTTAATACAAAAAAGATAAATCAAAGAATGACTGTTTCAAAGAATTTTTTATATAGTTATAATATATTACAGTCGTACCTTGATTAACGTCGTTTCAATTTACGTTGTTTTCTGAAAATGAGCCGATACGCAATGTGTTTATTATAGTTTATAAATTCTAAAATTGAAATAACAATTTTTATAATAATATTAGTCTACTAGTCTATAAAATTGAAAATTTTATACGTTACAATTTTTTTTGGCAATTTTTTTCTCTTTAAATGATATTTATATTTTCTTTAATATATTTTACCTCTATCATATATTTTTTTTAAAAATTATGTGTTACATTTAGACAACACAAAAATATTGATTACATAAAGCAAAACATCAACGCTCGGGCATTTTAATATAATCGTGAAAAACAATAAGTGTCTTCAAGAAAATATTTTTATTCGGAATAAGCATTGATACATGCTTTAATAATTTTGATATTTTGAAAAATTAGTCGAAAATTTTTGAAGCGCAGTATAAAATAAAATATATTGTATAATCTTAGTGTTCACTTTTTATGTCCTTTTTTATAATTATGCTAAGAATATTTTTATATAATTGAAAAAGATGACGCAATTTTAAAAGCAAATTCTAATAAAAATTAATTATTGATATTTATGTTATATACTTTTAAAGGTCATTTTACTTTACTGATAAAGAATATATTATCCTTTGACCTACGAATAATAAACAAAATAAACGTAAAATTTCCAATATATATATATATATATATATATATATATATATATATATATATATATATATATAGGTTATGTGTATCATACATAATGTGTATAACACCACTTATCCATTCACGCAGATAATCAACACACAAACAAATACATAGACTTATAGCGTACGTACAAAACTGAACAGATATTATATAAGAGAGACAAGCAAGTTGTTTACAGGCGTATCAAAGCGCGTCAATCAAACAGCTTTGTGTTATAAATAAACGATGCATCTAAGTATAAACCAGCACAATTCACGAAGCGCTCATATGTGAAATCGACTTCAGCACTGGTCAGTTCTTGTAGTGGATGGTCACTTTGTAATGGACGCATTTAGCTAACTGACCAGAAAGACAATACCATATTCATATACGGACATACAGGTACGGACTAACATATTTCTGAATTATCTATGAATTACTTTATAGGTAATGCTTTTACGAGTCATTAATTAGTATTGTTATTAAGTTTATATTTCAAAATTAATTTTATTTCCACTTTTTGTAATAGATAAGCATATTTATGTTATCAAAAAAAAATGCGTTTATCTTTATGAACTTACCTTTCATAGATAAATAAATAAGTGTTGACTAAGATTTTTCGTTACTACATAACTTTTAGTAAAAGTTACAAATCTAGGCTAGTTTTTAAAATATAATAAATGTAATTTAAGAGATAATAAAGTAAATAAGTAAATTATGTTCTATTTTCCGTTTGGATACTAATACAATAAACAGCACTAATCCACTGCACTTAATGAGAAAGTATTGAAACATTATTTTATAGCTATTGAAATGAGGCAAAGTTGATATTCCAAATAAATTGGAAAAGACTGTCACATCTTTATATTTTATAATATGTATTATAAGTAATTCTCTTTTTGGTAAAAATATGATATGTTCGTTACACATATATTATAGAAAAACTTAATATATAATTTTACAATACATGACATGAATGAACATGAATTAATCCATCGTGTTTGTGCGTTAGTATACAAGTTTAGTTTTTATTTTAACCCAATAAACAAAACATTCTGATGAAAATTCTAGACAAAAGCTAACTGTAACTTATGAAGTTTGTAAAAAGCAGTACCCCTATGTGCAGAATTACCATATTTATCTATATATAAAAAATATTTCACACAATGTTAAAAATGAATAAAAAATTTTTAAAAAAACATGTAGAGACTATGCATTAAATTATTATTAACAATGTCAACACAAGTTAAAAGACATTTTCACGAAGAATTATAATATTAAATGTGCGACTATACAAAACAACTGCGTTTAATCTATTTCCGAAAATAATTATATAGACATACTAACAAATATATATATATATATATATTACAATATAGAGCGAACAACTTCATTACGAGCGGACCGTTCGGTGTCAAAGCGTTCAAGGGTTCTGTGTATGAAACAAGTAGAGTACAGAGTCCCCTGGTAAAATATTAAAAATAATTTGCACATTTGCATGAAAAACTGTTTGACAAAATTATTGAAAAATATTATGCAAACAAACTAATAAATATCAA